>WBMQ01000009.1:1200000-1635347 GCA_016630905.1 Capillidium heterosporum
CTTTAATATCTTGACTATACTGTTTTTCGGCAGCCTATATAAAATATTAGAATTATAGAAATTTATTTACTAACTTGATTAATCTTATTCAACTGAGATTGTAGGTCGGAGTGATCTTTCTTTCTCTTGCCACTGGCTATTTCAATACCTGTCAAGTAAGCTTTAATCCTATCTTTATGCTTCTGGCTTAGATCATGCTTTTGACGGCTCTAAAATAATTAGTATAAAATGATAAAAAGAATTACTATTTTGTTGTCGTACACGTAGGTCTTGCAGTACTTACACCATATTCTTTTGCCAGATACCCAGAACTCGGACCTATATATAGTTTAGCTTTGAAGAAATTCGTAAAAAGGTACATTGTGTTGTTGGACTCGAGAAAGTGATGGGTTTTTACTAAGATCAAACTAGAGCTATTTGTAGCTAAAGCACCTGGATCCTTTCTAGGCTACCTAATCAAAATTCAAGACAAATAGACCCAATAAAAAGAAACTAAGCACTTTCTAAAATATATCCATTGCTATAGTTAACGAAATTGAAGCTTGGGTTCGTCTGTATAAGCAAAAGAAACACGTCTAAGCCAAAGAACTTGTTAAAGCATAAGTATATTTTAAAAACTTCAAAAGATATCAAATAATTTGGATTAAAGTTACTAGAAGTTTTGATCTCAAATCGGTATTGTACATCAAAAGTTTTCTTTATCCAAGCAAACTGTACTTAAACCTACCATACTATTCTTTCTAGGCTTACCAGCCCTATAACTCTATCCTTAATTCAAAGCTATGAGCCTGGCACTAACGCGGATAGAATACTTCAATAGCTATATTTCAAAAAATGTATTTAGTATAATAATTTGCTGTAGCTCTAAAATCCATACTATAATCCAGCAAAAGTAGCTGACCTTTGCAACTAAAGTCGAGTAAAAATTGTTCATCAGGATATACATTACTATAATCCGCCTCCAAAGGTACAAATCTTCTGATAAAGGCTGGATTGGAGTTTCTAATTATATATTGACCTAATTTATTGCAGTGGCTATCTCTGCTAGAATTTAACGATTCTTGGTCATTTAGTCAAGGATACATTACACCCATCATACATTAGTTCTAATTATTACCTAGCCTAAATCAGATAGATCGCCCAAGAATATAGTGACACATGGTCCCACCTGCATCGGACTAGACTTCCCTAGCCAATAGGTAGCTTAGAAACAAATCCGCCTACCTTACCCGCAAAGAAGTTTATTTAATATACGCCTAATTTGGAAAATCAGATTCTAGGCAATCCTATATAAAGCCAGGTTGCAAGTTCGAGTATATAATACATAACCTCTTTGACAAAAGCCAATATATCTAAAAATACATGTGCAGAAACACTATTTCCATCGCAAAAAACTCTCTTGGATCACATGATGCTTAAGTTGGTAACAATGATAAACATCAAAGTCCAATATATTCAGCCTCAACCTTTCTTACTTTTATTAGAACATCTTGAAGTCAATGTTCATTATCAACCAAGTCGAAATAAAGGATAGTCCAGCTAAACGAAACCAACGATGCGACTTATGTACAAAAGTAATGCGGGTATGCGATCGAAAGCTTCCTTGCAGTCGATGCCTTCGGGTCAAGAAGGAATGCACTTACAATAGAGTTCTCAAGCGTAAACCAGTTTTATCCGACAAAATCGAGCAACGCACTTTCAACTTCAAAGTCGATGTAGTAAATGGTCAAGGATGCCAATCCAATGATTTTACCACAGGTAAACTTTTTATTAACAGTAAACCAAAGCTAACCTTATAACTTAGCCATAAAAATGACCAAAACCAACCCCATCTTCATTTTCCCCTGGCCCAACCTCCTCTTCAACGTCTTAACTTGCCTCCAATTCCCCAACGTCAACTTCAACTCGATTAGTTTCAACCACCTCGTCAACTTTACCAACATGATAAAGAGTTCCCCTGTATATAAAACCAAGCCTAAACCCTCAGTAGCCAAACCGAAACCTCAACTCAGCTTCACCGACCTCACTCAGATTTTAAATAAAGCAACCTTGCAGTACTTTCAATTCGGTAACCTATACTACCCGATAGGTACTTTAGAATCCTACTTGGAATCCGACAAACCTTTGATATTGAAGAAGGTAGTTTTGTTAAGTGGGTTGAAGTTACTAGATGCCAAGAGGTACGCCGACTTGATTACCTTACTATCGAAGAGTGTTGCTGATGATTTAAAACCATCCAAGTTGAAAAGCAACTTAGCTTTGGTACAAACCTTCTTGATTTTGTGTTCCCAATCCTTCACCTACTTCAGCAAGCGTAGCGTATATTTCATATCGACAGCACTACGACTAGCTCATCAACTAGGCCTAAACAGAATCCATCTTGACTCAATCCACTTTGACAACTACAATTTAGAAGGCAGTTTGACTTACAACTCCCTACTAAACTATGCTACCAATCAAGCTCTAGTCTACCACAACTACCAGCTACCTCATCTATCACTAGAAGAGTTAGACTTTAGAGTGTCTTGCATAGACAAGTATATATCTAGTAACTTTGACGTGAGCAGCAAAGACAACCTAACTTATTTAATCTTGAAGTCTCAAAAGCTAGTGCTAACGCTCAACTATTGCAACCTTCAGTTCTTCAATTTGCGTGCTTGCAAGTTGGACAAAGCTGAAGACTATGACACACTGCAGGCATCCCTAGACACTTTGAACTCCTTCCTAACTACCAACATCACCAAACTTCTGCAAGAGCTGTACAGTTACAAGCAGATCAACACCATAAGCATATCCCCTACCAATCTAGATCTAATCGACCACACCATAAACTTCACCAGCTTCCTTCTCTACTTCAACAAGTTCACCTACCTGTCTTTACAGCTCTACCAGACCTCTCTACCTACTTCCAACTCAAAATCCAACACCATACTCATCAAAAATCTAATTCACAATGCGACTTGCACCATAGATTTCAGCAAAAGGTTAAATTTGAACTACTTTTATTATTATCAAATTAGTAACTTGACCCACTGCTATTCTTTTTTGTTACGGCATCATAGTTTTGGGAGGCTGTTGGATAGTAACTTGAAGGCCAACTTTGTAGATACAATTGAAAGTTTTGAACTGGATTTGGAAAGGTATTTGGTTCTGGATACATATGTGCCCTTTGTCAAAGTCAACTTGAAGGTGTTGAAATTAGCGGCCAGTGACTTTGAGGGATTATAGATATTGATGGTAATAAATTGGTGTATAGAGATTTTTATATAGTTTATCATAGTACATTGCGCTTTCAATATAAGAACATTTATAAATATAGATCCTTAATGTAGTAAAGACAGTTATCGTAGAAGGTTTTGTGAATATTTATTTAAGCCGACTTTATTTACCTTTGATTCCTTTATAAAGAACTTATTAATCCGTAGATAGTATACAAATTTGAAAGTGAGATAAAAGCAGTGTTTCACATACCTACGAGATACTGATTTATCGAATCTAAAATACAACATTCCTTTTGTTCCATAGTAAAGGATTCCTACCACCCCAATCTTTACAAGTTGGAAATTTTACCTATATCTTATATTTCCTAGGGTAAACACATTGATTTTCCACTAGACTTCTGCCTAATTTCAATCGATATAGTGGTATAAAGTTAGTTTAAAATAGCAGACAGCCCGAAAACCTTCCTTTTCAGGCAGATGTCAGTCCAACTTCTATTGCCACTAAAACTTGATTTACAGTCTTGAGATATGGATAAAAAGATTGGCGGGTACTGCGACGTCAAAAGGAAACAGGTTACTAGGCTGCCTCTTCCTAAAACTTGGCACCGGGTACTTACACCAACCCGAGAAAACTTTGAAACCCGATATGAACTGAAAGTTCGATTTGACCTAGAACTAGTTGTTCCACCAGCCTAAATTGAACCTTTACTCGATTGGGTGGATGTCCTACCTTCAATTGGACAATTTCTAAATTTACCCTTCCAAAACCAAAATAGAATCTCTAGAAGCGGTTAGAACTTTTTTCATTCGTTAACACGCTTTTCAACCTGCATATTTTAGAAGCATTAGAACTTTTCCATCAGATTTGAAATCCAACTTCGTATTTAAGCCTCATACCTTACCTCTGTTCTACTTTTCTTAAAGTTCAAACTTTGATCATAATTTTATAAATGAAATTCGCTCTATTCCTCACCACTCTAGCAACTTCGACTTTAGCGGCTGACTTAGCCAGCTGTACCGCCAAACCCGACAGTACTGATTGCTCCAGCTTTACCTTGGACGACGCCACTGCCAACAAAGCTTTAGATACCCTATGTGCCGGTACGAACCCAATAATCGTAGGCTGCAGTTTACGTAACTTTTGCAAAGCAGACTCAAGTCTTAGCAAAGCTTACTGCAGCCCCTTCTCCTTACTAGCCAATATCTGCACCGTCGACAAGAAATCCGACCCCGCTTGTAAGGATTTTGTAGGTCTATGCCTACCCACCACTGGGACTTCTGGCGTCCAGCAGTGTAAGAACGCCACCATCCCATCTCTTTTATCAACGGCTGCTGTCACTAAAGGTCTAACTACCATCTGTGGCCACCACCCCATGCCCAGTTGCGACAAAAACACCTGCACCAAGAAGGATACTGACGGCAACTTTGAGTGCGACCAGATGACCCAGTTCAGAGATATCTGCTTGGATATGGATTCCATGGATGAGTGTGCCGGCTGGGTCAAAATGTGCAAGGATACCAACAATTTCAAGCCATTATGTACCGACCTCAAAGCACAGACTTCCAGCACCAACAATGGAACCGCTTCGGGTAATAAGACTACTACTGGGAAAACTTCCAATGGGAGCAAGATCTGGGTCTCTGGTTCTGCTTTGGTCGTAGCTTCGGTAGTTTTGGCCTTCTTTTAATTGAAAATAAATTTTACTGCACTATATATATTTATGAGTAAAAATAGATGTCTAGCTTCATACTTTGTTCTTTTTTGCACTAACAAATCCTTTCAATATATATCTAGACAAAGAATATATATTACATTTTATAGGAAGCTATATTTTATAACTACCCATTGAAGATATTTCTACTGGGAGCTTTTATATATAAACTATTTTGGCAAAATTTAGAGGGAATAATTGTAAGCAGATTTTTGATTTAATCAAGAGGAAGTGTGTTAGTTGATGGGGTTAACACCGATTCTGGTCTTTGAGGAAGAGGACGGAAAAAAACTTTATTACACAGAAAGGTTTTCTGTTCAGGAAGGAGATCAACTGAATTAAGGGTAGATCGCCTCGAGTTAGGTGATATCTTCATTAAAAGTCTAAACCAGATACTTAGGAAGCAAACTGGTTAAGCTTCATTATTTCAATATCCAAAGTCATCAATTTACAAACTAAAAACATAGTTTGTCATAATATTTAAAAGTTTGCTAACTGATAAAGCAAACTATTTAAAAATATAAAGGCAATTACTTTAAGGCCACTAATATTTATTTAAAACCTTTTTACAACGGATTGTTGAACAAAAAGGAGATGGATTCACCGTTATGGTTGCGTCGAATAGCTTCAGCTAAGGTACTGGAGATATCGATGACCACCAGCTTGGTACTGAGTTTCCTACGCTCTTTATCAATGGGGTAGGTGTTCGTCACTACCACCTACAATATAAAAATCATCAACACGTATGCGCAAGGATTAAAACTTACCTTGTCGATAGTATTACACTTCTCTAAAGTTAACAGGGAATCGCCCGAAAGCACACCATGGGTAGCTATGACGACGACCCTCCGTGCCTTGCTGACGTTGATCAGGTACTGGCTAGCTTGCACGAAACTGTCGCATTTATCTATCATGTCATCCTAAGGATTATAAATAAAAGCAAGGAAATGGAAGGTTGAGTTTACCAGTAGGAATACGACTTTGTCTTTAACGTCCCCAACCAAAGTTAAGGGGGCTGAACCTTGATCTACGTTGAATTTGGGATCTACCTGCTGGGAGTCAAAATCGGTATGATTCTTCAAGTAGTGCCTGGGGTCGTTGTGAATAAGAGCAAAATCCAAATTCAAGTTGTCGGCCAACGAAGTTACCCTAATAGTAAAACATCAGCTTTGTACAAAACATACTATACCTTTTAGCACCCCCAGCATTTTTAGAGACGACAACTCCCTGCTGGTAATCCACAACACATTCCCTTATCCAGTTGGCAATAGCTGGCTCGGCGAACAAGTTGTCGACCGGTTTGTTGAAGAATCCCTGCATCTGGCTAGCATGTAGATCCATAGTTATTATATGGTCTACACCGGCCATAGTCAACATGTTGGCTACCACTATCCAAAAAACTTTAACTTACAAAGCAAAATACGAAAACTTACTCTTGGCAGTTATGGCCGACCTTTTATTCTTAGCTTTACTTTGTTTGGAGTAGGGAAAGTAAGGTAAGACTGCAGTGATGCGTCGAGCTGAACTGGTCTTACAAGCAGAAACCAAGATTAACAGCTCCATCAAGTTGTCGTTGACTTTACCGGAACCAGACTGGATAATAAATACATCTTCGTTACGTACGCTACAACCTACTTCTACGCCAGTCTCTCCGTTACTGAATTTTACCGACTTTAAGGGAGATAGGCTATGGTTCAATCGATCGGATATAAGTTGACTGAGTTCCGGGTTGGAACTCCCACTGAAGATCTTGGTTTGACGCATCCTTTACTCTTAACTTTGGAAAAGTTTTTGAAGTTGAAGGGAACAGCAATTTGAGGTTTTGGGTTTGGGAATTCTGGGATGGAATTATTTAGACCAGTAATTGTTTTTGATGATTGGCTTTGAATGGCGATTATTGAATTGGCTTGCAGTTCAACTGAATGTTATTTCATTTGAAACAAAATTTCAAAGGTTGTAGTTATCAATTTTTTATACCTTATTGATATCAACAACCAATTTGAGAAATAAAAGATGTTAACCTACAAGACAGATCGACTACGTAGCTTACTTCAACTTGAAGACAAGTTAGTCAACAAAATAGTTTTAAAGGATAATTTCAGGCAGTTTGGGTATCCCATTCTACTTACGATGTTGACTAATGCACTTGAAAAGTAAAGCTTTATTCTTATAGTACTCACTTAAATATTTTATAGATCAAATAAAGTTATATATCTCACCTTTGATAAAACAGCTGAAACTATAAAGGAAGAAATCAAGTGTGGTGGCGACAAGTAACTAATTTTAAATTCTACTTAATAATCTGTTTATAGTTTAAACATTATAAATTTATATAACTTTGATATGGAAGTAAATTTGGACTTTGACAGTTCAGTTGATGTAACCGAATATGAGACTCAAGTTAAACAGAAAAGTAACTTTACTACATATTGTTTATTCTAAGCATCTATAGTTGATGAAGTGATCCCAACTATCATATTTATCGACAACTTTAACCAACTATTGGAGCAGTATAAAGAACCTTACAAATTGATATCCTTTTTAGAAAATTTAAATTCCCTCAACAACGGTAAGTCCATATGGTATCTATCAACTAACCTTGTCCATCTAGTAAAGACAATACTGCTCTACCACGAAGATATAAAGCCAACCAACATCGACAACTTGAAGTTGGAGAACTACTTGGACTACCTAAATTTTGCAAAGATCGATATTATCCATCTCAATAGATACTTAGAACAGTTAAGTGTTGTCGAAGACGAAAGCTACCTACATTTGAACACCTCCAACCATAACTTGGACAATTTTATGTTAAGTTTGACTTTGGTGAATAACAAAGGAAAGTTTTATAAGGAGGTACTATATATCACTACAACTCTATTACTAAGCTTTTATTGCATTTAGACCAGAAAGTTAGAGTACGAATCTTTGTACAAGAGCTTCAATTTATCGGAAATAAACCTACAATCTGAGTTAGAACAGGTAAAAAGCCATATATAATGTTTCAGCTAACTTTATATCGTATAGGAAAAGGAAGTTAAAGACGGTTTCGAAAACTTATCCTTCAATTTATCTTTGAACGAGGACCAACAGTTGCGAAAGGACAATACGGTTCTACCTTATACCGAAATGGATTCGGTCATCAACTACCTACCTGACAAAGAGGATGATTTGGACGAAGATGATCCGGATGACGACTTGGAAATTTAAATTGAAACTAGAGTATATAAACATATCTTCAATTTGAAATGCTTTAATGTTCCATATTTATAAAGCGTTTAAATTTTTAAACTTCCATACTTTTACTACTAAACGCTTTATAAAAATAGTATTTATTTAATGGAATACATATTGAGATTGCAATAAAACTAACAGTAAAGTCACTATTTATGACTGACTTTCAACTTGGCGGCATCCTTATCTTTACGTCGCCTCAGCATCTTGACTTTCTCTTCTATAAAATTACATAAAACTACTAAATATATCTTTCAATAAATAAAAATTTACCCAATTCGATAGAATATTCAACCAGCTCCAAACTCACCAACTCTAAGTAGTCTACTTGCAAACTAATCTCATCTATTTGGTTTAGCATGGGTTCAAAGTCGCTAACTTTTTAATTGAAAAGAGAGTTAGCTTAAATTATGTTTGAAAGGATAGCTTACAGGCTTGCTGCATCTTACTCCCACCGGCCAACAAAGTTTGGGCTACTGAGCTCATGGTTTCAAATTGATCCTTGGTCAAATTGTTGAAGGTCTCTAACAGTTCTAAATCTTCTCCAGTCACTATTTTCAAAAGAAAAATTCGTATTAATTTAAAGGCATTCAATTTAAAAAAGCATACTGGATAGCTCGGAGCGAATAAATTCGATAACTTTGGTTTGTGTTGAGTTGAGGCTGGTGGAAGTAGGCTCGAATTTGAATTCCGAACTTGAACGGGAGTGTGTAGAAGGGTTCTTTATAGTACTGGCACTGTCCCTACGTCGGTTCAACTTGCTTTCTGGTTTGGGGTTGGGCTCCATGTTGATATAGACTTTGCTGTTTTTGAAGGTAGAGAGCTGAGGTTTCCAATTTTGTAACTGCTTTTACTTTAACCAAAATATACACCCTAAATGCATCTTTCACTGAGAATTGGTGCAAGAGGTTGATGGATAAACTCTTATATCCAATAAAGGTGCAATATTTCACTTTTAGTATCGGAAGTATGGTTCTTTGTATTCTACCTATTCTTACACCCATCTTCAGGTATAATGTGAATTTCTCAATCCTTAACGATTTAATCAGATATAATAGGTTCTAATCATACATCATCACAATCCCAACCTTCGATATGTAAACGATACTCAAAGTTTTTCTCTCCTTTATCTCTACTAAAGTAATATGCGATTAAACAGAATCCTAAGGACAATACCCAACCGACAAACTTTCAAATCCAACTACACAACCAACACCAGCCCAAAAACAGATACTGATATTGAGTTGGACCTTGACCATTTGGTAAATTAAAATAATAACATTTGCTAACATCCTCTTATCTACATCTATAGCCACTAAAACCTATCTGGAACTTGACCAACCTACTTTCAACTCCAAACTCTTTAAATATCCAACCTCAGCAGGATCAAGAAAAAGAAAAACTAAATGAGATATTAAAGTTACGTAAACTGAGTAAGCTCGATGCAACCATTGACACCAACCTAGTCAAAGAAGTGGAAAAGTTAACCCAATTGTTAAACTACTTGGATAGAGTCCAAGTCGATAGTTTGGTAGTACCCAAGTTTAGTATCAATCAGCCTTACTTTGTAGATTTAGAAGCTGAAATCACCAATAATGACGAAAATGCCAACGTCAAAGATATTACCAAGTTTAAGGATAACATTACCAACAGCTACTTTAAAGTCAAGTTGGAGGAGTAAAATTTATATTTGTTGAAAGTAGAAGCAGGTAAAATTAAGCTTTAGTTTATTTTATTTTGTTACATGATGATAACTACAAGTTCCTAAATATTCTATATTTAATCTTTTGGAAATTTTTTATAAAAGTTGATGATACCATTTTAATCTTCTCGCTGATATGTATATTTCACTGTTTTAAGTTTGCTGTCTGCAGTAATACTAATGTATTTTATCTAGAATTAAGTGCTCGAGGTAGCAGATGGTTGATGTCCTTTGATAGAAATTTGCATCCGTAAGAAAATATACATACTGAATTCTGTACTCGAAAATTGAATAAATTAGCTGAATCAAATATCTTATTTAAGTCTTTTCTAACATATATCCATAAAATATAATAAAATCCTATCTCCTAAGCTGAGCAACCTCAACTAATTTTTATTTACCACCCCGCATAGCGTCTACCGACTCATCGGGAATATCTATAATATCCCCATATTTGTTCCGCTTGACCCCAGGAAGATCCCTACCTAACTCACTCTTCCCACCAAGCGAGTCGGCAAAAGGCTGGTTGTTGTAGGGTAAGGGCTCGTCGCTGTTTTTTGTTTCGCCTTGACGGATCTTATCCCAAGCACTAGCGGTACTAGAACTGGAGTTGCGTACACTGTCCCAGGCATCCGAACTTTCACTGGTACTACTTCCAGCCCAACGTTCCGGGTTCAAGTTAGTGTCAGCTTGCAAACCATTAAAACTATCTTTAGTAGGTTCCGATTGGTTAGGATTCAAATTGGCATTGGTAGCTGGCCTTTGTGAAGGTGGTTGAAGGATCGGTAATCCTCTGTCGCTTGGTCGTTCTGTTCCAAATGCCTTACTAATTGAAATTTAGTATTTAAAGTATAAGCTAGGTACATAAGCTCTCGAGTGATGTTTTTCACCTTTTCCTGGTCAGGCATAGTTTTGATAGTTTCCTTGGCGGCTGAAAAACCAATCAAAAAACCTACTTGACTACCTACAAATGCGAAACCTAAAAAATTGGCATTTAATATAAAATCTGCAATATAGCTTCAAGTACCGCTTGAAAGTAAACTAACTCGAATAAAGTTAAATGGCTTTCTTTTCATAGCTAAATTATTTATAAGCAATCCAATTTGATATGTTTCAAAATAAAGATACCTAACATTGCTCCACCGATACCACCACCAATCATTGAAAAGATGGCTATACGAAAATAATTTAAAAATGGATACAAAATACAATATGTTACTGTTGTACTTGACCTGCTTTACCGCCTTGTTCAGAATAGTCTTCTCTTCAGTGTTGAACTCGTACTTCTTGAGTATCTGGTCCACCTTTTCGGTCACGTTCTTTTTCTTATCTTCACTCATGTGTCTATAACCTTTCTATCAAATTTTCTTTGGAGTTAAAAAGCAATTCATATCTTGACGTTGACTAATTTCTCTATTTAGGGCTGAGCTTAGTTGTAAAAGTGACGCAAACTTCAAAGCTCCAGCTCCAGTAAATGGCGTCAAAAGATGGCCTTTTAGTTGTAATTGAAATTGGGAATTGTGGAGATTGAGAATTGCAAGAATCAACTCACCTCTAGAATTTCTCAACAAAGAGCAACCAAAACGATACCAAAATGGATCCCGAAAAGCAGAAGGACTTGAACGATCTAACCAACCTCGACTCTGTCCAACTAAAACGACGTAGTAGCCACCGTAGGAAACTCAAAAATTTGGAAAAAGTCGAACTCAAGCCTTTAGAACAAAGCTCAACCAATCGTCTTGAATTGAAAGATAGATCCATAACTACGCTACAGGAGTTTGGCAACTTGGCAAAGGTAACTTATTTTTTCTCTTTTCTTTGGCAAACTGACAATTCCTTTTATAATTCAAAGGAAACTAGCTCTAGCCAGGAGCTAAGTTCCGAATTCCAAAGGGTATGTAAGACCTTTGCTAACTTGGAGCCCAGCTGGAAGAACGGGTTGACCATTTTAAACAAGATGAAGGCTTCTATGAACGACGTACACCAGAGGTAAAATTTAAACCAAAAACATTCTTGTTGAATTAAACATTTATACTTCGTTATTATAGCAATGAAGGTATATTAGAGGCGTAAGTGTTTATTTAAATTTCAAATTTAAATCTTTATAGTCTGAAGACTTTACCCAGTATCAATGACGGGCTGAAAATAGAAGATTTGGTGAAACATCACTAGTTTATTACATCTCACAGCTTCAATAGTAAGTGGTGGAAGAAGAGGCTGGTGTAGAGTCAACAATTTATATAGCACATTAAATATTATTTAAACTTTTAGTTACAAATTAGCATATAGCTATAAAGTATAGATACGTATATAAATTTTAGTTAAATACTCATTAAAAGAGAGTCGCTATATCCTGCTTGGTAATTTCCGAAAAGTTCCTATTCAAAGAAGTTAGTTATCAGTATCCCACTAAAAAATTACGCGTTTGACTTGGTAACTACATAGTAGGAATCAGTGTATTTTGCTCTACACAGCAAGTTGGTAAAATCCTTGTCGTGGGTGATGATAAGTAGCTGGAAGTTCTTTTGGTGCCTGCGTAATGATATAACCCTAAAAATATCGATTAAAAGGGCAAAAATGATAAAAATGTACTCGGACAGCGCTTCTGCCAATCTGGAGATGTTCTCTTTATCGAGGTTGGTGGTAGGTTCATCTAGGGCTAAGATACCGCAGTTGGAGCCAAAGGCATCGGCCAGTGCTAGGCGTACAATGATAGACGCCAGCACTTTTTGGCCAGCACTGCACCTTCCTCGCATGTCTAATTCGACGTTCCCTTTCACCATCACCAGCTAGAAAGGACATTAGTATCTAATTATCTTTGAATATAGTACTCTATAGTTGAACGACGATCTGTTTCCTATATTTTCGGTATCGGAGACGATACGGATGGTATCGATATCTAAGTAAAATAAATTAATCACAATAAAGCCTAGCTGGATGGTATGTACCATAACCGTTATAAGTGTTGGTCCAGAGATCTTGGATGATCTCGTTAATTTCCTCCATCTTTATCATGTGGTATTTAACGATAGACCTAAAATAAATATATTGTGATTAATGAAATACCAATGCTTCTCTTACTTCTCAAAGAGTTTGGCGTAGAAAGTAGAATCTTCGAGGGCCATCTTGTTAAGCTAGAAAATAAACAGTTAAAAACCCATTTTCAGAACAATTACCTACCTCAGTTTCATAGCACTTGTTCAAGTACTCCTGGTTGATATTGGGGAACTTGGTAATAAGGTCTTTTTGCCAACTTTCGATCTCCTTCTCCCAACCTATCATCGTACCTTTGAACTGATCACACTAGAATAACAGAGAAACTTCAACACTATATACCATCAAAAGTATTACCTCAGACTGCCGGCCTTTAAGTAAATTAGTAACTTCCACAATCTTAGCTTGGATTTCCCCCTCACCGTAGCCAAAGCTGTCGATCTGTTCTTCCTTCTCCTCGATCTCAGCTTGAACGGCACTGATTTTTTTTGTCAACTTGTGGTACTCGAGAGCTCTATCGACCTCCTCGATGGCAGTCCGAGATCCATGAGTCTGGTTGTTGAGGTCGTTGATTTGGTCTTTGATAGAGTCCTGACGGTTGTTAAGTTCAAGTATGTCGGCTTCAATGCTGGAGGTCTGGATTTCCAAAGTTGAGAGTTTATTGTCAGATAGAGCTTTGTCGAAGCGACTGAGATCCAATTCCAAGCTGTCAAATTTGGTCTGTAGAGATAGGCATATATCTAGGTTGATTTGAAGTTTGTTTTCCAACTTCTCACGTTTGTTTACAGCCATCTCCAGTTCATTTTTCTGCTTGTTTACACCTGGGGTAAATACTTCAAGCTCCTCTTTTAAGACCTAACAGATATAATATAAACTTCAATAGAAGCTATACAAACATACCTTTATTTCTCCATCGATCTTCTCTCTTTGCGCCGTTAGGCTGGTAAGCTGATCTTCCAGCTGCTTGAGTTCTTGAAATTCGGACTTGGCATTAAGCTTCGAGTTCTTTAATTCAAGGATTTCATTCTCCAGCTGACTTATTTTATTTTGGTAACTCTCCTTGCCTTTATCTAAAGCGCGGTACTGGTGGTTGAGAGATTTACTATAAAATTTTAGTATACCTAGCATATATATGTAAGCCTACTTCTTCTCGTTAAGCTCAGAGACGCTTTCGACAATTTCATCGTCGTCCGTCTGTTCATGGTCGGAGAAGGCCTCGAGTTCTCGGTCAAGCTTGAATATCTGCTTGGAGATTCTGGTGATATTCTGGGCGACTGTTACTAAGGCCTCCAATTCCTTCAACTCGTTGACCAAAGTTAAGCGCTGCTTATCTAGCTTAACCAACTGTCTGTCAAATGAAGCTTTCGATGCATTGTTATTTTTCAAAACTGCCTCCAATTCAGGGATCCGTTGAACTTTTATTCTATCTAGTGTACCCCAATCAGGACCCAATTTCAACAGGGTTTGACAGGAAACTCTGGCTTCTTTGAGCGATTCTTCAAGCCTTGCTTGGGACTGGCTACATGTTTGGTAATCTTCGTAGTAGGATTCGAGGGTGTCGAAAAGGGTGTTTTTACCAGCCTGTTTGCTACATTTAGTACAGGCTCTGAGTTTATCTAGAGTATCATGACTTGTTGAGTTAAACAGGCGGCTATACCATTCTTTCTTAGCCTTAAATACACTAAGTTCGCTAAAAGAAAATAAGTACAGGTGAAAATATACTAAAATATGTACCTGTTGAGAGTCATAAGTGAAGCCTGAGCCTCATTGTAGACATCCACAAAGAGTCTATCGGAGCTAGGAAGATCAACTGAAATTTGGCATTCTCTCAACTTTTCCTTCAAAACATTTAGTTGAGATTCAGAACTAATGTTCGATTGGTTGAGTAGATTGATTTGGTTGTTAATCGCAGCAACTTCACCCTTCACTTTTTGGATCATGTCGCGTTTACTTTCGATGGCAACTTTAACTTTCTCCTCATATTGATCGAAAGAAGATGAAGATTCAATGATACCTGCAAACTTACCTCTACTTTTGTTGACCAATAACCTGAGTTCGCTATTCAAGGATATCTTTTCATTTTCTTTGGCCCTGCGTAAGATATCAGATTCCTTGCGAGCCCCAACCCGGTCTGAAGCCTCCATCTTGGCGAATATTTTAGACTGAAGGGCTGCATTTAGTGCACGGTTCTCATTGATTTTGGTGTCGAAATCCTCTTTTCTAAACTCGTGTTTTACTTGCTCCAGCTCAACTTCTAATTCCTTGATCAAAGTATCCATACTTTCGATACGACCACTGTTGTTGCTATATTCATTGTATTTTTCAAGCGCCTGGCCATAACTGCGCCTATTGTCTTTACGGGTCAACTTCAGTTCTTCGATCTTGGATTGGTTGCGATCCACCTCATTTTTGAGAACACGAAGCTCTTCCTCAAGGCATGTTTCCCTAAGCCTTCCTTCCTCCTAATATTTGTCAGATAAATTAAGCTAAAGCGTTACCTTGGAGTTTTGAATCTCCTGCTTCATCTTGTTGATAGTGTCAGTTAGTCGACGTTTGGTGTCAGCCTTGATCTGATCAAAGTCCTTGGTGAGGAAGTCGTCATCTGATTCAGGATCAGAGTCAACTTCAAGGTCCAATTCACTCAGTGTCTGCTTTATAGAGTTTATAAGGCTGTAACTATCCTTAACTTTGCTGTCGTAATTTTCTCGTTCGGACCGGAGTCTACCGCGTTCTACAGCTAAACTATTCAATTTAGCTTGCAGCTCGCTCACCTTCCGCTTGGTCTCATTAAATTCAAAGTTCAATGAATCGTGGTCTCCATCTTTACTATGTAATTTAGTCTCATAGTTCTCCTTCATCTCCAATAGTTCTTCTATGCTTAGATCTGACTCAACTAATCCGTTGTGATTATTATTGCGATCTTCGATCAGATTATCTCGGTCGTTTTCGATTTTGTACTTGTCTTCCAATGTAAACTTAAGCTCACTGAGTATGTTCTTGCATTCATCAATCGCCTCTTCTTTTTGCTGAATCTCTTTAGTCAGTTCCTCGATCTTCAACTTACCATTCTCGATATCCAGCTTTCTTTTCTTTATTTTTTCGTATAGTCCTTCAGCTTCATCATTTCGAAACTTGAGTCCTTTCAAAGCTTCCTGTAAAACGGCGCTTTCAGATTTCGAAGTCTTTGTGATATTCTTTAGCTCTTCTAAGGCTTTAGTGTATTTGGAGGATGAAAATATAGCGTCGAATTTCTTTTTTAAAACTGATGATTCTGATAAAGGCCTACAAAGAATTCAAATTAAGTGGCAATATACTACTAAACTTACCAGTTGGATTCCTCCTGATGACAGAAGATAACATTTTCTAAGATGGATTTGTTGGTACCGAGTAGCGAAAGCATGGCTTCATCCATACCGCCGGTTCTTAACGCCTTCCTAGTTATCTCCTAAAAACAAAATAAGTTTAAGCTATATCTAAATTAGTACTCCACTGGGATCTGAGTAGTTGGTTAAGATGGTTTCATTAGTCTTTATTGAAGTGGTTTTCTTCTGAGTCGCGACTATACCTCGGTTACATTCCATCTTCTCGCCGTTGACACTTTCAAAACGCAATCGAATGGTTGCTGAAACCTCACTCTTGTTGATCAACTAACAGAAACATTTAGTTGCAATAACATTTGACAAATGTACTTTAGGGTCGTAGATAAAACCTCCATTTTTGTTGTTGGGTGGGAAGAGCCCAGTGGTCGCATACTTGAGCGCTTCGATTATAGTTGTTTTACCGGCACCATTCTGCCCTACTATTATAGTTAAGGGCTTGTTGAACCTTATTACGGTGCTCTGGTTCGGATCATAGGATCGTATCCCTTGGATCATCAACTTGTCGATTGAAGCCATTGCTGTTGAAGTAAAGCTTTCGCCTTGCTACGCAGTTCTATAAGGTAAGCTTTGAATTTTCTGACTAAATACACATAATTGATTGGATAACCTTCAAAAGAGAAGGGTTAGCATAGCCAATAATAGTGTGTTTTTCAAAACAATTGTGCTTTTTATCAAGTACAAAGCTAGATTTACGTGACCTTTTCAAAGTGCCATCAACTTTTCTCAGGAAAACAGACTAGAGTTGAATCCAATAAAGGTATGCTATCCAAACATCTACTACCGAAAGATACAAGCTACCAACGATTCCAAGGCTACTTACCCTTCAAAGTAAACTTCTAATTCTAGCAAGAAGCATCCATTAACACATTGTATTCTTTGCAACAGGAAGATGAAATTTTCGTCCAAGTAAATTTAAATCAGAGGTATTCCAGTGACCATAGCAAGAACTTGAAACTTTACGACCTGAAAATACTAGTTGAATCAAACATGATCAACAACGTACTACCATACTACAAACTATTCGAAAAAGTAATTTTATTTAATAGTCTTATTCAAAAATGACTGTTAGGAACTCGAAAACTACTACATGTTTGACCTCTTCTGGTCCAATTTTTTAGCAACTATAGTAAAGTATCTGAATTTACAAATGTTAATTTCTGAATAGGGTCCAGAAGCTAGTTCCTCCGACTTGACGATTGCAAAGAGCTTAAGTAGTTTGCAAGTTTTGACAGCCGAGTTAAATTACTTACTGCCCTCACAAATCGTTGAGATAAGTTCCGATTGTACCAAGCTAACCTTCCAACTGACGTAAATTTATTTTTTAAATATGCTGGTATTGAACTATATGTTCCAGCGATAGTGGAAGCCGTACCCATACCATAGCTCTAACTTTACCTGACGAAACTATGACTTTAGTACCAAAACTTGACGTAGAGCTACCAGAGCCTATTCAACTGAATCAAACGGATAAGCCTTATTTAAAGTCTATTCTACCCATAATTAAAAAGGTAAATCATCTATTTACTACGATCTTCAATAACAAAAAATAGAAATTGGAGAGCCTACAATTATATTTCCAGGTACTTGACGAGATTGACAACAGTTGCCACATAATAGAACCCAAGCTCAAGACCTACAAGTTAAACTTTCGAAGTCTGGCTTATGACACCTCTTTAACTTTGAAGCTGAATATCAATTTCGAATACCCTTACAACTTACCCAACTTTACCGTATATGGACCTGACACCAAAGCCAACTTGCTACGACAGACTATTTTAACAAAAGTTAAAGATTGGTAAGATTTGTTATTCTAAAATCATTTAACCTTAACATACCTCCCTATCTTCCAAAAGGTCCTGTCAAGTTACCCCACTAACTAATTTGATCCAGTTACTGAACTTCGATCCCAACTTAAAACTGGATACCAAACTCATCTACAAGAGCTGTCACATATGCTACACTTACCAATCCAAACTGCCAGAGAATACCAGTTTGGACCAAGTGCCCAAACTTAGCAAATACTACCCACCTACCATAACTTGTGACAACGCAAGTTGTCAATGTAAGTTCCACTTAGTTTGTCTGATGCAGGCGGTGCGTCTCGACGACAAGCTGATCAAGTCGAGTACCACTTGGTTTGGTAAATGCCCTGGTTGCACTCAGGTAACACTTCATTATAATCTATCCAAACTCATATATCTTTTATTTAGCCTATGCTTATACCCAATGTAAACATGTAAAATAAAGTTCTATTTAAAGTTTTATTTATTTATTAGATTATCTCTCAACTATCATTATAAAACGCTAACAACTGCTCATCCCTATACAGACTAAAACCCCTCCTTATTAAGCTTGGTGACCAATTCCAAGTAGAAAGGAATAGGATCAAACCCTTCCTTCTTTTTGTCCATTTTACCGTCGGCATTCTGTAAAAGCTCCTTGAATTTGGTCTGAACGCCATCCATCAAATTGAAGTCGTTTAACTTGATATCTAATCTGGGGAAACTGGTATTCCAAAAGTTGTTGAAGTATTGGATGTATCGGCTGGAACTAACAACTTGGAAATGGGTGGTATCCAAGGTTTTCAAGAAAGTACCCCAGGTGGCTGATTTTACCGATACCATGCCATCGTTGTCGCCCTCCCTACCTTTGACGATGAAGTAGGGGATAAGTAAAAGGGGGTGGCTGGGGTACTGGTTGGTCTTGGCTGCCACTGAAAAGTACTTGATGTTATCCTTATCTAAAACTCTTTGGTTGAACTCGGCCATAAATTTGGAGGTTAAATTGTAGTAGGCCGGTACTTCAAACAGCTTCTTGATGATCTCAAAGAGGATTTGGCTTTGGGGGTACGATAACTTTAACTCTTGGCTAGCGTTGACTTGGGGTGGTAGTCCAACTTGTAGGTAATCCGCGCACCAGTCTACGAAGGAACAGCCTCGATGGGGCGTACAAATTGAAGTAATGGATTGGATGGAATACTTCTTTTCACAGTTGAAGTTTGTTATTAATCGGGCGTCCAACCCTCCCATCGAATGGCCTATTATGTTGATGGGCCTGTAGTTGTATTTGCTTTGGAGTTGGTGGTGTAACTGTAGTGCTCGCTTCTCAATAGTCCCTACCCTAAATTATAAAACCATATTAAAAGATGGTTATAAACAATAACCAAATTACCTATCGACTTTGGTGACAAAAACCTCACAGCCTAGCTTTTTTAAGGTATCTTCGATCCCATTCCAGTACCTTATCTGCAACCTAGGGTAGTCAGCTGGACCCAGCTTATCAAACCCGTACAGTCCGTGACATAGAACGATTGGATTTCTAGTAGGTAGATAAGTTGGTTTTACATAGTATCTATAACGCTCTTCCAAATAGTTATATTCATTATTTACTTTTATGGATACGGTTGGAATACTTGGAATGCTCTGGCTAAGCTTGATCGCCTGAATCTTCAACTGCTTGACCAAATGTTGACCCTTCAAGGCGGTGAAGTTTACTATGGATTTGAGGTTCAACTGTCCGGACGTCATCTTCGTTTTGAAATACCTTTTACCACCGTCGTTATTATTTAGTTGATGAAATTTGGATAGCTTTTTAAAAGTGATGTGAAATAGGAAATCCTTTCCAAAGGATGGTTGGCGTATCTATTGCTTTCAAAGACTTGATGTGAATACTAAGGTGCTAACAAAGCTAATAGCTGTCGACTTTCTTATCTAAATGAGATTTACAGCTTGATGGGTTGGATTCAGAAGGAAAAAGTGAAAGCAAAAATCCACCTTTCATTGCTAAAGAGCGATTGCCTAAACTAAAACCATCGAATAAAATTGTAATCGGATAAATTTATTCTTCAATATGTTTGGATGATCAGATAGTATACTCCAATAAAAATTAACGGCGTGGGAAATTAATTATCCATATCGGACCAGAAGAACCTTTCGTACCTACTTTTGCTACTTATTTTGCCTGGGTTCACTAGCCAAAATAATTACAAAGGTAGTGGATACTGGGAACTCGTCGTCTTCTCTTTTTGATACCTCTTTTGCTTGTTTACTTTTAAGCTATTATGGTGTATATACCTTCATTTGTATTTGATGGTAAATGATAAAGTAAATTCTTTTGGGAATAGGATGACTTGCTAGCAGGATTTGTATATTGGCAGTTGAATTTGCAAAAACTTACATGTCATCAAAATTTAAAGCAAAGTCTGCTGTTAATTTCTTTTAAATTTGGGTGTAGTAAATTGAACAGCCCGTCCATTAGAACTATACCGATGTTATGAAAACTTTATAGCTGAAAAATGACAAAAACTCGGTTGTATTTTAGGTATAGCGAATAGATGAAGCCTTAGTCTTCGCTATAATAATAGCAACCATTTTGTATAGTCGTTTTCTTCCATAAAAATAGCATGTAAGCAGCAGATTCTTAATACATTTGCGATCTAACTTTGATAGTATGTTGAACTAAACATATAAATAGAACCAATATTATTTTGAATGTGCTCCAAAGTATCTCTGCTTTTACTGCCTATCTGCTTAGACATATATATAACATTCTAATAGTGATTTTTGTGCAAGGACAATTCATCGCTTTTGCATCTATCAAAAAGCTGGAATATAAACTTTTAAGCTTATAGTACCTGATTGCAAAAATAACCATAGTTTCCTCCTTACCATCAACACCTTCAACTTTAATTCGATACAAGGAATATTACTTATGTAAATTTATCTTTTTGGTTTATAGCTCTCCAAGAACCAACATTTCGATCAGAAAAATGAAAGAAAACGTAGTTGTTTATAAGCTTAATAGATGATGCTAAAATATATAGTACAAAATAACAAATTAGAATAAATTTACCTATTAAAGTACACAACAAGCTTGAGAATACAAATAAAAGCCAATATAATTTACTTGCACTGAATATAGCTAATTTCCCATAGCCCAAGCCTCTATCCCTCCAAAAAAGCTCAAAGTTGACATCTCAAGTAAAACTATTTGTCGTTCCATCGATGACCACAGCTAGAAACTGTACATTTGTAGAAAGTTGACATCGGTTCGTCAGCCGACCTGATCTGCAATTGAAAGTAGTATGCCTTTTCATTTCCACAGATTGGACAGGTAGCTGAATTCAAAATAAAACCCAAATTTTAACAATAAATATAGCAAAAACATTTACCTTCGGTCTGCTCCACGTTATCCCAAGCCTTTTTGCCACCCAATACGTCGTCTGCCTTTTTACGTTTCAATATTATCCTAGTCCGAGTCTAATTTTTTAAATAGCAACAAAAGTTTAGTATGTTTAATTCAAACCCAATGTAAAAATGATTTACCCTTCCTTTGACGGATTCTTGGTAGGGGCATGAGTTGCAGTAGTACTTGTATCCACCGTCGTTACGAATTAAAAGTAAGTTGGAACAGCTTGGACAGAAATTCATTGCTTGTTTTATCTATAGTTGGTTTGGGTGAGTTGGAAACAAAGTCCCAAGTAAAAGTTTGTGAAAGTTGAAGTGTCAATGAAATTTGCTTTGCGCTAACCTTCTCTACTTTCTATAGGGGTAAAAAACTTGTCCCTATCCAATTAACAACTTTAATTTGAAGAATAGGTGGCTTTTGGATCAGGTAATAACAATCGATAACCATTTTAGTAATCAATAAGAATATTGGTTAGGGGGTGTATCTATTCTACTATTACCTTCACCTATAATTAATGTAGCTTTTCCTAAAGCAAAACAAATCCCAAATGACCAGACTTTACCCCCGATCAAGGTTACAATCAAATTGAATGGTCTTGAAGCATCAACCTGCAATTTTGGAACTCCAGAAAAATATTTGACTACCTTTACCAACACAAAAACAACTTTCAATACAACATGGGAAGAAGGAATGTAACCAAAAACTTATTGGATCAAGATATCGAATTCAAGGAGGGGGAATTGATTGCTCGCGTTTTGGAGCCTAGAGGTAAGAACATCCACCAAGTCGAATATCATAGTTCCATTTTGGATGATGAGAAAGCAATGGAAAAAACTTTTGAACTTAATACTACACTATGCCAGTTACCACCCAAATTCCGTAATTTAGTTTGGATAAAGCGAGGTACTTGTTTCTATTTTATTAACAATAGATTGATTTTTGTAACATTGCAATTTAAATTTTAGGTAGCTTTGTAACTATCCAACTTTACGACAAGAAGGACGGCAACCATTTGTCAGAAAGCAAAGTTGGAGGTACTATAGAACAAGTTATCTTTCCCTACCATATCAAGCGACTAAAACTTAAGAACCAATGGTAATATATTTATTAATTTTCAAAACTTTAATATTGTTAACTAATTTAAACTAATACATTTACATTTATTATTTATCTTAGGCCTAGTTGGTTCGAAGAGGAAGGTAGTGAAGAAGAATCAGAAGAAGAGCTAGTGAACCCAAATTATAGAAGGGATTATGAAGAAGAGTCATCGGATGACGAATAATGTATGTTATGGATAAATAGATTAAAGTAACTAATGGCTAGTTTTTATGGTGTATAGTAAGAAAACTTTTATTTTGTATATCAATTTTGAGCTTTGAAGTTTATGAGAAGGTAATTTGATCGTTTACTAAATTTTGTATTGTTAAAATACGATATATATGTGTATTTTCCATCACCTTTTATATACAAAATAAACTATAAAGTTCAATCTTAAAATCCAACTTTCTTTATCGCATTTGTTAACTAATAAATATTTATAATTTGTGACATCTCTGATACTATTTACTTTCCATTTGATATAGCAATTCTAAGAAATACATTTATTTATTTTAATCCATGAAATATATACAAAAGAACTATATAAATATTCAATTTTAAGCATCATAAAGGTATCAACATTAAAAATACTAAAAGTTTGGAATAATAAATTTAAAGATAGTAAAAGAAGAAAAAAACTACCTAGATAGTCCTACTACCTCCTACCAATTTATTAAATAAAACATTATTTCTCATTCATCCTATCCCCAAGGTCCTTTAACAGATTGTCTATAGGCAAAAATACAAAAGGTAAACTGGTCGTGAAACCCAACCTACGAATCCAACTATCGACCGGTTTAACAAGAACATGCAAATGTAAGTGATGTACTGAATGAAATGGAGACTTATGGAAACCTAAAACTACGTTATCCTTACCATCTACCACTTTTAACCCAATCTGTTTCATTTCGGTTAAAGTTGTTATTGCTTCTTCAGGCGTACTATTGTCGATGAGTGTGTGGATGTTTTTTATATGTCGTTTCGTTAAAACTAGGTAGTACCCTAGTTTGGAAGCTGGATATTTGTCCTTTATTAGTACGTATTTGTCGGTTTCTTCAAGGATTTCTCCAAAGTTGGACCTATCGCAGAATATACAACTTTTGTCGGTTGGTTCGGTGTTAGTAGCCATCTTTTGTTGAAGTTGATATGTTGTAAAGGCTTATAAATTAAAGCTTTATCAAAGGATACTCGTAATCAAGCTGAAATAGGTTAAAACTAAAAAGATTTGGCTCGTTCTCCTAAATAACTTTCAATCATATTTTTGGTAGAGGAACAGGTGGCAATTTTACATTCATTCTTCAAGCACGTCAGCTCATAGAATTATACAATACTCAACCAGTTGGGCATTACGCCTAGATGCACTAATAGTAGACCTAGTAGCCTTCCCAGTTCTTTAGGATAATAGTAACGAAAAGTCTGTAGCTATAATCTTTGCAACAGAAATAACCATACTGTGTATTTAGATAGGTTAGTTAAAGTAGACACCAGTTAACCAATGTCAACCTGCCAAAGGAAAACTATACAATATCGACATCACCTTACTGAAATCAGAGACTGACAGTAACTTTCTATTTCATTTAAGATTATAGTTTGATATTTAAAATGGTATATATCTACAATAGAAGATATAATGTATCATAAATGTACAAGTGATACAAAATCGATGGACCATTAAGAAGGCCCATCAAAAAAACTCACAACTACCCAACTTCAAACAAGTTCGAAGCTGTTATTGTAACAATCGGAATCCTTGAATTCAAACTAATGGAAAAGTATAGTCAAATTCTACACAATGATTGGTTAGGGCTTCGATTTAAGTGTCAGCTTCAGGATCATATAAAATTTTCAGAGAATTTGGTTGTGGGTTGAAATGAGTTGTGAAGTTTATCAATTTATCTTGAATAGAGAAACATGATAGGAGATGCAAAGATTTAAGGCCAGTTGGGCAAAAATAATATATATAAAGCATATGAATATTAAAATAGATAGGGTTTATCACAAATACCAAATATATTTTTAATTTTATATTCAAAGAAGGTATTCTTATAATCCTTAAAGACTTGGAATCTAGCTATTCTCAATAATGGTGGACAAAAAAGCTTGATTCTCCACCAGAAATTAAGCAATCTTTCGAATATGTTTTAACTCAATATCTAGATACCTATCCTTATATTTTTATAAATGCCTTTAAAAACACTGGTTAAACTGAAGGAGACTTTATTTAGAGACATGGACCAATTCATCTTCATTTTGAATAATGTAAGGTTTAGTTTCTTTGATTTGTGTTTCGGTGGATGAATAGGTGACAGCAAACTATAGGGATTGTTAACAGGTATGTAGGATGCTTTGAAAAGAGTTAGGGTTCTGGTAAAAACAAAACTAAATTGACCAAATAGGGTATCGAAGCTGGAATCAGCATCATAAGTGCCACCCTCTTAGTGGATATGTTAATGCAGGTATTTGCGTATAAGTAGCTGAGTCAGAACTAAAAAGTAGGGGCTGTTAAGGTGACTGTAGGATAGAGTATTAGAGAATAAGTTTGAGTAAGCGGTATTGAAAGAGAATTTGTAGAGGGTTGAACTAGGTTGGAGTTGGAAGGTGCTGGGTAGATTATCAGTTGAGCTTAAGCCAATCTTGGGCAACCATTTGAGGAATTTGCTCAAGTATTGCAGGCGTAGGCCTTGGACTTTGAGCTCTGATATCATCATAACCTTAATACCGCTTCGATCCAGCAAGATGCGCTACAGCTCCTACTTAGATGTTAATAATATTGAAGATGATCGACGGTAGCTAACCTTGAGTTTTTTGACTACATAGAACAGGTTGTTGATATCGTTCAATTTAGCTATATAGTGGATCTAAGTCAATCTGATTGAAGCCTCAACTATATTCTAATCAAAAGGTTAGTATTCATAAGGAACTTTTCAAAGATTTAGTATTGTATGGTGAATCAATGAATTTCTAGCGTGCTTCTTGGTGAAGGTGTATCCAGAGCTATAAATCTTCACAATAGCCTATAGACACATATAAGCTTTGGAGAAAATCAACAAAGTATACTACAATAAATTTTATGTTTTCGACCAAGGTCTTAAATTATTTTACGCTATTAAAGTTAATCTCAACCAAGAACTCTTCGATCAACTGATACATCCTATCCACCTTATTGTCTAGGCAGTGACCAGAAATTGAGATACCTTCCTGATGTTCTTGTATCGAAGTAATGGAGTTTTGGACATAGGGATCAAAGTTAATTCCTCCGGTATGGAGACCTATCTCCAGTTCCAATTCAGCCATACTACGTTTCTTGGTTCCCAGGTAGGTCAATGCCTAAATTGAAGCTTCATAAGTACTGGATGTTGCAAATGAACCTTACATCGCAAAATAGTGGCAGGTAGGGTCGCAAATCTTGAGGGAGGTCGATTATACGGTTCACCATTCTCAGGTAAGAGATCCCATTGGTATCGGTAGCGCGCCAGTATGCTGGCACATTTTCGACAGGACGGTTTTCAATCTCATGCCACTGCACCTCTTTAGCAATATCGCTTAAGCCTAAACTTGGCAAGCATGAGGTATCCTTCACCCGATTCTGATGGCTTAAAAGTTTCTTTCCAAATTTAAAAGCCTCCTCCTGTTGCTGGAAACCTGCGGGCTTACTGATTATATTGGCTAATAATTAACTACTCTGAAGTTTTATATTAGTTTGATGGTTTGAATAATATTATATAGTAAAGATCGTTTTTTAGAAATATCTGGCAATTGCTTTTGGATGGGGTTCTCGAAGAACCTATCCTTTAGAAATTTCTGATCGTAGATTTTTCAAACACTACATTTGAAAAATTAGAATTGAAAGTATATGGTAACTTTACCTTGATGACCTACAAATAATTCAGTGGGCTGCTGCCATATATATAGCTTGCTGTTAGCCCTTTCAATATACCATTTCTGAAGTTGGAGGTTTTCTGTGTAGATAGTACGTTGTCAGTCAGATGTATTTAACAAATAGGCCACCTCTCTATGAGTAAATTCAAGAGTTCAGAAGGTAGATTCGATATGGATATCTGAAAAGCTTTTCTTGCCAACTTTTGCCAAAGTCTCTCGGATTGTAACTTCAATTTAAATTTACCGAGAATCATTAAACCATTTTATGAAATGAAGTGAAATATATATCTCTTCAAATCGAATTTTCGATTCCTAGAAATCCAATAGAGATATAAATTTGGTTACATTAAAATAAATTAGTGGTTAGTTTGGTTAAATAGCAGTATTTATTTGAAATGAACGCCATACTCAGTGACTGGTGAATAAGACATCTCCATATCGATATCCAATAAAACCTGTTGTAAGGGAGCCGATACCCTATTAATCAAGTTACTCAATAATATTAAAGAGAGTCTCAGAGATCCTACTTGTATTCACTATAATTAACAAGAGATTTGGCGAGTTAAAATTACGATATATTTGTTGATAAGTAGGTGATTGAGACTTTATGTTGACGATTAGAATAGCTCATTAGTTTAATACTATAAAAGAGTTATAATTTTAAGATCAAATGTCAAGAATATTAAAGTTATAAAGTCCACCAACTATAACTCTTTGAGCACCCTTTAAATTGAGACCAATACCTTTTGTATTCCAAAACTTGTGGAATTTGTAAATCTTTACCATCAAATACTGGTTAATATAAATAAACAAGTTGAACTTTTAGTACTATATGAAAAGAATTTGATATTTTCCGGAATATAACCTTTGGCGTAAAATTCTTTTAAACCCTTGTTAATTAAGTTGAGAACCTCCAGTGTATCATCTAAGCCTATGTTGGAAAGCTGTCCCTTCAAAAACTCCTGAAAAAGTTTGGTAAAGTAATTGACACTTGAATTTGTTTATTTTTGTAGCTATAGACTAAACCACAAGCATGTTTTTAAGAATAATACAAAGCCTACTTCAAAACACTTTCCAGTATCGGAGCTTTCCTCTTTCAAAGCCTAATAAACTGCTCGCATCTACCTTTAAAACTGACGAATAGGGATGATTACCTAAAGGTGGTTATTGTTTATAGTTTCGAATCTAGTAGATTTTAATCAATTTGGTTGGGTTGAAAATGCCTAGCAGGTATTGGAACTGTCTATTTTAGACATGGATGGAACCAAGGCTCAAATTAGAAAATGGACTGCAAAAGGGTATTTTTGACTATATCTAAATCCTTTTTTAACATAATCTTTCAATATATGAATATTGAGCGCCGGCTTTAGAATCTTTGAAGAGTACCCTCATTAAACTCAACTCGGGTACATTCTACTTCATTCTGCAACAGATATAAAATAGCTAGCTACTATAAAAGGATGATGATATTGCTTCAAGTACTGTAAATCCATAGATAGTTTTATCAATTTCATAATATACGTAATACCATTAGCTATATTTCAAAACAAATGATACCTGAGTTTATAACTAACCATCTAATAACTATACTTTTCTTCCGAATAGTTAGCTTATCATTTAACTTGGTCGTTTTACTCAAAAGCTGTAGTTATTCCCTTAATATTGTATTTATCTAATAAATTCAAAAGTGGTAATCTTCTAGTTAAATAGAAAAACATGCAAGTTTAAGAGTATATAACCTTAATAGTTGGTTATTCAATTTAAATTCCTCGCTTTTTATTACAATTGAGGAAATTAGAATTTCCAACAATTGACCTAAGTTGTAAGCTAATCTGTTAACCTTTAACCCATTTTGTGTAATATAATAGGTTTAATTCTTGAGTTCATTAAGTTAATTAGGCTGCTAGTAAAATTTGCAGTCAACCGATTTGTAAACTAATGTAGAAACCGTTTTGATTTTATTCAAAGTTAATCTTTGGCATTTTTAGAGACATAATGGCATCAGAAGTTTAGGTAAGCTGAACTTTTTGTGAGAATGTTCAAGACTAAAAAGCATAATAGGATAAAGACAAGTCAGCAGAGCTATATTTTTAATAAAAAATACTGCCTGCTATATCAAATGGACCTGGTATATTAAAGTAAGTCGCTAGTTTTAGGCAGCATTTAAGGATGGTATCGCTCCTGTCAATCCACTTAAGAATCCTAAATCTATAGACATATCGATAGTATCGAAATATATCGAGGTTCTCATCTCTAAAGAAAGGTATAGGACACAAGCTATAAGCAATTTTACTAATTTAGTAATGCAGTTTGAAAGGTGGCTAATGATATCCTCAATACTAGATTTTATGTACCAAACAAACCAAGTGAAATTTCACTTGAAAAGCCTACACTATAAGATTGTAAAATTGCTGCATTTATCAAAACACTTTTACTACAATTACTCTTATTACAAGTCTTTTACCATTGATAGTAACTATTTTACTGATATTGTAAATTGATAACACGATGGCCATTATCCTCATCAATTTGAAGGTATAGTACAGGAACATCTGAACCAGCTCTTTTAGCTTACAAACTCTTTGGAATATTCAACTTTATATATTTCAACAGCAAGGTTTACCATGGTAAATATATCTTTTGAAATGCAGGGATAACATTTAGGTGTATACTTGGAGCTCAATCCAACTTAACGTTAACTAAAGGGATGTGTTTTTGGATAGTGCAAAAGATACTCATTGGCAAAGCGAAACTTCTTATTGAAGTTTTTATTGTGCTTTGTACTTAAACCAACCTATAATGCTCACCTTACCAGGAAAGGCTCAAATATAGCTATATTAGCTTGTAAAGGTATATTAGACAGATATGACACTATATTGCCAATGAATACGTTCTGTAAGCTAGAGTAGGTAAACCTCTATACTACAAAGTAGTAAATTAGTTCTCTTAGCTTCCAATCTTTACAAATTGAGACCCTGTAATTGAGAAGCCAACTTCTACTTATAAGCTAATTCAATTAACCTATAGATTTTATACTACTACTTAGGAAAATTACAGGATTACTATTTATTGTCAGTTTAACTCAGATTAAGTTGAGTGTTGAACATTGGAACATTCATTTTTCGTAAGAAACCTACAATTTTGCTACCACTGAACAGAGCATTTTGGAGTTATACAGTTACTTATTCGTCCCTGCGCTTTGAAATACCTACCGTTCATTAGTATACATTCTAATTAATGGCAAGGTTGCTTAAATTACCTAAGACTAATTTTCTATTAAGGAGGTAAGTTTGGATTTCGGACTTAATGTCGGATTCTCCGATGGTTGACCTGCAGAGAAAATGAGTCCAAAATGCAGAGGCGGACAACAATAATTAGGCTAGGGATTCTCCGGTTCATTAAGAAAAGAGTTCACTGACAAGCCTCCAAATTATGCCTTTTTCGGATCTACAGTATATAAAGAGAGGAGAAAAGGAGAAGAAAAGGAAAGGAAGGAGAAGAGAAAAGAAAAGAAAAGAAAAGACGGGAAAGAAACGAATAGGAGAAAAAAGGGCAAGGGAAGAGCAAGAGAGAAGGAAAAAGATTTCTTTATCGCTTTCATCAATAGAGGAAAAGAGAGTTTCTGAATCGGTTTATCAGAATTGTTTGAGACCTTTCTTTTGAGTTCGCCCTAATCGTAGATTAAGTTTGGGTCAGTTTGATTAAAACGTTTTAAGGATTCCTAGCCAGAAGTGTCGCAGGAATAGAGCTTTTATATTATATTTAATTGTAGGGCAATTGCCACATCTATATCAGTCAGCCTACAACACGACATACATGTCACGTCCCATGCCGAAGGACTCACCAAGTTTGGCTGAACCCACTCGACTGGAAGTCCAAGCCAGTGGTCGAACACTCAGCGAGGGCGACCAGCCAACATTTATTATAGAAGCTTAAACTTCAAGATCGAAGATATATAATGATATAATATAATTGGTATCCAACATATATATTGGTTCTGCATTTATACTATCTGACCTGATGCTCCATTTTTGATAATAAATTATTTGTCTATTCAACTTGTAAAAATTAATCCAAAGTAGCGGGAATAATTTAGGTATTCATTTTCTGAATTGAAAGTTATTGATTCCTTTGTATTTTGGTAAGTTGCAAATCTTATGCTAATATCGACCAAATAACTTATTTCTTGGATGCATATGAATTCTTACTGCTAATGTGGTTATATTGTGGTATTGGATGTGATGCACAACATCTATCAAAGATGTGGTTTAATAACAACCAACCTGTAGTTCTACTTATCCAGTTAGCTTTACCACTGCCCTCAATACATCAAGCTAAATTGAGCTAACATTCCATCAACAACTTTATTCGAATCGCCACCTTGACCATCTGTCTCTCCAGATACATAAATACAGGGTTATCAGCTCTTTAAAATGACCATTCTTAAGGCCTTCATATTTAAGAACTTTTCACTATATATCTTATTACAGCATAGTCTATTCTAGCACAGCCCATAGTTGGCTGATATATAGTGTGGATATAATATATACACCAGTAAAAATGTATAGGATGGAAAATCCGTTTATAGTAGATGCTATACATCCCTTTGACTTGGACATTTAAATTATCTGCAAGCATCACACCATCTGATATTTCATAGACCTCAAGCTAAGTCCCAAATCCACTATATAAGCTCAACACTCAATTCTAAAGATTAGATCATTAATTTTTTCCAATTCCATCATCTATATGCAACTCAAAGCTCCTTTCATCATTAATTTATTCTTTACACTCGTTCAATCTTGCAAGCATTATTGTAATTACATCTAGAAACCAACACCTTGAGTGTTACTTCAACCTCTACAACAGCAGTGGTAACGATGCACACCTGGAATTCAACGGCTGCAACAACTTTCGGATTAGTTAGGATAGTACCTGAGATAATTACTCAGTGAGGATTGAATGCTGCAACCAAAAGAAAGTTACGACTAATGCTTAAAATTACGGCAACACAGGCTACACTGCAAGTGCCGGCATTCCACTACGTTAATTTCTACAATTTGCACCAGCTCTATTATAGAAGCATCTTTAATTATGAGATGTATTTCACTATCAATATCACCTTCAAGGACCCACCTAAACATAACCTAATTAAATTTGGAGGCTGATAAATGGTGTTAAGTCAGAAGTTCGAACTTCTATATTCAATTTTGAGAATAGCTTTGAACATAACTATGCTTTTTCATGCTATAAGCCCTTCTAAAGATTTTCGTCGAGATCTAGATATTGGGCAAACAAAAGCAATTTGAAAATAGTAATGTATGGAAATATTTAAGATTAGTTAAAACAGAATATATATCAAAAAATAAATACTCTTTGACTAATTATCCAATTTATCTCTAATTTTCAACCTTTAAGAGCTGCTGTTTAAATGCTCCTCAATTACTTTAAATTGAGTATTCCCCTCGGGAACTTGAGCATCACCAACTACAGTTGAAGACCAAACTTCACTATCCAACAAAAATTGGGCCACGTTCTGAATATGTTGTAACTCAGCACCCAAGTACTTCTCTCTTCGCTCATTCAAAAACTCTTTAGAAAACCCATAGTTAAACTGGGTAACTCCTTCTTGTGAAGCTGCCAATGGCTTATCTAAACTTTGGAACAGGGACAATTTCGCCTCCTTGATCTGAGTTTCAGTGAATTGATGGGTAGTAGCAAACTCGAGAGATTGCTTGTAGGTGTGGAGGACGTTTTGGAAGGGGTAAGGATCGCGGTATGAGTAGAAGCTGAATTGACCTGCTAAAGCGTTGAAGTTGGACCCACCACCGTAAGCTCCACCCTTTTCACGGATCTGTTGGTGGAGGTAGTTATGGGTTAGTAAGCTGGCTAAAATTTGAAAGTAGGGGTTATCAGGGTGGTTATAAGGTAAAGTGTTGTAGACTAGGCTGGAGTAGTTGGTAGAGAAGGGGAACTTGTACGCAGTTGAGATGGGTTGGACTTGGAAGGGGTTCAACAAGTTGCGATGTAAGTTGGTGTTGACTTCAGGAAGCTTTTTGAGGAAGGTGGTCAAGGGTTGCAGGTGTACATCTTGAGTTTTGGGTTCCGAGATGACCATGACTTTGAAGCCGCTTCGGTTCAACAAGATTCTTTGTAATTCCTAGATGTGTGTTAGTAAGAGCTAAAGTAATAATCAATAGCCAACCTTAAGTTTTTGAATCACATCGGACAGGTCATTGAGTTGGCTTAACTTACTTATAAAGTGAACTTGAGTCAATCCACTTAGAGTTTCAGTTATACTCTAAGCATCAAAGCATTAGTAAATATAAAGAGCTTTAAAATGCCAATACCATTGGGTTGGTCAGGGAACTTCCAGCGTGCTTTTTGGCGAAGATGTGTCCGGAGCTAGCAACCTCACTACTCAACGACGAATTCATCTAAATTAAAAAATCAATAAAATATAGATCAAAAGGAGGCTACAGTATTGATAAGAGTTCTAAGTCGCTCCACATTGTCAAAGTTGGTTTCAATAAGAAGCTCTTCGACTAACTGGTACATCCTATCCACCTTATTGTCTAGGCAGTGACCAGAAATTGAGATACCTTCCTGATGTTCTTGTATCGAAGTAATGGAGTTTTGGACATAGGGATCAAAGTTAATTCCTCCGGTATGGAGACCTATCTCCAGTTCCAATTCAGCCATACTACGTTTCTTGGTTCCCAGGTAGGTCAATGCCTAAATTGAAGCTTCATAAGTACTGGATGTTGCAAATGAACCTTACATCGCAAAATAGTGGCAGGTAGGGTCGCAAATCTTGAGGGAGGTCGATTATACGGTTCACCATTCTCAGGTAAGAGATCCCATTGGTATCGGTAGCGCGCCAGTATGCTGGCACATTTTCGACAGGACGGTTTTCAATCTCATGCCACTGCACCTCTTTAGTAATATCGCTTAAGCCTAAACTTGGCAAGCATGAGGTATCCTCCACCTGATTCTGATGGCTTAAAAGCTCCTTTCCAGATTTGAAAATTCTCTTCCTTTTGGTGTTGGGAACTTGCCAGTTTGTTAATAGTGTTGGTTAGCAGTTGGCTTTCTTGCAATTCTAAGTTGGCTTGGTAGTTTGAGTTGGGCTCCATAGTAAAGACCATCTTGTCGGGGTTATCTAACAGGTACTTTTGGATGAGGTTTTCGAAAAATCCACCTTTAGCGATTTCCGATCGTAAGCGTTCCAGACTCTATATTTGAGAAGTTAAAGGCGAAATTTTGAGGCAAATTTACCTTGGTGATCTGTAAAGAATCTAATGGATTATTTCCGTACATCCAGCTGGTCATTAGCCCTTGCAATATGTTCATGCCGAAGTTGGAGGTTCGCTAGAAAAAAACGAATTTTAGTCAGTCGTATTTATAAATAAATTACGTGCTTGTAAGCGAGTTCAATAGGCTGAAGGGTAGATTCAATATGACGATCCGAGAAGCCTTCCTTACTGACTTTTACCAAAACCTCCTGAATAGTATTTTCAATCTAAATTTTACAAAGATCAATTAGTATAATCAATGAAATAGAACGAAACAAATACCTTCTCCAAATCGGATTGCTGGACCCCTTGCAGACCGATGGAAAAGCTAGCCTGTCTATATTGTAACTAAATTAGTAATTAAGCTTGCTAAATAAAAAATACTTTAAATGGGAACTGTAGCCAATAGTTGGTGAATAATCGGCACCCAAGTTGGTATCTAACAGAGCCTGTTGCATAGGAGCTGATGCTCCATTGATCAATAGGTTGCTCAGTAGAGTTAAAGAGAGAGTTTCAAATAAATCCTATTTGTATTGAGTATAGTTAGTAGGAGATACAATGCGATACAAATTACGGTGGATTTGTTAGTCAAGTAAGTGACGGAGATTTTATGCTGGCGATCAGAAGGGCTCACTAATTTCAAATAATAAAAGGGTTAGAATATGTAAGTAAAGCTATAGTAATACTGGGGTCGATAGGTCCATCCGTCACCACTCTACGAGTGCCCTCCCACTTGGGAGTAATATCTTTATCCTCCAAAACTTCAGGAGCTCTTAAACTTCTATCAGCAATCACTTGACTGTACTTTGTATTCAAAGCCTCCAAATGACCTTCCACTGGGAAGTTACCTATGAAAAGTAGTTAATAAAAATATACTTTCAATTGTTGGTACCGTATGAGAAGGATTTAGCATTTTCCGGTAGGTAGTTCTTGGTGTGGAAGTCCTTTAGGTTCTCGTACGTCAAGCTGGGGATCTCCATTGGGTCACCACCGCTCAGGTTGGAGTATTTTGTCCCTTTGAATAACTCCTGCTGGTGTTTGTAGTAGAATAGGGCACCTACATCCGACTTTATTTTGTAAACATAAATTGTGAGTTGGTAAATTGTAAAAAATATTTACGTAAGCACCCTTCATCTCATTGAATACAACCCCCTTGAAAATCAAAGGACTGTTAATATCTATTTATAGAATTACATGTTATTAGATGGACAATTCAAAATGAGTACCATTTGGATCTTCAAATTCCAATCTCCAACCCTCCTGCAAGAAATCCTTCTTTAAAAGCTGGGGACATAAAGTCGCATCTAGGTACACAGTCCAACAAATTTTTATAGTCGGTTGGGTTTTGAGTTGAAAAGGGATAGTTGGTGAAGTCTTGAGCTATTTACAATATGGAAGAAACAAAGTGGTAAATTTAAAAGTGAAAATATAGTTTTTACCAGTCCAAGCGTTCATGTAGGTAGCCAAAGATCTATTTAACATTTTGAAAAAGGGGTCGCGGACTGGGTATTTTTCACTGCCACATAAGGTTGTATGTTCCTATAGAGTGGTAAAATTGATAAGTTTTGGAAATTGGTAGTATAAATTTACCAAAATGTGAGCTACTCCCGAGCTATCAGTTGGTATTGTTTGGAATCCAATACTATTGTAATAGTCAATAGTTGATTCTATTATTAGTAGCTTACCCAAATACATTGTTTGTATCTTCCTTCAATATGTGTAAGTGTTGGGCACCAGTCTTTGCATGTTGAAATTTTATTCCAGTCAAGTTTAACTCGGTTATATCACGTTTCTTCATTAGACAATAAAAACTAATTAATAACCCATTTTAAAATATAAATGTTACTTCAAGTACTGAGAACCCATGGATATCTTTACCAATTTCATAATCTACTATGTTACTATAAATTTTCAAAATCCGATAGTTACCAGTGCTGGTCGCTAACCCTCTAACTATAATTTTATTCCTTTTAGTGTTAAACTTGTTGTTTAACTTGGTCGTTCTATTTATCAGCTGCAACCGTCCTTTTATCATTGCGTATACCTTCAAAATTCAATAGCAAGTCGAAGAAGTTGGTAGTCACAGTTATCAAAAGTTTCTACTTTGTTGACTTAGCTCAAAGGTTTTGGATCATTTGCTATTCTATCGAATTTCAACATTTATTCTTGGAATAGTTTGCAAATGATATAAGCGACTGATAGAATGGCTTATGGAGTCATAGTTTTACACCCCAGGTTACAAACTTTTCGCTTTAGATAAGTATAGCAGACTTTCAAGGGCTTTTGAAAAAGATTCTACATTGTAATTCACATAACTTTACTCTCTCGGTGCTACAGTTAGTCCGATTTTACAGCAACTAATATGGGATATATTTATATCCTAAAGTCAACTGCAATGCTGTAGTTGCTCTCGAATACTAATCACCAACAGTAGTTAATTCAACCAGATCCGGACTTCAAATATAATGTTTGGATTGTAGAGCTTATAAAAGTGAGCTTAATACATCTACTCCAAAGTTTAATAAATTAAAAGCTACTTAGATGAACGTAATTTGAGTTGCATACAGTGTACTTTGCCATGTAACTAAAAGTACAAGAGTTGAGTACAGCTGCTTTGTGACTTTTGATGATTTGCCCTACTTTAGCAACTTACTATCAATCTGATATCACCAGCTTTAGTTATCAAGCAAGAATGTAAATATATTCATTATATCCCTACTTTGGCACACATGTAAGATTTCATGTATATCTGTTTAGCTTTTTCATTTATTTGTTAAAATGGAAAATATTTGATTATACAAATCATCAACTTTCAATAGCATCAATTTGTATTGTATAGTAGAGCCTTCAGTTAGGTGCTGTTGACAGCATCAATTTCTAACTCATTAATATACATGTAAAAGCTATTAAACATATACACAAGCATAGACCTTTATATTTGATAGTACGATTTTAGAAGCTTACTATTAATTGCCATCTATCAAAAACACACTTCAATAGCCAAATTAAAAGAATTCAATACCAAATTGAAATGCCTTCCTGTCAATCAATGTACCATCTATTATTATGGTTTATAAAACGATATGAAAGCTTTTATTGATAAAAACTAACAGTATTTGTTTGGATAATCCAAGTAGGTTTTGAGAGCCATTCAGCATAAATAAAATAATTAAATTCGCTTTAAATAGCATATAATCTTGGCATGTTACAATACATATATCCAGTACTCACTATATCGGTTCGGCCTTATACTTTCATACTAAAAATTTACAAGATAACGGATGGAGTAAACTTAATCGGAGGAAACATTCCCAATAGTAAGATGACCTCCTATATTTATTTCAAATAGTTTTCAAGCCTACACCTCTAAAAAAATATTAGTTTTACTGGTAAAGGGAATCGTTTTATTTTAGTTTTCAATGGAACATTTATCCAATGCTAATTTGACTAAAAATAAATAAATAGATATAGTAAACTGTCTATTTATAGTTGCGCTCTTACTTTTCATACAAAGGTACCATTATGTTAAACTAGTTTCCATTATCATCATAAGACCACTGCCTAATACCGAACAAGCAAAGAATTCTATTAATACTCTACCCTATCTACTTTCCAAATTAATATTTCTTGGCACTTGAATTGGGCTTTTCTAAACTCTTCCTTTCACAAGTATGAAGCTTCATCCTTTCTACTTTATTACTCTTTTCGTTGCTATATTTTCAGCCCAAAGAAACACGTTAGTCAGTGAACCATCGCAAACAGCTTCAAGTACAAAGGATGTAAGTTCTGCAACCGTAACCTCTTACTATACCGAACCATCGATTAAGGTTACAAAGACACTCGTTCAAATAGTAACAAAAAAATACAACAGCTCAACGGCCGATTCAATCCAAACTAAATATACTTACTATCCGCCCGAAACTTCAAACCCTTCCCAAAGCTCAAGTAGCTCAGAACTTTCAGTGGGTGCCTTTGTTGGAATTGCTATTGGGGTCATTTTCTTGATAACGCTACCCTGTATAGTATGTACCATATTCTGCAGTAGACCCTGGGGTTCAATTGTTGACTAATGTGCTGCTCAACTTATCTTTTAAATTGTATTTGGTATATAGTTTATTTTGATAATGAATCTATATATAAAAATAAATGTTTTATATCTGTAGCTAACCTTATATTGCTTTTTACCTATATTATATTGGCATTTGATGCAGAATACTATTACAAATGTTGTTTCTAAAAACATACGCATCTGGCAAGGATGTCTATGATGGTAGAGTAGAGTTATGGAACTGTGTTACTAATAAAAGAATCTCATTAATATAATATAAACCTATATGAACACTAATTGGATCTCTAAGGTTGATAGAGAGTGTAGAGTAACATATGTATGTAATCAACTAGCCGTGTAGTAGCTCAAGTATCCTATCAGTAGCAACTAGGGTAATTTTGTAGCGAAAAAGAGTATACAGTATAATCAATATTAATAGATATTGGTGTTGACTAGTAAGCAACGTAATATATACTATGCATCTTAAAATAGCAAAATCACATTTGAAATTAAAGACCCATGTTATACAAAGCTAAATATATCAATAATACTAGTATTTATATCTGAAAAGAATTTTGTAGTAATGAATTATAACTTTAAAATACATACTAAACCAACGCCAGTTTATTTCATTAAAAATGATAAAAAATGATACACCTAAATTTTCAACAATCTTAAATAATTCGTCTATAGGAAAATCTCAAATCGATATAAGAGAGATAAAGTCAAGTGCATCATTCTACCGGAATATGTGGTCAAGTTTTTGGGGGAAAGGGAGGAGGAAATACGCTTTTTTAGGAAAAAGTAGTAAGGGGACATACAACCAATTGGATAAAAGAACATAAGGGACGATAGAGGTAGGAAGAGGAGGGGGATTTGGTATCAGCACTATTCATAAAGAGAACAATAATTTGAATTTCTTTTTGTTGAGGACAGTCAACTTGAAAGCAGATGGTAGAAGGATCCAGTATAACCTTGTAACTCCAAGTTAAATTTACAAAAAAGAAATTTGAAAAAAGTTGCTTAGATCAACAATTTTTCGATCTGCAACTTCAAGTTGTTGATCTGGGGCTTCAAGTCGGAAGCTTCGTTGGTGGTAACGGAGCAAGCTACGACAGCACGGCTTACACCACAGGCACGTCCCAAAGCGGTCTTGGAACCTACAAAGACGTAAGGTACGTTCTAGAGTAAAATGACAAGGTTAGTATCAATTCTTATATATACACATTCAAACATCTGTTTAAAAGCAGTGTAAAATGATGGAAAGTAGAATTACCTTATCTTCACATAAGAGAGGCAAGTGCAACAAGATTTCCAAAGGTTCGGCGTCAGCAGCCATAACAATGAACTCGGAGATACCTCTGTTCAAAGTTTTGGTGGTCTCGTTGGCACCTTTCTTCAACTGCTTGTAGTGGGAAGCTTGCTGAACTAAATCTAAGATGGAGGTCGATAAAGTAGAGTCGGCCAAGGGGAAGGCTTTGGGGTTAGGAGCAGACTGTAATTTATAAAAATAAATAATGTATTAGTATTTGGTATCGTAGATGTAGGTTAAAAGTTTGAAATTTAGGGATGGGATGTTGAACTTACCATATTGTATAACTTTGAGCTAGAAAATAGAGAACTGTAAACCGAAAACTTTTGCTATAGTTAAAAGTTTTGCACGATAAAATTTTTTCCCAGCTTATTTCGTCATTTTGCAATGGAGAAATTTCACCAAATGAAAGGAGGTTCAAAGTAAACCGAAAGCAAAGCAAACTTGTCCAAAAGTTAATTGAAGAATAAAGTGGTTCGAATCCAATTGCAATATTTCAAGCAAAGTACAACTTCAAAGGTATACACCTTTAAATTTTCAAACACATGCGTGCAGTCATCCAAAAAGTTACAAAGGCCAGCGTTATCGGTAAAGTTTACAATGTGTCAAACTTATTTAATCCAAGGCATTAGTCAATTCCAACGTAGTAGGTTCCATAAACAAAGGTCTGTGTGTACTAGTTGGCATCACCCATCAGGATACTCAAACCGATATAGACTACATGTAACTTTTATTTTTTGACTTGTATCAATATTAATATCAATTAAAGTGTGAAAAAGATACTAAATTTGAAGTTGTTTGAAGATGAAGCTGGAGTCTTTTGGAAGAAAGGTGTAAAGGAATTAGATTTGGAAGTTTTGTCCAGTAAGTAACTTTTTATATATGCCTACATTTAACCTACTTTCCAACCCATCACTTTAGTATCTCAATTTACCTTGTACGCAGAGACACGTAAAGGAAGTAAGCCGGATTTCCATAACGCTATGAAGAGCGATAGCTCCAAGGACCTTTACCACAAATTTTTAGAGACTTTGAAGTTGCAATACAAAGAAGATAAAATCCAAGGTAAAGATTGCTATTTATTACTCCATTTATATTATATATTTTAGATGGGGAGTTTGGTGCCATGATGACGGTAGATATCCAGAATGATGGACCGGTTACTATACAAATCGATTCGAGAAAGTTCAGCTACAACAATGAAAAATAAATAATACTATGTTCAATTCTAAATATATTTATACCCATTTATAAAAGAATTTGCTAATATAGATTTATTCAACTTTACCAGCTAGAAGTTGGGACACGTTCTCATCTCCAGAGACGTCGATAGGCGTAAATCCCTTACCATTTTTAATAGTGACGTCGCCACCCCTATCCAACAACTTCTTTACAACTTCGTAATTCTCTAAAAATGCGGCCAAATGTAAAGTTGTGTTGTTATCCTATAAAATAAAAGAGACACATTCCTATAAGTATAATCCTAAACAAATAAACTACTTACTCCAAAAGTCAAATGCAAATCTATTTTAGCATAGCAAAAAAGCATTATTAATAGATGAAAATTAATAAAAACAGTATACCTTTATCAAAAGTAAAGTCAATAATGTCGTTAGCAATAACCTGGTTCCCCAACAGTAGACTTAAATGTAGTCCGGATATAGATCCAAAGTAAGCTCCTAAAAATTTATAACCGTCTAATTCGAAACTCTGGTCGAACCTATAGAACTCCAAGTTGACTTCGTTACTCTTGCGCTTCAAAGAAGTCAAATTCCTATTTTCTATCATCAACTTGCGAACTAGTTCTTTGTCATCTTGCTTTATAGCTAAATAAAACTTTTCCACTTGTTGGTTATCTACATTGAGTTCTACCATCTTGATAGTTGAGTTTTGACCTGCCTTTGTTGGTGAGATTGAGTTATGGAGTTGGGTTTTTGTGAGCTACCTTTATTTTCTCCTTGTCCTTTGAACTTCCTCTATGTTTGTTGTGATCCTTTGCAAATAGCCAGTGGTTTATGTGAACTTAATTGGCTGTTGATTAAGCCCCTTAAAAATGAGGTGTTTATGGGGATTTAAGTAATTAAGTCCAATAGCTATGACATATTATTTATGTACCTTTGTATCTATTGGTTCATATGCTTGCCCACTAATGTATGGCAGTTGAAAAGGTGTAGTGTATCTTGGTTTATCCATTCATTTTCTAAAAAGTGACGTCGATTCATTCTAAAAATATTGTGAAAGAATGAGAATAAAGACAACAGATAAAGAGTGGATTTTATATATAAGCTTTGTGACTATTTATATTTATAAATACCTTTATTTGAAAAGCATATATATGCTCATTTAATAATACTCAAAATACAAGTAGTTTTAGCACCATGGCTGAACCCGTAGAATGCAAAGTTGGACAATATAAATCATCCATAGACAAGCAATGCCACCTCTGTTTCTCAGGATGCCTAGAATGTGATGAAGGAGGCTGTACAAAGTGCCAGCCTGAACTAGTATTAGATTCAACTTTAACTTGTCACCCACCACCGTCAAATTCAAGCCTAAACAAGATTGAATGCCACTCCAACTGCCTCACCTGCTATGATACGAAAGTCGACACTTGTTTAAGCTGTAAGCCCAACATTGATGACGATACAGTCATATTTCGAAAATTTACGACCTGTGTCAAAGTCTTGAAGAGCAGTAACATCAAACTTTTAGACCGTAGTAAAGTATGTGGAAGAGGATACATTTTGACCGACGAAGGTAGCTGTGACCTATGCCCAAACAACTGTAAAGTGTGTAAACCGAACATAAACAAAGATATAAAGTTTAATTTTAGCTGTTTAACTTGCAATTTGGACTTTTACCTCGACAATGATACTTTAGCTTGCCTACCGATCGTGCCTTCAACTAAAGTCAGTACTGATATCAGGAATACTACCTTAAATAAAACGGATAAGCAGGAAACTGATACAATTTGGTGTTTCCCGTTGATCATTGTACTTGGGTGTATACTAGGTTTGGGGCTATTAGTCTTTGTATATCGAAAAGCCATCGTAACCTATCGAAAAGTTCAAGTTGAACGTAAGGTTTCCAGCTATAGGGGTAATCTCTTGAACAATTTGAGGAACGCTGCCAATAACGATAGAGGTAGCTATTCAAATTATGTTAATAACTCACCACTTTAACCCATTTGATATTTTAAATAAACTTATTGTTATTTAAAGTATAGACTTTATCTTTTCAATTTGTCATGCAACTAATAAAACAAACTGGAAGGAATTGTCGTGTTACAAAATTTACAACGTATAACTAGCTAAATTAAATGTACATGTATAAATTTGGCTCAATGGTCTAGTCGTAGGATTCGACCTTCGGGTGGTCGAGGTCCCGGGTTCAAATCCCGGTTGAGCCCTTTTGTTTTTATTTTTATACTTACCTTTGAAGAGACTACGCTCATTCTTCTGTTGTATTTGTAAGTTGAAGTTTGGTTCGCCTCCTTTTAATGATTTGGAAAGAACTGTATTTTATTTAAGATTTGTCCTTGACGAAATGGTATACTATAGCATAAATATTATATAGGTGTTTGTATTCACAAATAGGTAGGCAATCTAAATGAAAACTCAAAAGGCCAACATCTATTTACAAAGCTTTATTATATACTACTTTGTGTTATACTATTTGAGATTTGCTGGGAATATTATTTCAAAAACAACTGTTGATAATAGCAATATATTAGTATCGTGCTATCCAATCTAATTCTATTTAAATTAATAAAAGCTAAAGTAATTTGAATATATTGAAGATGAATTAAGATACATCGATACGCATCTTTTCAAATGTTTGAAATGGATGGAAGTAAATGTAAATAATTGTAACACAAGCGAGTTATATCCTAAATTTGAGTTATTAAAAGGCATTTTAACAACTTACCAACAATGTGTATAGTATTCCTCTTATACAAAGCTCGACATTACAGTAAAAAGAAGCGATTGAATATTTGCTTTTTAAGAAATGTAGTCGTTGTAAAGCTTTTATTTAAGCTTGGTGATTGATCGATGGAACTCCAAACTATACTATGAAATAAAAGTTGAATGTCTTCACCGGCACTATATTACTTAGGACTTAAAGGCTACTACTATCATTAGATTTATCTACATTTAAAAAGTTGAAGTAGTATATATATTCCCATGCAATAAAGGCCACTATTAGAGTTAATGAAAAGGAATGACAAAAGCAACTCAAAGGTATATAATATGTCATCTAAGGTACCTCAAATAAACATAAGATAAATGCGATTCTGTCTATCGATTACAGGTCTAACCTACTTATCCAATTTGAAAACTAAAGCCAGATAACAAAATGTGATTTTTAAAAGTATCTAATCTAAAACTTACTAAGAGTCAAAGCCCTAAGTAGAACTCATGCGTACTCCAATTTATTAATTTCCACCACGTAAAGCTAAAACCAAGTGTAAGACAGAACCACCTTCGATACCGTAGAAACTAGCTGGCTTGTCGTCGTTCCTGATAAAGGTCAATTTCAAAATACTTTTAAAAAAACTTACATCTGCTTACCACCGAAAATTAAACTAAAGACATGAAAATTAATAAAAAACTACTTTATATAAAAATAGGTACCGTTGTTGAGCAGGAGGGATACCTTCTTTCTCTTCCATACGCTCCTTGATACGCGAGATCTATTATTTAGATTAGTAAATTCTACTTGAAATTTAAAGGTACCAGATCTTCGCTATCGATATCTATTTCAATCTAATTGAGGTTGTTGAAAATGGTGAATTTAATAAAATTAAATTTATTTATTGCTATGCATTACTTCTTTACCAGTCAAAGCCTATAGATTGAGTTAGTTTAATGCATTCTTCATTAGGTTACCTTGATCTTAATTATCATTGTGATTGTAAAAGCTGCTTACCAAAAAGGCTGAGTGAAGCAGGATAAATTTGGCCCAAGCCAAACGAATCTTATTGGATGTTACTAATGTTCAAATTTACTAAAGAATCACTATAAAGAATATGAATTCACATATACTATTTTCAAACAGAAATGCTTGAAAGCTAAGCAAAATCGACAATTTTAAGCTGAATAGACCATTTTGATCAATGTTCGCAGGTTTGTTTTGGAATATTCTGGCTATGGTTCTAGTACCCGTATAAATGCTAGCAAGTCTAGCCATTTCGTATTACCTTTATAAATTCTTCAAGCTAATGACTAAATGTCCATAAACCCGACATTTCGGTGATTGTATACCATTTGTACAAAGCACCCAACAAAAGGATAGGAAGCCTCAGCCAGATACTCCCTAAATGCTCCATTTCCATTAAGCCTATTGGCTCACTGGTAACCACCGCTGCCTAAGCTAAGCCTAATTGCCTTTAAAGTTTATTACAAAAGGCAATTACGTTTAAAACCTTGAAAAACAAATTGGACTTTGTGGATTGAAGGGTTTATGGATCAGCTGGCGAATCCGACCCCAAATTTGGGGTTGCCAAGTTTCGCTTGGATAAACTTAGGAACGCTGATACTACCATACCATTTCTGATTGGTTGGCTTGGATGCATTTAAGTGGAACTGAAGGAATGGATCTCCTAAACTCTTATGACTATGTCCAAGAAAACTAAAGGCGAGGAGAAGCGTAAAGGCATCTACAACATGGTTACTGGTGGCGAACTTTCCGACCTCGACCGCTACAAGAAGTACAAGCATATGTTCAAAGCCGCTGAAAAGGTACCAAATTACTGTTACCCAGCTGACTCAGTTTTAGGAACTTGCCGCCGCTCAGAAAGAACTTGAAGAGTTGAATGAAGAGATAAGTGACTACGTTGGAAATAACAAGTTAGTGCCTAATTTTGACCTAAAACTAACCTTATTTAGTTACCTTTTAGATCAGCTGGTAAATTTAGTTAAGGAGGCTGAAGAGTACGAAGAGGAAACTGAGGATGCAGAAGCAGATGAAGTTGAGGAGGAGACAGCTAGCGTTGCCGATAGCTTTGAAAGAGACTACGACACCCATGATAAGAACAGTACCAACAGCTACTATGACCAAAGAGACTACAAGGACTCTGACGCCTTAAGCCACTATACCGGGCATAATACCAGTAGTCGAGCCCAAGATTACCCCGAGTTACAATTCAAGCTAGGCCACCCCAAGATGCACTCGCTCGAACCTAAAAAGACACGCAAAGTACATTTTTACCCCAGGGACGACAGCGGCGACTTCATCATCCCGGCTCAAGTCAGCATCTTCACCATCCTCAATTTAGGTAGGGTCGAATACGTGCGCCCCAACTTCCATACCATTAGATACATCTACCCTATCGGCTTCAAATTGCAACGATACTTCAAAAGCACCATAAGCCCTACTGACAAAGTCTGTTACACCCTGACTATTGTCGATGCCGAGTACGGCCCCCAATTCCAAATGGTTGCTGAAGATCGACCAGACCACGTCTTTGTCAGCGAAACTTTAAGTGGTATGTGGACGCAAGTCATACGCCAAGCCAACGTCATCCGTAACCTCAAAGCTACTTCATCAGGATCCGGCTTAGAGTTCTCTGGGTTCACCCACCCCGGTATCGCCTACATGATCCAGTCACTACCCAATGCCAACAAGTGTGAGAATTATCAGTGGCAGGATTTCGAAGTTACTCCGAGCCCTGAGAACAGGAGGTGGGATGCCCCACCTCTCAACGACTCGTTTAAGAAATCTAATAGTAGTTCATCTAATTACAATTAGCTGGACTTTGATATCAAGCATAGGTAACTCATAGTAATATAGTGTGAAAGAGGAATGTAAATTTGGCGGCGTTTCAAATTCAATGGATGGAAAGATATAGCTTTTTGTATCTTTTGCTGTATCCATCTTTTAAATTTATAGCAGTGGTATTAAATAATATATATTTTTAAGTATAATGTAGCTAAGTTATTGAATTTTGTGTTTTAATTCTAACACAGTATTATAAAGTTAGTCTAGATCTAGTCAAATGGCTACTATATAGCTAAAAAATCGTAGCATCAACTCCATAACAATCTCTTCTAAACACACTGAACCAAAATCCGTAGTATACCTACCAACTTGAAATAATCAACGGTGCATATCGGTTATAAGTTTTTGGTGGCGATGGTCTCATCCGAACTACAGCAAAAGAAAAAAGAAGATAGACGACAGCTACAGGATTTGAACCTATGCGGGCAGAGCCCATCAGATTTCGAGTCTGACTCCTTAACCACTCGGACAAACTGCCTTGGGATTTCTTCATAATTAGATATCTGTAGTTAAAGAGCTTTGGTGATGATATTTTCAACGGCACCTAAACCTCCATCCAATTTAAAGAAGCTTACACCTTTATTTTAACTCCCCCATACGAACTAGGTGGAATTTTAGCTGTAGCTCCACCATTTTAAATTACATAGGTGGATAATCTTTTATTTGATTGGTTCGAGCTTAAAGATATGGATTTATAACAATTAAAAGTGCCTTTACCATAGCTATTATAATCAATAGAGTCGGTTTAAATTGGATAGTCAAATATATTTTCAAAACAAATATGGTAGTGAAAGTACATGCTTCTAAGGTTTCGCAATGTTTGGGAATTTTAAATGAAACTTTCCTTTACGTTTTATATTTAAACTTTTCGATACAACCTATTTTATCATTCCTCAAATTGTTAGGGAAGGTTCCCTTCAACCCGACATTTTACTTTACTTTTTACATTGACGAACATTACCTATCCAAAAACAAGGGAAGGAAAATCTAAAGGATGACAACCAAGCCACAACTTCAACTTCAGAAACTGGAGGTTATAATCATGGAACCTAACCCCAACACCAGCACTTACAATCCAACTCCAAGTCCAACCAATATCAACCCAAATTCAATTGAACTAGTTAATCCCTCCAGTATACCCTTACTGATAAGTCCTAAAAGTTTGCTCACTGACAAATCGGAAGAGAACATAGGAGTAGTATCACCTACTTCAAACTTGACTACTCCATCTCCAGCCCAACTGAACAATAACGACAGCTACCCTACCGATCCCAATTTCTTGGATATCATATTCACGATTCGACATTCGTTGACAAACAACGCATTGCTGGTATCCATCGTATTAGATGTTTTCAACTTGGTACAGGTAACCAGTGTATTTAAACAATATGTACTCATCTATATAGTTATCAGGCGTAATTACTACGCTGCTACTATCCATAAACGATCAATGTGACATCCCCCTTCAATACTTTTTACTATTTTATGGATCACGCCTTACCCTCTCCTTGCTGATAGCAAGCTTACTCTATCTCAATAGAAGGATTCAGGTTTTTGAATAGTAGTTTAGTTCGATGGGTCGATATGTAAGTCTATTCTATCACATTAGCTAATGCTAACTTTTCAATGTAGAATACGGTTGTGTACCGATATAATAACGATAGGTATGGTGGTAGCTGGGAACTACCTCGTCTTCATCAAGAACGAATGCCAGTTTACCTCCCCCACCCTCTTCTATGCCAGTTTCATAGTCATAGTCATCAACTATTTAACCATCGCCTTCCCTGTCTTTTTATTGATCACTTTACTACTATCCAACCGACTACCCAACCACTACAACATATCCAACGAATACATTAACCAAGGTGTCACCAAGGAGGTTTTGGATACTATGAAGGTGGTTAAAGTTCAGTACTTTGATGAATCGCAGAGCAACTTGATGCGAAGTAAGTCAGTCAATAGTAACTTTACCACTGTCAGTAGTAATGGAACCCCAATTTTGGTACTAAAGGATAAGTCGAAGAGTTGCTGTATATGTATGGAGACTTTTATGGAGGAACAAGAGCTACGCAAGTTGGATTGTAGGCACGTATTTCATAAAGGGTGTATCGATTTATGGTTCTTGGAGCATAGTACCTGTCCCCTATGTAAACACTGTTTCGAAGGGCCGTAGGGAAAGTCAAAGTTTGAATGCTGCGATTTATTCGTTAAAGGGGGATCGTTTAAGAGAAGGAAAGGATTTATATACAAATTTATGATTCTACTTCTATTTTTGCTTGAAAGATGTACTTATATATGTATATTGGAAGAGAATGGTCGTACTAATTGAAATAAAAGTGTCTAAAATGGTTTAAAATTTTAAATGTGAAGTTCAAGTTTGTTGTAGTAAACTACTTATAAGATAGAGGCTTACTATATAAAGATATCTTAGCCGTAACTCAAGTCTTTTAGAGAGTTAGAGTTTGACATGAAATTTAGGAACTTATTCCTGCATTGAGAACATCATCATCATATTTATTACATTTTGATTTATAAACGACGAGGATATCGCTAATACCTAAGCAAGCTTCGATAAAAAGATGTACTGGTAGTTAAGGAATTGGCTTAAAATGCTGATATTTCATAAGCCATTATATATAATAGATCTACCATGAGAATATTTACTTACAATGAAGTATAGGCGACAGGCATATATAAAAGTAGCGTAAATATACAGTTTGTGCTTTAAATAAAAGTTCCCAAGTGTACTATATGTATGTGTTAAAGATATTATAATAGATATGCTTTAGATTGAGATAAAGCCATATATAAGTTGAAACAATGTATGCTACTTTGAGTTGCCCTCAAGAGATTTACGTAAAGCAGCAACCTTTTCACTACCTTGATTTACATGTAGGTGGATCTTTGAAGGTAATGCTAGTAGCTGAGCACACTTTATTGCCATAAAACTCCCCATGCCAAAATTCAATCAAATACTAAGGACTAATATGGTTAAGGTTTGTGTTGTAGTTTTAAGCATTAACTGCAGACTTTTGGTCACATTGCTCGATCCTAGCTGCAAAATTGCTTCAAGCAGCATCTTTTCAACCGATCCAGTAATCGTTGTAACCATCACATTCGAAACGAACTAAGCTATCACCTTCGTCAAAGACGTCGACGTAGCACTCAAAAAGTTTTGGTTTATAGACACAATTACAATCATACTCGAGGGATTGGACGTGCATATAGAGTAAACTAATGGGGGAAGGAACTTTGAGATTGTATATAATGGATTTGGGACTTAGCTTGAGGTCTATGAAATATCAGATGGTGTGATGCTTGCAGATAATCTAAATATCCAAGTCAAAGGGATGTATAGCATCTACTATAAACGGATTTTCCATCCTATACATTTTTACTGGTGTATATATTATATCCACACTATATATCAGCCAACTATGGGCTGTGCTAGAATAGACTATGCTGTAATAAGATATATAGTGAAAAGTTCTTAAATATGAAGGCCTTAAGAATGGTCATTTTAAAGAGCTGATAACCCTGTATTTATGTATCTGGAGAGACAGATGGTCAAGGTGGCGATTCGAATAAAGTTTGTTGATGGAATGTTAGCTCAATTTAGCTTGATGTATTGAGGGCAGTGGTAAAGCTAACTGGATAAGTAGGACTACAGGTTGGTTGTTATTAAACCACATCTTTGATAGATGTTGTGCATCACATCCAATACCACAATATAATCACATTAGCAGTAATAATTCATATGCATCCAAGAAATAAGTTATTTGGTCGATATTAGCATAAGATTTGCAACTTACCAAAATACAAAGGAATCAATAACTTTCAATTCAGAAAATGAATACCTAAATTATTCCCGCTACTTCGGATTAATTTGATTTCCAACCTACCATCATCAGATTTCAAAGTTTAATTGCAGCTCCCCAAATTTGTAAGGATTTCGAATTATCTGTAGGAGTTTAGTAATAAAAGTTACCCAGGTCTTTCAAGGTGCAACAACCTACATCAAGTTTTAAGTAGGGAAAGCGATAATACAGTTTAACAATATGGAATTTCGACGCGTGTGCCGTGCCCTCTACAAGTACGAAGCTGTAGAGGAAGGGGAACTGTCCTTCGAGGAAGACTGCTCTACTTTACGTGTTCAACGATGAGAACGAGGATTGGTGGGAGGCCTCATTCGAGATGAATAGACCGCAGGAAGAGACTGCCGAAGGTTTTGGACTTATCCCTAGGAACTACGTTGAAGATGTAAGTATTTTTCAAGGCTTTGTGCTAATATAAAAAAGATGGAGCATATCGCCGTGGTACAAGCCATCTACGATTATGAAGCTACTAACGAGGATGAATTGGCTTTAACCGAAGGCGATAAGCTTTTTGTATACCAAAAAGAGGGAGACGATTGGATGTTGGTTAAATTAGGTGAAAGGTTTGGTTTCATCCCACAGTCCTACGTTGAAGAGGTATACTACATTTTATTGATAATTTTCTAAACTTTCAAGATTGCTGATGAAGTTAATGAAGCTAACGATGTCGGTGGTTATATTGACGAAGGAGCTGAAGAAGTAGCCGAGGAACAAGTAAAATTCCTTAGTAATATATTTTCTTACATTTTTAGTATGAGGAAGCTTACGCTCAGGAAGAGAATACCTCAAGAAGAAGAAGAAGTGGCTCATCAAGAACAGGAAGATGAATACGAGAAGGAGAACTACGAGAAACATTTTGAGAAGACGGCTCCTGCCACTTCGGTTACCCCAGTCGCTCCAGCAACTCCTAGACGAACAGTTGAAGTTGCACCTCAGACCAAGAAGAAGGTTTCTAAGGAAGATATGCTCTTCTGGCGTGTCCAGGTAACTCCTTAAAACATTAATGGCTTACTAACATTTACTTTTTAGGAAGTAGATAAAAAACGCAAAACTAAAAAGAAGGTTCGACTTGGTGTTAGTAGCGACATATTCTTCTTTGCTAGTGAGGAGGACAAGGTAAATAACTTTAGTTAAAAAGGCTTTTAAACTCACAATTTGATTTTTAAACAGGGAGCACCAATTCGTCAATGGCCTACCCGTGATCTTCTGAGCTACGGTGTCAAAAACAAGCACATCATCATTGAGCTTGGGGGCGACTCCCCTCATGTTTATGATTTCAGTTGTAACTCAGTGAAGCAAGCCGAGGCCATCGCCTTCAAAATTCGAAGCTGTTCAGCTGCGCAGTACAACGAGAAGGTGGAGAAAGTAAGCATATTTTTAATAACAACGGTATTAATATTATTTTAGTCAGGAGGATTCTTCAAGCTTTTCAAATCCAAATCATCCAAACCAGCCGCACCACCTCGCAGCCAAGGCCGATCTAACAGCCAGTACAACAACCAACGCCAACCTTCACAAGCTTCTGTACAAGAAGCTTACGACGAGGTACCTTTGCCGCCATTACCCAAACCCTCTACAAACATCAACATCGGTGGTAATGGACAAATCGCCACCGTGTTGTACGATTTCATCACGAGCGAGGAGGATGAGCTCTCGGTCCAGACCAACGAACGAATCAATGTAATTGATTCTTCCGACCCCCAGTGGTGGAAGTGTAGGGTATACTACGACAATGGAGACTACAAGGAAGGGCTAGTACCCGCTGACTACGTCAAGCTAGTCCCGGATAACGGCGATACCTTTAACAAATCTCCAAATCTTAATGACTCTACTTCGGACAAGAAGGGATCAAGTAGCGGTCCTAACATATCTAATGTAAGAGAGTGGACTGACGCCACCGGTTCCTTCAAGGTCGAAGCCGAGTTTATCAAGTATGAGGACTCCAAGATTTACCTTTACAAGGTCAACGGCGTCAAGATTGCTGTACCTTTAGAGAAGATGAGTAACGTTGACGTCCATTACGTCTCTGACATGATCGGTGAGGACTTGAGTACAAGTTTGGAGGCTACCCGCAGACAGAAAGCTGAGGTTGCCAAGTGGAAGACTTTCTTCAAGTCAGCTGAAATTGGATTAGCTGAATCCGAGATCTACGCCAACACATTTGTAAATGAGAAGCTGGATCGTACGTTGTTACTTGACCTTGATAAGGAAGGACTTAAAGGATTAGGTCTAACAGAAGGCGACGCTTTAAGAGTGCTCAAGGCTAGTAAGACTGCTGCTTTGTTGGATAAAGCACCTAAGCATAAGAGAAGCGTTACTTTTGGTGAGAACACGACGACTACCATAGATGAGTTGGATGACGAAGCTATTGCTTTGAGGCTTCAGCAGGAAGAAATATTCAAGATGCGGAGGGAAAGAGGTACTAACGAGTTGAAAGAGTATCAGATCGAACAGGATGAGATGTTGGCTAGAAAGCTTCAGGCTGAAAATGGAGAAGAGGCAGCTTGGACTGCCTTTGGTTCTGGAACTTCAAGCCAGACCTCTAAGTACGGCTTGGGCTTGAGCGGTGGTATATCATACAGTAAGGAAGGCAAGGCTAAAGGTGGTATCGATGCCAGTGTACTCTACAAGACCGCGGCCCAGTTGGAAGCTGAGAATCGCAAGGAGAAGCCTAAGGATAGTAAAGGGAATGACAGGGAGAAGAAGAACAGTGGCTTCGACGACGACATTTGGGGTGTACCGCAACGTCCCGATCCCAACAAGATCAAGCAGCAAGCCGGCCGAGCTACCGAAGCTACCTTGACTGCTGAACCAGAGGAGGAAACCCCAGCCCCCAAGGTATCCGAAGATCCTTGGAAAGCATTTGGTGATTCTGCTCCTACTGTTAAATCGGAGACTGATACCCCGATCTTCGCCAATGGAAGTCAGCGTCAACCTCGACCCAAGGCAAAATCAGCCACCGACGAAAATTGGGGTTTTGTAGCATCCAATCTATCTCAAACTGCTCCTCAACAAAAACAGCCAACCAACTCCCAGCCTGTAAACCTGTTTAGCAACCCACCCGTCCAACAGCAGCCAAAGGTTACCCCATTACTAACTCCCTCCCCCCACGCACTGTTGACTCCATTGGTACCAGTACCTGTCAACGGCACCAGCAACATCTTCGTACCTACTCGTAGGGCACCCCCACCTAAGCCTGTGGATCAAGTTCAAAGTAACCTGTTTGCTCAGAACAACGGTGGGAACGGAGTTACTATGCGAGCCGCACCACTTAAAGCCGATGGAACTGCCGATATCTTTGCCAGTATTGTACCTAGTGCAAATAACAACAGCAACAATGGCGGATTTAGTTCGAGCTTGATCGATGCTAGCAATCGGGGTGGATTCAGCAGTACACCGGTCAACAACGGAGGTTCAGCATCTAGCGGTGGAGTTTTCAGCAACCCAACTTCCAACGCCAACCCGACTGCTGGCTCCAGTCTATTTACGAGCGGAAACCTGGCTACGTCACCTGTACCTGCTAGCACCAACTTAGGGAGCTACGGCGTCAGTAGTACTTCTAGTGCCACTCTCACCCCACTGAACTCCACATTCTCTAACCCCCAGCCGGTTAGCAGTCTCACCCCGTTGAGCTCGTCTTTTTCAACCCAGCCTGCCAATCCAACTCCTACATTTAATTCTACGCTCTCACAGTTGGATCGACCCAGTAGTGCCCTCAATCTCGGCTCTTCTACTTTCAGTCCTACTCACAACACCATTAGTAACCTGAGCAGTGCCAAGTCACATAGCCACTCCTTCGACGATCTGTCGTTGAAATCGTTAGGCTTCGCAGGCAGGGATCAGAACCAGCCCAGACAGTTCGACTACACCGGTATCAACTTAAACTCGCCTTCATCAACTCCCATCAACCGATCTAATTCGGCCAACATCAGTGCCAACTACCAATCGGCTGCTTTGGCCAACTTGAATGAGGGGTCATACGGGACTACTTCAAATTACGGTGCTAACAACAACTACGGAGCGAGCACAGGTTATGGATCGGCAAGTTCGTCGTCGGCAGTAGGTGATATCAGCAACCCCTTAGCCAACTTCAAGCCCAAATCAGTGTACGACCCTCCTACCAGTTCCAACCCCCGTTCGCTGTCGACCACCAACCAATCGAGCTACACGCCCAAGTCAGATTACCCCGTTGGAAACTATGGTGGAGCTGGTAATTTTTTATTCTAGTTTAAATTTTTAACTGATTATTTTATTTTAGGCTACGGTAACAGCAACAGCAACGTCGGAGGTGCAGGTGGGTACAGCAACCCCGGCATGAATTTAATGACGACCAACGCCAACAACTTCTCCAGTGGGTTAAACTCCAATCTTGGCCTAGGAAGCTCAAATCTTGGTAACACAAACGCTATCTCAGGCGGCCTAGGAAGTTCCAACTTGAGCTACCAATCTACTACTACCAACTTGTACAACACGAGTAACCAGTTGGGTGGAGGACTCGGGGCGAATTTAAGTACTGGACTTGGTGCCAGCTTGGGTAGTGGTTTAGGTAACAATTTGAGCAGTGGACTTGGGAGCAACTTGGGTAGCAACCTAGGTGGTGGACTCGGTAGTAACTTGGGTTCTGGTTTAGGTGGTGGACTCAGTAGTAACCTTGGCAGCAACTTAGGTAGTGGACTCAACAACAACCTAGGCGGCGGCCTAAACTCTGGACTCAACACAAACTTGGGTGGTAATCTAGGCTCTGGGCTCAACACCAGCTTGAGTAGTAACCTAGGCGGTGGACTCAGTACTAACTTGAACACCAACTTAGGTTCCTCAGCCTACCAGACTAACTACACCAATCTCAATACCAACAACCTGTCTAGCCTAAGTAACACTTTACCCACCAACAACTACGGTAATATGTCTAACAACTACTCCACCTCCTCCATGTCCAATTTGACTAACAACATGGGTAACCTCAGCCTCAATAATAACTACGGTACTTCAAATTTGCACTCCAACCAAATGGGTAATCAGTTTGGTGGACAGTTGGGTGGAAACCTTAACTTAGGTATAGATACCAATTTGCAACAACAGCAGCTACTCCTTTTACAGCAACAACAACAACAACAGCAGCAGCAACAGATGAACAGCGGTATGAATACTAATATGGGATATGGGACGACTCAGTTCAACAACTTCAACTCCCAGCAGCAGTCGAACTTTAGGTACTAGTTCTTTATCGAGTGTACTGCCTCCTTTCCCTATTATTTCTCTTTCCTCCACCTTTCTAATGACTTGCCATCCCGAAATGAGTTTTGATTAATGTTTGTTATAACTATTCCTATCCCAGCACTGATAGAATACAGGTTTTAATTCCAATCGTGTCTACGTTTTTAGTTTTTTAGATTATTATATACATACATTATGTAAAGTCATATAAATTGGATTGATGTATTAGTAGATTTTCGACTATTGAGTTCTTTATTCTTGGTGATAATGTATATAATCCATCAGATTTAAAGTTATATGATTAGGTTTATAACATTGACTTATAAAATGGAGTTTATAGTATTTATTGGATTTAATACCTCCTTCACTACTTGATTAGACTTCATTTCGATAGAGTTTGGATTAGGGTTTAGCGTTCCTATACTCATCTAGTTTCCATAGAATTAATTTTTAGCTACTATGGCTATAAAATCTATCTTTTATACGTTGAGCATGCTACAACCAAACTTAGTATACCTATAATATTCAAATTTATGTCAATATGGATAAAATATTCAGCTATGTAGACTTTTCGGACTTGCTTGCATAGGTTAAACTGCATCGAAACTTCTGCTAATATTCTTTCATTGTACTATATAAATGTAAACTTCCTATATTACTTTTTCAAATATATTCTATGAATACACATATGTTTTATGTAAATGTAGTAGTTTAATAGATTTTTAATATATGTATACAAAAGAATTATTGCTGTTCAAGGACATTGCTCTATTCAGATAAATCAGGCAAGTTTCTACAATTGAATTTGTAAATTACTTTCCAACTTTTCAGCACAGGTTAGCATAATGATCGAGAATATTCTTTTTAGCTGATTCCCATTTGGATAAGTGAGACACTAAACTAAATTAGAACCTACGTCATGATAGCCAATCACTCCACAAAGCCAAACCAAATTTAGATGAAATCTTATCACATCTTTGCATTCAGTTGCTGAAACCTACAGTTCAAAACGAGGTGACAGGTTATAAAACTAACTTTTCATTCTTGAACTTGAAGCAACTTCAACCTAAATTTTACTTTTCGTACGAAAGACTAAACGCAGCCAAGTTCAACGTGCATACAAGCTTCAACATGAATGTACATTTTGATTCAACTAATCCGTTGTCAAGAGAGAACGAGGAGCTCAAGGAACTCTCCGATTTACAGAAGAAGGAGATCGAGCATTTGAAGAGTAGGTTGGAAACCACAATGAAGTCCAGAGCTGTATTTTATAATTTTATCAAAGTATTTTAACATTATTTGAATAGTTGGACTCTGATCTATTGTCTGACTTGGAAAAAAGTCAAGCTGAGATTAATAGAACCTTGCAAGAACAGCTTGATAAAGTAAGGCTATTTTATTCATAGCTAATTATTGGGATTAGGCACTTAAAGCTAAAGCTGATTTACAACAAGAGACCGAGCTACTCGAGGAGAATAAATCAGAACTAAGGTAAGCATCTAGATTTATTTTATAGTAACATTGGGTAGTGAGTCCTCTATGGTTATACAGCTGGAACGATTCAAAAAAGAAGCAGAGAAGAATAAAGCGGTCCTCAAGAAGTTGAAGTTCGAGTTGGAGATGGAGCGAGGTCAAGTCAACATATTGAAACATGATAACAGGCTATTGAAACAACTTAACGTCGACTTGGTAACTTTCTAGTTGTGTTTAATATGTAATCGTTTTTACAACCAAAATAGCATGTGTCCGCAGAGCAGGAGGAGGAATATATCTCTAACATGCTGCTAAAGCGTATCGCAAACCTCAAGAAGGAAAAGGGGGATCTCATGCTTCAAGTTGAGCAGGAAGAAGAGTTCCTCACCAACTCTTTACAAAAGAAGTTGAATCAAGTAAGCAACACTCACTGACATGGTATAACTTTTATTATAGCTACAGAAGGAAAAGATTGACTTGGAAAACGCTTTGGAGCAAGAGCAAGAGTACGTCGTTAACAAGCTTCAGAAGCAGCTGGATACACTACGCCTACACTATCCCTTCCCATTCACCATCCCCTACTATAGTACCCATCCAACGTGATGGTGCACCTGGCTCACCCCCACTTTTACCATCGGCAATGCTGTCCTCGTCACCTCCTTCGTAACCTCTAATCTAACAATAGCGTCTAACTACCAAATTTAGAGGTGGTATGTGGCGTCCTAGTCACTCCCCTTCCTCATCGGAATATGGCGGTACTTCCCCAGGTATAGTGGAGATGCTGAAGGCTGAGGTCAACTCCCTCCGCCTCAAGTTAGCCGACATGGAACGTGAAGGTACTTTACATCGAACGCCACTTCCTAACTTCTATCTAGCTATATCGGCACATACCCAGGCCCGTAGATACCGCAACGAGCTGAACGAGCTTAGAAAGGCTTACAATCTACCTATCCCCGAAGAGAGGTACTATTTTTGGCAGTTTTTTTAATTTACTCTTTTACTTTAGCATCCCCTCACCTTCCGATTCCAACGTGGTATGTGTTTTTAGTTAGTATGCTCCAAGTACTGATTTTTAATTTAGAGAGCGCACCGTTCCATATCGAACGCCAGCTCGACAGCACCACCCAACTTCGCCAACCCACCCAGCCACAATCGTGGCCATTCGGCTCGATCCCAATCGATGTCGGGCATCGTAGACTTGGACGCTTCCAGTTTACCGACCGACTTACCACCTCCTTTCGTTCTCAACCCTACCTCGTAGATGCTTCGACCTGCTTATATATTTAACATTTCCAGATGGATTTTTTGTCTGAGCTGATATATGAAGGATTATTTTTCTTTCATATTAAATTTTTATGCCAAGTATTTTGAGTTTTCAACTACTACGTTTATATATGGTAATGGTGATGGTTTTTATGATAATATAATTGTGAAGAGATTGGTGGTTATATAATTCTGATTTTTAGTTGATAGAATTGGTTTAGGCTTGATGTAAGATATGTAGAAATGTAGCTTGGTTTTCAATAGAAATCACGACTTTCAAAGACAGGCTTGTTAGATTTAAATGAAATTTACATACTATTTATACGTATGCATTATGTTTTATAAATTCGCATGCTTGCATAGTTGGTATAAGTTGTACAAATTTGAATCAAAATATATTAAAATATAAACTAAAAAATAGGAAAGGCATTTCGTTCAAATTTATTCAACCTAGTGAAATTAATACTAGTGTGAAAAACACTTTATCAGCAGCAAAACAATAGCAATAAAGATGAAATATATATCGAAATAAAATATATATCACTCACTCAATAAAGCTACCTATACCCAACGTCTTTAATATCTGAGATTGAAGCCACGGTTGTTGAAAGTTATGAATGAAGGAGCTGCATCCACATTGGATATAGTCCTACATTTCATTAAAAATTAGCATTACAATAAATAAACACTTACTTTGTCCTATTGCTACTTTCGATATCGATAGCTTCAAATGGTTCGGTTATTAGACAAAGCGCTACCAACAAAATAAAGGCACTTAGGAAACTTAAAACTATGTTGAAGGCTGGTAATGTAATTAACTCGGCATTGGAAAGCTTCAGAATACGTACATCTATAAAAAGGATTAAAATTTTGTCGTCAACTTCAAATGTTACGTTGTATGCTGGTGTATAAACTATAGCTTAGGAAGACTAACCCAAGCCCAAGGAGTCCTTTGCCGAAAACTAAACTCATAGCTGCTAAAGAATCAAAAGCATTAGCTGGGTTCAAGCCATTTATAAATGAGATGACGTCAGGCCATAGATTGGAATGATCTAAAGTTTTTGTTGGAGCTTCCAAGCAACAGCTTGAATAACAACTAAATAATTTCAACCTTCTCTAGTTCAGTGTCAACCAAAAATCCAACAATGTTAAAGTTATTGCGAATCGCCAAGAGCAGCGTTTTTCTACCTACCAGAGTTAGCGTTCGAACTATAGTTAATAAAAATGAATTGGAACTCAATAGAGAATTAGATGGCATTCTCAACAACTTTAATGCCCCCATAAGATTTGCCTGTGGGTATGGTTCAGGAGTCTTCAAGCAGCTAGGTTATGACAGCAATGTACTTTTATATTCAGCTATCTCATTAATAGGTCGATTCATTAGGATAAACCTCAGGTCGATATGATCTTTGGGGTAACCCATCCTGAACATTGGCACAGCCAAAATTTCAAGCAAAACTCCCACCACTACTCTAACATGCGGCTACTGGGGTCTGGATTTGTGTCCTATGTCCAAGAGCATTTTGGGGCTGGTATCTACTACAATCCATACTGTACCATCAATGGCTTTGTAACCTTTTATTTGGATTGTAAACTAACTTTGGTTTTAGAAAGTAAAGTACGGCGTTGTTTCGGTAGACAAGCTAGTAAAAGATCTGATAGATTGGGATACCCTCTACTTGGCTGGTCGCATGCAAAAACCGGTATTACTCTTATTACCCATGCAAATATACTAACTTCTTTATGTATAAGCTCAGGGTACTAAAAGATGATCCACATGTCCGTATAGCCAATCAAATCAACAGATCCCACGCTTTACGTGCCTCCCTTTTGATGCTACCAGAAACCTTCACCTTGGACGAGCTCCTCATGGTCCTGGTAGGCATAAGTTACATGGGCGATTTCCGAGTTGGCATTGGTGAGAACCCCAACAAGGTGAGCAATATTGTCAAGGCGCAGCGTACCTACCTCTGCCAGATCTACAATCCAGTCATAGATGCCTTTCCTGCTTTGAGACGTGACGGTGATACGATTACGGTAATATATTTTCAAAATTTAACCCTAACCTAGTTTAGCAAAGTATGGATAAGGATAGTGCCATCAAGCTGGTAGCCCGACTCCCTGAAAAGTTCAACAAGGTGCTACGCGACGAGTACTCCATTTTGACCAAGACACCCCATCATCAGCCAAGTACTTTGATAATAAATATTGTACTTACATTCTTTTTGCAAGTCATCTATGATAGGAATCAAGAACTTACGCAAGCAACTGCCCAGGGTACTTTTTTATTTTGAATCTTTATAGCTTATAGTTTACTAATAGCGTTAACGAGAGTTGTTAAAGAATCAGCTCTCACCCAGTCGGTCAAAGGGATTTTTACGGCTGGTCTGTCAAGGTCCATTACATATGTTAGTGAGAAGCTGTCCAAACGTTTCAAGCGATAAATTTGGGCTGAAAAGATTACTAAAAGTGTTGTCTAATTGTAGGTTTATACCATCTAAATTTTACTGTAGTTATAATTTTTTATAATCGGTATATAAGTTACATTTATAAAGTTTTTATTTTGATAGATGTAAATCCAACAACATACCTTTAACTAGCTATAGTCCAAAAATCTTAATAAGCGATTATTTTGTTTCAATAACAACACTACTATCTTTATAAGCTTAAGGTTTTTTCCCATTTTAGATCCTTACCTTGTAGCTTCGAGTACTCCATCTATAAATTTTAAAAGGGGATAAACTTAAGGACTTAAAAATAAAGTTTTTTAAACTACAATACAGCTGGTAATCAGCACATTTTACTGCTATTGACGCCTGATTTAGCTTCAGCTTTGTTTCTTCATAACTATGCACCAAAAGGCATTTTAATCAGCTTAGCAAATATCTCAGCCTAGTGCTTTTCAATTTATTCAACTTCAATATCTTTAATTGTACTTTGACGCCCATCGTCTTCAATCCAGTAGCTGTCTATTTTATGAATATATTTTGTAAATCAACTCAGCATAGATGTTTTTCAAAGTGCTTTACTGAAAACTTTTGTAGAGCTTAAAATTTTGTATTAATACCAACCCATCACTTGGGATCAGACCACTTACAACCTTTCATTCGAAAGCTATCGTTATAAATTGCTTCGCTCACCATCTTCTAGTAAAAGATATAGCCAGAATATACAAAATTAATATAATCTAAATTTAAACTTTATTAATTATAAACTTTTAACTTTCACTATCGAAATGCTTAAGCTGTTGGGTTTTATCCCAATCACCTTTACCCCTCCAATTACTTAGGTGTTTCTTATCGGGTAGGTAATTTTTACTATCTTGAACTTTTAAATTTACCATGGGCTCCACAACTTCTAAACAGTTGTCTAAATTTAAATTACCGAACCAGTTGCTAGAAGGATAATGGATTATATTAGCTGCGTATCTACATTTATAAAAAAGAAAGTTTAGATTAGATGTGTGGGGGTATGAAAAACATTACTTGTGACCACCTATATGGCTAGTTTTGTAGATATCTACGTTTTTCAAGTTCAAGCTCTTGGCCAATTTATCGTAAACTTGGGTGCCTAAACTACCACACCTACAATCGACTTCATTATGCGTACATACTAACAAACTATGGTTTTCGATCTGTGATAGGTTCAGGTCGAACTTCGGACTTGTAGGGTTGGAAGTTAGGTTGGAATGGACTTGAAAGTTGATAAAGTCTATTAGAGTATTTAGATGTTCAACTCGAACTTTATTAACTTTTAGTTGGTTTGGAAACAACAAAACATCGAACTCCTCCTCCCCTTTGTCTTCTTTACACTGTTGAATATCAGGCGATATGCTTGGTTTGTATATGTTGTTGGTTTTAATTTGGGAGCATATGGGACCGAGCTTATGCATTAGTTGGGTAAAAAGTTGTTTGTGGAAGGGGCTGTAGTCAAAAAATTTGATGGGCCAACTCGGGCGTCTCGTAATGACACATACATGTAATTTATAGTTGCTGGTACTGCCGGCTATACCGACTTTCGGTATTGAAGTCGACAAATTTCGAATGGTAAAGTTCAATTTTCTTATCATATCCAAGTCTAAAAAAGTTTCCAATACACTTTGGGCCTTTGTGAATTACTGATGTCATATTACATCACACAAGTGGTTTGAGCTGCAGAAGGAAGGAAAGGAAGATGACGTAAAGTAAAACATGAGCTACAAAAGAAACTATATAAAGCGGGGAAAAGATCCCAAAGTTGCTAACTTGAAGCAACTGAGAAAGCAAAGATGACCTTGGTAGGAAACTTGAGAGTTACGGTAAAGGAAGCACGCAACTTGACCAACAAGGACGGATTGTTCGGTAAGAACGACGCCTACGCCATAGTTAAAGTCGGTAAAAAGAAGGAGAAAACCAATATCCTGGCTAAAGCGGGAGCCAACCCCAAGTGGGACCAGACCTTCCACTTTGAGCTCAACAAAGGCGATGAGATCTCTATTGATGTTTACGACTATGACAAGCTTAAGGACGACATCATAGGCTCGGCTAAAATCCCCGAGTCGGCTATCCTCATCCAAGGAACCATCGAGAAGTGGTACCCTATTGGTCACGGTTCTAAAAACGCGGGTGAAGTTTGCTTGATTACCCATTTCCAACCTGCCGGCACTTATGAACAGGGGGCTAATGTCCCTTCCCATTAAGGGTAAGAGCTTTGTTTGAGAATTAAATGGTTTGTATCTTTATATTATATTTCATTTGTATGCCTTTAAATGCTAGTTTAAATAGGGATGCCTTAAAATAGTGACTTTTTATTTGACTTTTTCGGCATAGATTTAGTAGCTTATCCTACCATACTACGTTTTCTACCTCTCAACCGAACTATATATATGGATTAATACAAATATTTATAAACAAACTTCTTTACCTTCCTTCAACTTTTCCAAAACCAAGTTGGAGTTTTTAGAATGAGGCTTTTGTACGTACCCGTTGACGATACTATCGAACTACAAAAATATACTTATCAGTAAACTTAACCACCGAATAACAAATATTTACTAGTTGCTTAGCTTGGATAGGATGGGTAGTTGACAGAGCCCGCTCCAAGACATACAAGTCAACTGCCTTATCCTCCAGACATAAGTTAAAGTTGGTAGACGTAATGAAACTCAATCCAAAATCGATAAAGTACAGCTTGGGCTTCTGGTCCGATTCCAATTCTTTGACTAAAAAGTTGGAGGTGGTCAAGTCGCCATGTATAGTGTTGAGTTCGTGGTGTAAGGAACTTAGATGCTTGCCTAGGTTAAATAGTAGATCTAGATAAAATAATTATATCAATAAAGCTAAATACAATGCAACTTTACCTTCTACTGTGGCCTCATAGTCCTTCAAGTGTACTTTGGTTTGTAGATAAGCTTTTAAACTTATGCCTTGGATAAATTCCATCATAAGGTATCCCTTAGCTCCATCCACATAATACAAAGTTGGGCTAGGTATTTTCACTTCCTTCAACCGGTTTAAAGTTCTTGCTTCCTATTGATGTTGTATATTGAAGGTTGGTAAATTTAGGATGTAAAGAATAAATTTACCTGTACTGTACGCCTCAAATTGAGCTTATCATCCAACTGTTGAATCCTATAGTTCTTTTTGAATCGATGCTTTATTATTACTTGTTTGGATAGGAAGTCGGAGTAGTGATACACTTTCTAAAAGTTGAATTTAAGTAGAGTTGTAACTAAATTTATATTTACTGCTTCAGCTCCTTGCGACAGTATCTTCAGCTTCGAATCATCTAAACCTGGAAACAGCTCGGCTGGCTCAAGTTTCTTTTCCAATGTAGTTGCCATTGTTTTTGAAAATCTATCGAGTTGGCTATCTTGACAAAAATTGAATAGCAGTTCTAATTCTTAGATTCTGCAGTATTTGATTACATATCCTTTTGGATCATTTTATTGGATGGATCCAAGTAATTTATCACCTTGGTCCAAATTGATCACTACGATTTCGTATAAACCTTCACCATCACTACAGTATTGATATTGGAATTGTAGGATAGTGTAAAATTGAAGTAATCGATTTGGACTAGTAAATCTATCTTCCAAGTAGAAATCTGTCGATGGTAGTGATGTCTTTGTTGCTAAAGGCTTTACAAGCAAAATACCTTTATAAAAGTTTAATGAAGATCCTGCCTACTGATTGATGGTACTTTTGGAGATGAAGCAAGAGTAGTCTCGACAGTAAATAGCTGTACAAGAGCTATATAAACTTTAACAATAACTGCATAGCATATTTAGAGTAATATAGTATATTCTAATTGGTATATTAGCTTACTGTTTTGTTCATAAAAACCGCAAAGCTTCTTACAATTAAACTCAAAGACTTGTATAATTTTGTTGAGTTTTTTTTTATTAGGTCTGTAAATTTACAAGATCTCAATCTTTGGACAACATACATCCAGCTTCAGCTTCACAAATGCTGCCAAATCCATTTTTAGATCTAGGCCTTTTCTTCAACTTAATACGTAATTTTTAAAAGTGTAGGTAGCTGCTCCCTATAGATATGACATATTAATATACCAGGCCCCATCTGCCCTCAAGAGCTTAGCAGAAATCGACACTTCAAACCATTCCCAATCAAGTTAGGTAAGTTACCACGCTACCCATGCACAGCCAACCAGAACTTACAGATTGTAGAATAACGTAAACCTGTGATTTAGACAAATTCCCACCCTACTTTTAAAACTAAACTAAAATTCCAAGCTACCCATCTTGACCCTAATTTCAAGTTTCAGGTTACCAAAACTGGAGCTACAGCATGTGACGTTACGCACCTACTCCAAGACCAGCAAATTGGACAAATTATTGAAGCGTGGAGTGCTAATTGACATCGAACCAACATCTAACTTGGCTCCAACTTTCGACTCCACAACCATTATAAAAGTCTGTCATCCAATATCCAATCAAGTTTTATTTTAAACCGAAATGTCCACAACTAAAACTATTTAAGAACCAAAGTTAGCCCAAAACTACCTTTTTTAAACGTAAGCAAAGAATGAGCTCCATCCGAACTATCAACTTCGAATCTTTATTTTCAACCAAGGTCCAGCGCTGTATTAACTTGGCCGCCTACATGTTGATGCTCTGCGTCAACTTCCATGGCCACAACGGTACCTTCCTCTACTCGTTACCTCAGATTGACCACCCTTCTATCCTTTTGCCATCGAGCTTAGCATTCATGGTTTGGATCCCCGTTCATCTGTTCGTCTTCACCTTTGTCCTGTACCAACTGCTACCCTCCACTTTCAACATCGCCTTTATTAACCAGGGTATATCCCCCTTCTTCCCTCTTCAGTGCCTGTGCAATGTAGCTTGGTTACTCATCTCCAATTGCACTGGACCCGATAGCCCCCACGCCCATTTACGCCCTTTGAGATTACTCTTCATCTACCTTTTGGTGGTTACTCTAGCTATCTCTTACATCCGCGTCAACAATCGCGTCAAGGTTGACGAACTTAACAACGTTGAAGATGATAAGTTCTACCGCCACTACTTCTTGGCCAGATTGTGGTTGAGCTTATACTTAGCTTGGATTGTATTCGTAGCCCAAGTCGACACCTACGCTACCTTGGAAGTCCCTAGAAGCTTCTTTACTCACCTCTTGGCCTCCATTGACGTTTATGCTACCGCTCTCCTAACTTTGTACCTGTTGAAGGAGAGCAGCGATGCCGCTTTCGGATTCGTTATTGCTGATGTCCTGTTCTTCCTCTCGTTAAAGAATTACCCCTTGCGCAGTGGTGAAGATAACGGTGGCACCTCTTTCCAAGTCTATGTCGCTGCCTCCATCTCTTCATTTGTCCTTACCATTGCTGCTTGCATCGCTTTGAAGAACAACTTTGTAAAGATGTTCTATCGTCACAACGGTACCCTCCCTACCACTGAAGATGAGTCTACTCCTATCTTGGCCGGTCAGTCTGCTTGATCGGATTTTTGATTTCCTATCATTAAATTGATTAATATTGTACTATTACTTTTAACTTAGATATATAATAAGTATGATGGTATTTTTAACAAGACAGCTTTAATTTTAAATCACCATATTTTATTTAGTTCAAGTATCTCGGCATATTTCCCCGATATAAAGCTTATATACAATAGTTGTAAATTGGATACACCAACTTGAACGTTAAACCAAAAACAGAAATTTACTAGCAAAGCCCCATCAGAATCCTATATACTGACCATAAGCTACAGCTTAAAATACAATTAATCTACAATGAAGCGTTTACTTCTAGAGTACTTGAAGACATATATTGAGCCTGCTGATATATCAACAAAATTAGTAAGTTTATTAAACAAGTAAAATAAAGATTTGGTCAGTCCAACTGCCAACGTTCGGAAGGTGGGTCGTTGTAAGGTGTGTTGGCCCTATTTCTGTACCTTCGGATCTGATGGGCCTCAACTACAGTTTAAAGATATGTAAGTTCAAGCGAAATTAAATGACAAATAAAAGGTAGGCTTACTCTGCTCTAAGAGACCTTTACCGAAATCCAAGTAGCACAGCACCAAATTGAACCAAGTTACAATATTCAAAATCAGCGTAATACACACTAAATTATAAGTACCATTCAATCAATACATTTTGCAAAAAGCTAAAAATCTTACGGGAGCTGGCCAAGTAATATTTGTTATTGGCAAACGGGTTTTCACCGTTGGGCAGGAGGAATAACAGTGCTAGGTAGTAGGCAAAGTAAGCCAAGGTACCTACATGGGCTAGGATCATAATCATCATTATGGCTTTGTTCTCTTTCACCAACTTTTAAGGGGTTAGTTTATACAAAAGTAGTTGAAGTTACCGCATAGAAGGATAATCCCATCATTACTACGGCTATCGGTATAGCCAGTCCGACTTGAAGGCCAGTTAGCAACGGGTTGTCTGGAGTGTTAGTTGCCAGTTGCACGGCTACCGATATGGAGAAGAAAAGTTCCAACTGCAGTAGAACGATAAGTACTTGGTAATGTAAGTACATGCCTATTACAAAAGGATTAAGGGGAGGTTAGAAAGTTCAAGTTACGGTGCACAATCTCATCAGCACCCAGCTTCTTAAAGATCTTCCAACCGTACTCTTTATAAATTTCAAATCCTAAAACTATGTAAGAAATTAAGCAACATCCCTCGACTATAATAATCGATATAATAAGTTTATCGGTATCTTCGAAACGGTCGTTGGTGCTTCGGTCATAGTTTAAATAGTACTGTTGGATGACATAGGCCATACAAAAGAAGGTAAACAGTATAAAAGATATCAGCTGAATGGTATTTTTGTGGGTCATCTAATTCTATTAAAAAGTTGCAATATAAAAATAAAGCTACCGCATCCCAAACAATAACGACGGAAAACAGTTTGGCAACTAGAAATATCAGTCGGTAGACTCGATCGGCCTGACTTAAACTAACTATGTAGCTGATTAAGGCGACTATTACCACTGCTTGGAAGCACGCTAACCCTAGCATGACTTTGGCCCATACGAATTTGGGGAACTAGGTAGAAAGTAAACATGAGTTTGACTTTTATAAAATTAAATGGTCTTGTAAAAATAGATGAAATAGTTACCAAACGTCGGTTGCTTAAGCTGGGTTCTGATTTTACACCTATCTCTTCTGTCATTTGCAAATTTATTAATTAGGAAATCTCAACTTCGAATTTAATTTATTGTAAAGTTGGCTCGTATAAGTCACTATTCGTGAGATTGTGCTGTTTTAAACTGGTAGCTTAGTATCCTTTTGGAGGTTTTTGGGTAGTCGTAGAGTTGGTGGCGAGTCTTGCAAGTATGAAGTTTGAAAGTTGGGTAAACGAACTGTTTGAAAAGTTAAACTTAAGATAAACTTTCAAAATTCCACAAGCTACTTAATCCTCAAACTGCAAAAGAAATTATACCCATCATAATCTTAGGGTGTATACTCCTATAAGGGTAATTAAGTAAATTCCAATAGTGCAACAAGGCTTTGGATAGCCACCATTCCTTTATATCGTTCATAGCTGCTTGGATATACTTCAAATAGGGTGAAGCTATATCCATCAACAATCATTTATACATATAAACTTTATTTGTTTAAAGCATATAAGCTAAGACCACCATTATCAGTTTATAAAACGGATCTAGATCGTCGAGCAGGTATTAGGAGTGGTGCTGCCTATATATACAATCCAGAAAGTTTTATAAATAGCACAAAGTTGTATTTATAGGGAATGAAAGATAGCATCTAAGAATAAATGGCTATTTTTATACCGGGATAGTTACACCACTTATGTAGAAATATATTTACATCAGTTGAGCTAGATGAATTGATACAGAGATGGAAAAGACTAGCAAACTATATTCAAATAAGTTAGATAAATTATATATATGTGCTTGTGAAGGATATTGGGTTTTTTGAACACTTCAGTTATATAGAATTTTCATTCAAGGTCTAATATCTCCAATATTCTTAATAGCCTGCACATACGTTGTAAAGCCCACCATCCTACTGATGCAATTAGAAAATATCAAGGCTTCTCATGTTAGCTTAGACCAGCACGGAGCTCTACCTTCCAAAGTCTAAAAAACTTGAGCAGGCTTGATCCATCAAGTTTCAAAACATCTGATGATACTACTCTACATAAACCCTAGAATATGTCAGCAGTTCTTATGATCTATATACACGTATTGTTTCACTAACTATATGAAAAAGACGTAGCTACCTCCAAAAAGTAAATTCAAAGGCAACGAGTGAGATGTTAATATACTGATTTACCTATCCTATTTCATAGAGGCTGTCGCTCAAGTGACAAACCAGATCAGCTTATAACAGGGTAGCTGTACCAAGAACAGGTGGCCAAAATGTCTATAAAGAAGGTTGGAAGATGTTCACAAATATACCTTTATTTTTACGGAATTCCCATAAGAATATTTGGATTATACAAGCTTAAACCGAAAGCTTTGTTAGAGTTATTAATCTGCTATACAGATGGATGCCAGCTACCTCCTAGTTGAATACTATGCTTCCTAAGAGAGTTTTTACAGCAAATATGCACCATTTATAGAGAATCTGACTGCAGGACCAGCACCATCACAAGGACGCTGTCGAAAAAGATCACTACTACTACAAGATAACTGAAATTTAGGACATGTGCTAATTTACGACAGCGTTCAAGGAGATTGGTGCCACTTAAAGATGTACAAGTGTTAGCTGACGTCTTCTGGTAGGTCAGGAATTCAACTATTATGTTGTATAGTTCCAATTGGAGTAAAATTACGATATCTTGCTATAGGTCATTAGGAGTGGTTTGATGCAGGACCTAGTAATTTGGCAAGCCACTCTGGTGCTACTTGAAGAATTCATGCAAGAGTATTGAGGCAGTCATCTGGAATACGATCAATTAGAGCTAGCTTAATTGGGATCACATCCCAATACGCTTATTAAAATGGAGTGTATCAGTGAAGATCTAGTTAGAGATAATTATACTAGAGAATGGCATTACAATATAGGAATCGACATAGCCTTGTCTTTTTTGTTAATAGTTAGTAATTCATTTTCACTTGTTACTGGCTTGAAGTAGCGTCGTTCAACTATTTTCCTTAAAGTATCCAATTCGAGAGGGTATAGTTCTTATACATGTGGAGCTTGAACTAACCAATTGTAAATTTGGTTGGGCTGTTGTCAGATGTACAGGACTATTTTCCACTAGTATTTGAGTTCACCAGTATCTTTAATATTGCTATAGTAAAGATACCATATCTTTCTAATTACATATATTATCGATGTGACAATTCTTAGGCACAACGCGATGCCTGGATAGATCGAAAGAGTACTCTTGCATCTATGTGAAAGTAATGTCCACCTACCAAGCTTGGTGATCTAGAAGTCATCATTTTAAAAAGTGAAAAAGTGTCAAACATTTGAATTTGAATCTCAAGGCGACCACCATCCTATTCAACTTATAAATATTGTAGGAAATAAAAGAACCAGTTTAAATTCAAAATTTCAAGGCAAGATGGTTATAAAGCATCTTTTTATTTGACATAACAGCAATTTTATTGACCCTAATAGCACTTTTGCTGCTTCTTGAAGTATTCTAGCTAGCTGTTTAACTCTTTCACTTCTACCCTTGATAGAGCCATCAACTTGTTGACTCTTCCCCCTTTTAACCCTCAGAACTCCAACGTTCCCCAGGATCTCAGGATTCTTCTCCAGTTTCTGTGTCTGTTCAATTACCACCTTTTCTTTTGTACCTAAATATTATTTTCGATGATCTTTATGAGTACCTCAGGGTCATATCTACTTTGATGTAACTTTTTCCATTTTTACATATATAATTCTAGATTCTATAAGTAGCTTTGTGTCTACTTCTACGGCATGTGGATTGATCTTTCCATTTTAAATTGATATGTTTATTGATGAGTAGTCCCAAGTATTTGCAGTTTCTACATCTTAGAGTCAGGTTAAAAGGAGTGCTAGTTTCGCCTACATATTGGACTTTAATGAACTGAGGAGCTTTGGTTAGCCCATTCAGACTATAGATCTCTAAACTGCTGGAATTGTCGTTGGATATAAGCTCGCTTGAGCTATTTCCTTGGGCTAACGCGTTGAGGACATTGAAAAAGATGAAGTACAGAGTTGGTAAGTTTCGGAATTGCATGCATTTCTAGGCCCAAAGCGACTTGACTGCTTATATACTGTAGTTTTGATCACTAGATATTTATTTTTTCTGAATATTCTTTTAATAACTTTAAAATTTTAATAATTTGTATGTATATACTTGAAGGTTAGTTTTAAATTTTGAATGAAGTCAATGATTTTTTACCTATAAATACACACTTTATTTTTTGAAGTTTAAATTCTTTAATGGAGGTTGACTGAAACAAAAAAGGATGATCAAAGTTACGATACTATTTTGCAATAAACTTTGCTACTTTTTCCCAATTTCTTGGTCAAAATATTGGCAGCGAATTGGGATTCATTTTGGCAAAGTTCACCTACCTAAACTTTGAAACTTTTGACTTGGGCTCATAGTATATACTCCCTTCATTTTCCTAAACAGACTTGACCTATTTGGAAACATTCTTTATCAAAATACACCAGTGATTTGATAGCTAAAATTTTTTTATTTGTATAGTTTTTTGAAAACTTTATCCAGGCTAGAACGCCTAGTCTAGGTTTAGTGAAATTAACTTGAATATTTGGATCTCGACAGTCGGAAAGAACTCTAATATCAAAGAATTAGCTATGATTCAGGTATATATAGATCATTGTTGTAGTTGCCTTATCGTCGAGAAGGGATAGGTAGCGTTGCAACGTATTGTATATCGAATTTTCAAATTAAATGTAGATTTTTAAAACTATCAATTTCACTGTTACAACATAAAAATTGGTATAAGACAAGTGTTGTGAAAAGTCATACTGCATGTTTGGGCAAGGAGGAAGTTGAATTTTTATTATATTTCAATCCAAATTGCACATTTCTTTTTCCAAAAATTGTACTATTTAAAATAAAGTTAAGAAGGCATTGCGATATATAAGAAAAAACTATTTATATATATGAACCAGTATAAATAGATAGTGGAAATAAAAAGTCAAAAACGTGGTTTTTAGGAGGGATAGCTCGTTACGATTTCACTTTTTTAGATCTCTATTTTTATCATACTTTTTGACCGTACTAGCTCAGGTATAAAAGTAGCTTCAGCTTGCCCTAAAGTATGAGACAGATTCACTTTTAAAATATTGCTAGAATCATAGTATTACAAACTATTTAGAATTCTTGAGAATTCGATATTTCAAAAACTGTCCCTTCTGTTGTACCGAAAACTTGAACTTATATTCCACCTTTTAGCCAAAACTTCATAAATAGTTAAACGGTTATATTCATATACTTTATTTTAGTAGTATAATGATAAATTTTTACTACGGAGGTTTGTCTACATTAAATAATCACTATACCCTGTTTCAATTTAACTTTTCCAAACCTTTTCTATTAAAATCCGTTAACTTCTTTAGGTCAGTATTTTGGTTCGGAGCATCACATTTTGCGAATTCTAAAAGAACTACTTCAAGTATATATATATGTAGATGTGAGTGCATCTATTCTTAAAAAACTAAATAAACACATTAGTACAAACAAACATGTTCTCCGAAAAGCCTTACACCTCTCCCATCCCAACTAGCCCAGTCAAAACCTACAGTGTCATCGAACGCGGTTTCTTTTGGAAAGAATACGAGCTCATTAACGATGCAAACTCCGAAATCGATTACGTATTCAAACCCAGCTGTCTTAAGTTGCAGGCTGAAACTTCAACCGGAAACTCCATAGCTGTTATGTATAAACCCAGTGGCCTCTGTTTAACCCGGTACGTCAAATTAAATAAGGAGTACTTCAACGACAAAATCAAATACGATCTCATCGAATTTTTACCAACCTTGATGCCTGGATTAGGGTACCCTTATTCCATTACTTTAAAGACGAACGGTAGTGAAGATCAAGAGTTCCAATGGCAACGTAAAAGTATATTAGGATGTGTTTACGAGTTCAGTTCGAAACTTCAACCGGATGTTATTCTAGCTGAGTTTCAATATCGCATTGGTGTAAACCATATTGGGAACTTCAAGTTCAATGTCGAGATGGATAAGGTAGATCAAACTATTGTTGCCTATCACTTTGGCCTATGTATTGCAACGTAACTTGACCGCTGAAACTCCAACTGATATGGATGCTTAAGCCTATCTGACCTATATGGCTTTGTATAAATTTTACTTGTAGAAACATTGGTCTATCCACTATATTATCCTATCTTACTATTTTAATAAATATATCTAAAATATATATGCCGTGTTTATAAAAATTATTTTTAATAGTTTAGGTTTTTATATGACATTTTTCAACTAAATATCCTGTTGAAATCAAAGGAAGGCTTCAGACAAATAGCCTATAGCTCATTTACTACCGCCTCCCTTAGTCAGCCTTAGAAAAGGTAGCTGTAAAGTTAGGTGGGGCTTGACTTCAGCTACAAAAGTTGAAAGTTCAACTCAATTTCCTATCATTAAACCTATAGTGAAGAGGTATATGAATTGTTGAAGAAAGATTCATTGGGAAAGCTAATGGATTTTAGCATGGGCGTCACAAGTCCAAAGCTACGGATGAAACTATTGTCTTACATATATTTTAAGTTAAAATAGGTTTAGATATATATTTTACTGCACCACTCTTCCATCTTTCCTTTTAAAAATCTCTGTTTAGATAAACCGCCTGTTCATAAAATTGAAGGTGATAGACAAACTTGTGGCGTATTATTGAAAAGTGACGTAAATATTGATACAAAATTTAGATTGGATTTCGATGCTGCTCATAAAATACTATATCGATACGATATCTTACCACTGTATTTTACTTTCCTTCATTTCAAAATATAGATTGATGTGCTTATAATAAAAGCTTTCTCCTTTACACTTAGATTTCAAATTGGTTGATGGATTTGGAGATCTAGGCGGATATTCCTTCACTAAAGAATGTCTTGAGAGAATGGGGAAATAGATTCTTAAAAGTTTATTTTCGAATCAAGAGTTGTGGTGGAGAGAAGTCTATCGTGTGCTTCTACTTTAATAAACTTTCTTAGTGTCACTGAATTTTTAAAACTTATACATCAACTACCCTTTCCATTTAAAGGACAATATTTTATAGTATATATCATTAGCTACATACTTACCAACATTTAAATGATATTTAATATTTGTATATAGTTGAAAAGGCCTTGCTCCAATCTCAAAATGAAATCTTGATCACTAACCGATCCAGTTGTCCAGATAGACTTAACTTGCTTGTCATTTATTTGATACCTCGGCTTTTTGAATATCGGAAACCAGTATCTTATGTACCGGCATTCCATATATAAACAAGTAAAAGATATCATTCTTGAAACTATATGTTTATACTTATGCTACTTACCAATTATTTGTGAATTCCAATTGTTACCAAATATGGAAATAATAATGTATTTTTGATATATATTTTCCTCGGCTGTATGTCAAAATCATATAAATCAAAAGTAAATAAAGCTTAAACTACAAGTACAACTATAAACTTTAGCAAAGTTATTGTACCTCCTTACTTATTCGTCTTTATGACTTCAATTCCAGTCGATTTGGTTCCTGCTGAAAGCAAAGATATTATAATTGAGACCCATTCCGTAACGCAAGCTGTCAAAGGTGATAGTATCGGTAGAAGAGGACTCAGGAAACCCAACAGATTTCCTTGAATTGAACCTACCAATGATATATATTTACTCAAGTTTGAAACTGATTTTTTAAATTTGATATATTAAAGATATCCTTACGTTATTTTGTACTAATATAGTTATTTTTCGTATATTTGGTAACATACATTCAACTTTTACTTTTAAATTTTTACTAGAAACGTCACATTTAACATCAAAACTTATCTATTCCTATCCTTTTCACTACCTAATTTAACATATATTCTCAGGATTCAGATAACACTGTAGTCTTGGAAACTTTTGAATTCCAGCTATATGGTGAAGCTCTACTGATGCTACTCCTCAACAACCAAGCACATCTTCTGTTTATGATCCAGGTAAACCTGCTTAAATAATAGTTCGGACAAGTGTACAGGTTTTTAAACCATCTCACTGTAGTTTCAATTGTAGTTCATACCTCCAGCTTAGTGTCCTTCATCTTTGTACTTTATCTTTGGAATTTTACCCAACCAAATGATTAAGGCTTAAAAAATCTTAATAGAGATGTGAAAATATTAGGATATATAATTCTCAGACTTAGGAAAGATATCGAAAATGGGGCAAATCTGGAAGTTATAGAAATGAGTAGGAGATAAAATTATATGTATTTTATTCATAATATAAGTAGAATTCAATAGGTACAAATGATTATAGATATCGAAATAGTTTAAAATCTAAAACTGATAAAAGAAAATTACATGATCTTAATACAGTACATATAACACTAAACCACAAGTAGTTTGTATATATAACTCTCAAATCTTTAAGGACAGAAATACAAATGCATAGCAAAGATGCATCCCACTTAGAATTTAATTTCATTGATGAACTGGTAAGCCCCCTCCTTATCGAAGGATCCCAAGCAGGCAATCTGAACCTTATTGACCTTAATATCGTCCAATTTGAAGTTTCCATCTTTGATACTTGTAACTTCGAAAACTTTGTCGAGATCGAAATGTCTTCAAACTTTCCTTGTCGACCGTAGAGTTGGCATCAGTACTTTCGTTCAAACTTCGGTTTCGCGATTTTGCTACGGTGGCGTGAAGCTACGATGATATAGCTTAGTAATTGGAATTTTACAATAAGTTACCTTCAAAGGCCGCATCTCAACCGACAGTAAACCAGCCTTCAAAAAGTGGTCTCTAGTAGTTTCTAAATTTTAAAATAAATAGAAGCGCCTTATTAGTTAAAATTTACCTATAACTTCCAAAAGCTTAGATGAGCATTCAACTTTGAAATACAAAACTTTAGACTTGTCGCGCTGCCCTTCTGGGAAACTATCTAGACCTTGGAATTGGATATTGAGGTCGGTACTTTGAAGCTGATTCCAGAAACTTTGCACTTTCTTCAGCAGGTTCTGGGCCACCTTTTGTTGTTCTTTGTTGTTCAATACTAACATGCCCAAGGTGATGTGGAAAGAGTTAGGGTTGACAAAGTATGATGGATGAAGTAGGTTGGAAGCTTTGGAATTGAGTTGCTGTTGCAGCTTCTTGAGTTGGCTTTGCAGGATTGTGGAGGTTAGAGGTAGGCTTAGGAAGTGTGTGTTTGAGGGTCGGCTTTGCGTTGCCTATATGAAGGAGGGGGTATTTTAAAATCCTAGCAATGCGATAATAGCTACCTTTAGTATCGTCTTCTCGAGAAGTTGACGTGCATGTTGAACTTGGCTTTCACTTCCTTTGATGACTGAAAAAGTATAAATTTATAGATAGTTTAAGGATAAAAATACTTAGTCTTCGGGTATTGGACTCCTTCCCATCTTCATCTTCTGGTTCCGGCAACTCGACCTTGGCTCTAGTTTGGTTTCGAACCTGCTTGATGTTGTTCCCTTGCTTACCTTTTGTAAAAATTGGTTATTTATACCAAGAAGTTAAAGTGTACCTATTACAAGTGGTATAGCGAAGTTTGGTACTGAAAGCTCCACTTCAACTTCATTTTCATTGTTGGCTTCGACATGCGTACTGTTTCCTTTACTTTTAGCTAAAAAGGCAAATGTTATTTCATTTCTAAGTTTCAAGATTTACTGTAGATGGAGCCTTTTGGTAACTTGAAATGGATATTGTTGAAGGTTACCAGCTGGCTACTTTTCATAAATTTGTGAGCTTGTAATGAAGCTAAAGAGTTGGACATTTTGGAGTTGGTAATAGTAGAGAAAGATGAGAATCCTTTTGAAAATAAACTTGGCTAAATCAAACTGCGCTTACTCAGAAAGTTGGGATCATAAAGCTTACTTAGTAGCTTTGGTATATCTAGTATTTTATATTATATTTGTAAGATAAAAACCATTAATACCAAATACATAAAAGGTAGAATATTTACTTTAGTGAACTTTAATTAAAGTACTTTGACCTTATTTTAGATATCCGTATTTTATACTTCGAACGACAAAAGCAGTCCAAATGATTAGAAAATCAGTTAAAATAGAAAACATATGTATAAACGTCAACTATTATGCAGTACTTGCGATATAAGCTGTATGAATATTAAGGTAAATGTATTTAATCAAATAGCCTTTATAATACCTTTGAAAATTGAGAATTTTAATAGATACTTAAATAGAAGGAAAATATAAATTGTTATAGCACATATTGAACCTTGCAGATGAGTAATTAAATATAAAGGTAACACAAATCAATAAATATTTAATCTAGTCAAGCCAAATTTAACTGATACTCTACCAACACTATATTAAATCACAAACCTTACCAAAAGTAAACGAGCGAAAATAGAACACAAGCATTAACATCAATCCACTTTGTACATATAATTTTTACTACAATAGCACTCAACTACTCAGCTGCTTCTGGAAGGCATCCAAAAACGATTCAAAGGCTTCTGGTAACTCCAATTCCTCATCAATCTTCTTACCCATCTCGAAACTTTTGACCGACTTGGTGTACCATTCCTTTTCCTCACTATCATCCTGAGTTAAGTTCCCCAAGTTGAGGTAAGCCTCCCCTAACTGTCCGTAAGGTGCTAGTTAGTAAATTTAATATATACCTATGCATTACCGTAACATAGAGTCTAGCTTGGATGTAGTTAAAGCTGTCGATCTCCTTAAAAGTTTCTAACGATTTAAGGCTGATATTGGCTGCATCTACGGCTATATAGAAATTAGGTTAGGATTTTAAGTTTGGAATGGGGGATTTTACCTGAGCTAAGGTACTTTGAAGTTTGCTCTTTGCTGATATCTAATTTAGGTAGGTCTTTTTCATCTTCATCTTCGTCACTGTCACTATCTTCATCTTCACAGTAGTCAAAGTAGAGGTTGGCCAAGTGTACCAGGTTACTAGCTTTCCCTTTTGATCCTAGGTAGGCTACCTCATCGACTAAATAAAAGGATGAATATAACTTGGGTGGTTAAAAAATTACTAGTTGCGACCGAGTCATATAAAGATAGAGTAGCCTGTAGCCATTGGTAGCATAAGATAGGTTGGTTGAAGTTGGCTACCAGTTCTACTAAACTATCGATAACTTCTACAGGTTCCAGATGTAGGTTGTTGAATTTGCCAACGGGGTTCTTGGCTTGAGAGTTGGATGTTAATTTTGCAAAGTACTCGTTCAAAAGTTTCAAGATACGCACCATCTTCTCTTTCATTTTGTCTAGTGGATCAATTTCCTCATCTTCATCATTATCCTCTACCTCAATACCTTCTTCCAAAGCCTTCATATACAAACTTAAAATTTGAAGTTGGACTTTAACTTCGACCAATTTATATTCTAAGTTTAATACATCATCTTCATCCTTTTTACATTTATCTAACCCGACTTGCAACTTGTCTAAACTGGCATTAAAGAATTCGAGTTTAAGTTTGTCTTCTTCACAATCCATTATACCCAAGTAGTACAAACTAACAACTAGAGGTAAGTAGAATTGGGCGGTAAACTTTTCAGGCTGGCTTTCGTAAAGTTGATGGAGTAAATTGTTACTTTCATTTACAGTTACTTTGAATAAGTCGATAGTTTGTTTGTCATCGCCTTCATCTGTAAAAATTTCATGAACATATATATATGCTCAGTATGTTAAATTTACCTAAAGACTCTATTGCTGAAGCTAGGTAGTAACTGGGTAGTTCGAATTGGTCCAAACTTTCTTCATCTTCGCCTTCTTTTACAGGTATAGCTATTTCCAACTCTTCCCCTTTGGCTTTTTTAGTCTCTTCGAGATCCGAATTGGAAGTTTGATTGCTACGCTTGTTCGTCTTGTCAGTTGCCATCCTTGATTTGAAAAAATATTTTTGCTGATCAAAGTTTCGAAAGTTCAACTGGTGGAAGAATTTTGCAACAAATCTGCACTAATTTTATCAAAGCAACCAGTTTGGCACAAAAGCTACTTGTTTTAGATAAAATACCAAACTAGCAATTTGTAGTTGCAGTGTAGTAGAATTTGCTATTGAGGCAGTTTTATTTTGGACTTAGCCACTTTGTCAGGTCTATATTTATATCAACAATTTTTCAATAGCCAGTCAACTTAAATAGATCTATATAGGCAGCAAGTTTAATAAAGAATCACATATTCAATATATTTTAAAAACTATAAAAGCCACTCTATTTTTAATTCTTAGTACTGAATCCAAAATAAAGACTATTCAATTTGTATTGAAACTAAGATAAGATTTATAGAGCACTTTTGGAAGCGTTACTGACCACATTTGTTAGTTTAACAGATGATACCTGTGATCAACAGTATCGATAAGCTGATTTATAGCATCAAACCACACATCACTTTTATAAACTTGGGTCGGGGTGTCGAAAGTAGGGAGATTACGGCCATTGGGGTACCGTACGTAGGCCACTATATTGGCACCTACCCAACCACCGATCCTATGCTCTTGAAGGTTCATCTCTAACTCAATATCTGTCGATTTGTACTTGAAATAGGGCTTGATGAGTTGGCAGATGAGGAGGATCTTGCAAGTGTGGGTATCATTGCTGTCGAGGTCGGCGATAGGTAGGTGGACAATGAGCGTTAAGTCGTTGGTACTGATCTTACTTACGGTGCTGTCATCCAGAGTGGGTACAAAGAGACGGATGAAGCGGAATTCGTTGGGGTTCAAAATTTCTAAATCACGGTTGGTGAAGATATTGTTGCCGTACATCCAGTCTAGGATGGGTTGATGTAACTTTTGTAGTAGCTCATCAGTCTTTGAACTGGATTCGTCAATAGCACAGGGTAGCGTGTAAAATAGGATATCCCTAGACCGATCAGCCTCCTAATTGATATGGTAAATTTACTTGGTGTTTATCCATCTGGGTAGCCGATGTAGTCTGGAGATATTATTATGGGTGTTGAGGATGTTTTCATTTCGCTCACTAGAATGCATTAGTAGTTGAAGGCAAATGAGACTTACTCGCCAATGAAGTCGATAAGTTTCTGTAAGTAAATGATACATTTGTTGTAACCAGCTATTCCAGCTTCAATTTGTCCATCGAACCAGAGCTCTTTGAGGATATCGTAAAGCCGTTCGAATACCTGCTTCACATTAAACTCGTTTCTGCTGTATACTGGCTCTTCAACCTTCAATAGCCTGTTGTTTTTATAGGTCATCAGCATTCCAAGCTGCGTACAGTATATCTGGTTGAAGAAGTAGGTGAGATGGATGGTTCGTTTGGAGTTACTAAATTTACATTTACTGTATTTGAATTTTAAGAGCTTTCCATCTAGATCGACTGGCTTACTGATTTGGTTCTTTTGAGGCTGGTTTAATTGTTTATCTTTGTCCTTAAATTGAAGTTTAGCCGAACATTCCAACTCAGAGGCTGGCTTTTCTACAACTTTGAGGTTGGCCTCCTCTTCAGCCTTCTCCCTTAGATATTGCGTCTTTAGTTCTTTGATGTATTTGTTTAGATCGACACCGTCCAATTTATTGTCGGTTATGAACTTTTGCTTCTTCCTGTTGAGTTTGGCTTCAGTCCAGTAAGAATCGTCAACCGGGATGGATTTGTTTTTGATGTTGAAATATTTGTTGAGCTCGCTCTGTGGTATTTCATCTGCTATCCGAGTTGGTTTTCCTTCATTCTCCATTTAAATCTTATTTTAGGTTCAATGAATTTAAATTTGATATCTGATATACCTTTATCATCCTTCAAAAAATTGGTAAAACTTGTTGACTTGTATGCTGTTTGAATAGCTATAACGCAATTTTATCCAATGAAAATTTTCTCAGAATATATTGTCTCTTACTGAATTCTACATATATATACCAAGATTAAAATCGATGTTGAATTATCGATCAAATACCTATTCTACTATACCATTGATCTAAAGTAAGTTGAGTCAGTAGTATTTTTAAAGAGAATGTACTTTTACAAACTCTAAAAGCAAAGCTTCGATCGATTACCAGTCCAACATCCACCTTTCGAGGCATGTTAATTTCCAACTTCAAGCTTGGCTAAAGGTGAATCAGGCCCACGACGAGGACTCGATTTGCTACTGACAACCAAGCCATCTTAAATTTCCATTAGGCTGACCGACATTTTTATAATGTATTTAACTCTTCATAATTAATTGAGTTGAAGAATCGCTCAACTACAAAGCTATAAATTGATAAAAACATTGAAGTCTATATAACCCCCATGCTAGGAACTACATGTAGCCTAGCTTACTACCGTTCCATTTCAACTTTATTTGGAATCCTTTGAATCAATACCTTTATACTTTGCTGGAAAACTACCCAATTGTAGTATTATAGCGAATATTCATCATTGTGATGTGTATATAAGTTTGCTACATAGGCGTTCATCTAAACACTCGTTCAATCTTCTATCTAAGTAGGCTATAGCTACCTTAAAACAGAACACATATGATTATTTAGATAGATCATCCATTACAAATTCACAACATAAAAGTACAATACATTATATATAGCTTAAATATATATATCAAAATGCAACTATTATTTATTTAAATAAAATATATACTACAACACACATTGAAGGCTGTATCAATGCATGGGACCTAAGCAGATTTTACTCTCCCTAAACCCTTTATCAAAGAAGCTACGATACGATTCGATATAGGTATAACCGTCTTTGAAGAAATACAATTTTTTAAAAGAGTCATAAGCCGAACTACCTAAAGTAGATGCAACTAGGCTACCATAACTTATAGCGCCATCAAAGTTAGAGTTAAAACTATTAATTTTATGGCCACTAGCCTCCTTCAACTTGGTAACTATTAGGTTAAAAACCCGTATACTGTGTGATGCTAGACATAGGCTGAATAACAGTTGACACTTTGTAGCTAAGTTTATACGAGAGTTGAAGTAAAGAGTTCCTATTTTGTTGCCTATGGTAGCTAGTTGGAATTTGGCGATATGATTTGATAAGTTGGATTGAGTAATCGTACATGCCAAATTCCTTTTGAACTGGAGGTTGAGAGATGGGGCTTCTGAATCTAGGTGGTGAAGACACCAGGTTGACGGTGCATCGGCATTTAAAAAGGATATTTGATGGTCGATGTGATTCACTAGCTTTATGGAGATGGAATCCTTTTCATTCTCTGATATGATATGGACAAGTTCTCCTTCGATGATAGGGAGATTGTCCTTGGTCAACAATTTACAGTAGTCGAACTCGAAACTTACTTTGAATATAAGCTCCTTGGCCTCGTTCTTGATAACCCATAGATACCGATACGAGCTTATTTTTTGGTAGTAGAGGTGGAGGCGTTCTAGACAAGTCGGTAGGAGCTCTTCAGTTTCTTCAAGTAGGATATCGGTGTAGCTTGGTAGCCATCCTTTGGTCATAGCTTTAGGTTTTGAAAATGAAATGAAATTTGAGTACCTTGTAACTGAACTTCGGCCCTTTATATAGCATTAAAAGGTGGATAGATGAGCTTAAACTAAGCTTAGATGTGATTATAAAAGATTATATAACCATACGTTCCGATTATAGGTGTACTACGCCTTTTGGGAATGTGACCTTCCTAATTAATCTTTAATCACAATGCCTTCTAGACTTTGTGATATCTTGTGATGTAGATGACTTTTCAAGAAGATTCTAAAGTTCTGAGAAAATTGAAGTACGAATTCTATTTAGAAAGGATGCATTTGTCTATTTGGTTTGAAATTGGAAAGGCTTATTGTGAAAGTTCGGCAAAATTTAAAGATGGCATGGTGGCTTTAGAACATCCATTTCGGAGGCAATATAAGTATTGCAGTATAGCAGCCAGGTAAGTGAATGCATGCCAGGAGGTCGAGTCAATAAATCTCCAAGTGATTCCGAGCCACCGCTATCTATTTTTCATACAGTATCTGAATAAGCCACCTATTTTAAAAGCTAGGTATGGCAATTGATCAAGCTAGCTACTTATTTTACTTGATTTCAATGCCTTTATTATATATCGAAGACTAGATTAGGCCACTCAGCTCTGCTCTGTCCACTCAATAACTTTTAATACAAAATTCAAGCCGAAATCCAATATCCCCTCTTTCAAATATCTTCAGCTTGCCATCAACTAGTCCTTCTTGTATTATTTTCTCATATAGCTGTAGATGATAGGTACTCATCCCTTTTTAAATAAAAGTCATCAATCAAAGCATTATATTTTCTATTAAAAGTTACTATAAAATACAATGCATTTTAGTCGTATATATTTGTTAAAATAATACTATAATTTAATATACTAAATAGACTAAGACCTCTACATAGGTTGGACTAATACAAAAACATAAGCATCCATACTAGTTGAAGATCTAGCAGTCAAGTTGCGCCACAAAAAGTAGACTAAAGACATGACAACAATAATCCAATCCACTTAGCTATCTCTAAACTAACCTTGGAGTTTCCAATATGATTAATCCCGATGTGATGCTTAAACTCCGTTAAGAGAGTGTCTGGTTGATGTTCCAAACTGAATTGATAAACACATCCTAATAGATTCACATGTTTCCTTTGGAACTCTTGATCTTCACTACCTTTCTTGAATAAGATAGTGTAGAGGCACTCTAATCCTGGTACTAAAATGGGAGCAATTGAATGAAATCGTATTTGACTTTGCCATTGAAATATTTCACATCCAGTTTTACATTATGAATTAAATAGAGACCTTTAGGATTCTACATGGCAACTATGAGGTTTCCAATTGAAGTTTCTACCAGTAAATTGAGATAGCTTGACTTGAATATACAGTCAATTTGGGAGTTTGTGTTGTTGATAAGCTTGTACTCCTTCCTGAAGAAATTGTGCTTCATGACCTTGTAGATTTTGACTGGAAAAGTGGAGGTGAGGGTATTAGATGGCTTTTTAGTATGTATAATTATTTATACTACTGGGCTTATTTTTAATTTCCTTGAGAATGATATGTCTATATTCAACTTGGAATACTGCTTTTTAGTATTTATAAAATGAGATATTTCGAACTAAAGTATAGGATAAAAGTTAATGAACGGATTTAATAATTGGATTTGGAAATGATAAATTGAATAGGTTATAGTGACTGCTTATTATAAACCTTTGTTACGATAGACAAACTTTCGTAGCAGAATTTTATTGGTATATCACTCTATTATATAGTACTGATACAATTGTTGAACTTTGTAAGTTTTTGGTTAGAAAATGGAGGAAAAGTTGAAGTTTGTGATGTTATAAGTGTCAAATTTCTGAAATATTGGCTGTGGTGGTTCTAAAAATTTATCGATACTATCTGATATATTCATCACTTTATATGCACAACTATTTTAAAAAGCATTTTTGATTAATAGATTACTTGAACTACAACCCAGCTTGAATGCAATAATTGGTTAGATGTATTAGCATGTTAACTCGATATTGATAACATTGACTTTACAATTGTACGCAACGAAGCTATGTACTTATGTAAAGCAATAGGCTAGTATACACTGTAAGGATATATCCTATGCTCTATCTCAATCAATTTAAACTTATTGGATGCTGAATATTGATGGAGTTTGCTTCTTTTATCTCATATTATTCGTTGATGGATGAAGCTTGTCTTTAATTTTTGAGCTTTGAAAGATAGGAGGTTTATAATAGGTTAGTTAACATGGAAGTCTTTCTTCTGTCTAGTTAGATTGGTAGTATACTAGATTTTATAGTTAAACGACTGGCTATTCAAAGCTATAATGATATTAGGCTTTGGATTCAACTACATCCAATTTCCTCGTTTAGAAAATATGAGTGCTTTATTACAAACACAATTGTAAAGATTTACCTAAATTTTCTGAACAGGACGGCTCCCGTTTCAAATTAATAGAGTAAAATGTGGTTGACTTTATAAATTTATTTACAAGTATTTTGTAGATAACTCTTATCTAATTTAGAACCTTTCCATCTGAAGACTAAAGCTCATTGAGTTTCGTATCTTTATCGTATTATTCAAATACCTAGCATTTGTACTAAAAAGACAGTCTCTTTAATCCTTATTTAGCTAGTTTATTAAGACAGCTTTTTTGAATATCTGCACTTTAAATCTCCTAGAATATGCTCAATCTAACATAACTGTAACTTAAATTAGGATCGAGCTTCAACAAATAACATTAGGTTCAAGTAGACAACCTGCCCTAATTTAAACTTTTAAATTGCAAATCTTGCCAAATTGGGAATTTTCATTACAAACTGATTGGTTCTATTCAAATTATTGATGAATCTCTCCATTGTATCGAACTTAATTAAGAAATGGTTATAGAGGATGCATAACCAATTAGATAGCTTTGATTCCAGGTGGACATTAGAGTTTAGTGGATTTGCGAAATAGAAGGGACCTTATAACATCAAAAAAAGATTATTGAGTTCAATACTAATAAATTTTTGGAATGGAATCGTCAAGAAGTTGGTGGCAGACAAAGTTATATGGGTTTAAAGGTTTACTTGGTGGATATTATGGATTTATAACATTGTATAAGCAATAACTATGGATATATATAGCAAATATCATTAACAGCAAGGTAGAAACAATATCTTAGTATAAAGATTAGGCAGATGCTTAAATATGGCAATGTGGATTTTGCATTCATTGAATGTGGCATCGGACATAAACCAATGTATAGAAAAGCAAAAGTTTAGAGTACTAAGAGCTCTAATATCGCATTCCTAATCTTACAATTAGGATGTCCGTTGTGATACCAATACCAGTTGGTTTAAAGAGGAAACATTGAATAGCAAAAATGTTCAAGACACTATAACCAGTATATATCATAAATATATATTAGCATTTATTTAATAAGCCACAATGTAGCAGGGTAGAGTAGAATGGACGTATGGGTAGTTCGCATATACACAAAGCTTATTCCTTCTTGTTCTTGGGGTTTTCAGGAGCCTCCTTCCACAAACCAGCGACAGCGACGAAAGCTTCCTTGTGGGTCTTGCCGGGGTTGTTCTTCTTCCACTCAGAAAGGTGGTCCTTCATGAACTTGTTGTAGGGAGTCAACTGCTTGGGGGCTTTGGTAGCTACAGACATATAACATTAGTAAAGGAATCCCAGCTTAAAAAATTGATAACGTCATTGGTTAAAGAGCCAATAGTTGAAAATATTGAAGACTTACAGCGAGCTTTGGATTCGGCTTTAGGCATTTTGTTGTTAAGTTGGTAAGTAAATAAGGTTTATATGATCAAAAGAAATAAAGATGGTTGAATTGAGTTTGTTATAGCGCTTTTTATATGTTTACAATTAAATTTTCATATCAAAAACCTTGTATCACAACCATGTAAACTACCAATAATATAAGTAAGTTTATATTGGATAGGTCCAATGGTAAGCTATTGATATTCTAATTATACCCTATAAATTACGTAAAGCTGCCTTACTATTGTTCGAAATTTAACCATTCGTCAGTAGAATTTACCTTAAATGGCTACTTTTTACCAACTATTAGGTTAAGCTGTTGAATCAATAGATTGAAATCAGCTTAAGTTCATTAAGCCACCAATAAAAACTTATGAGTTTAAAGAAACTATTGGTTAGGTTCTTAGTAATGAATCGATAATAAGTAATTCAATAAGCAAGTCAAAACTTTGAGTTAGGGAAGGAGTTGGTAGATTGGGTCAATGGATGGCAGAGAAATTGGAGAATTCGACGCAATTATTCATTGGATTATGAGGCTAATTCAATGGAGTCTATCAAATCAAATGAATTTTATTGTTGAAATATAAAATCCAACTTGATTTTATAATGAACTTATAACTTTGATTGAATAGGACTTTTATAAGTGCTGTAGGATGCGGCTTAAAGTTGAATAAGTTTATGGAAAGTTTAGTTTGATGTATTTGGAGTGGAACAATAAGAAGTAGTTGCACTATTTCAAATGACTTTTATATTGAAGGTTCAGGTAAAAGATATTTAATATAGAAAGCAAGCTATAGGAAACTCGATATATATTTCTGCTTTTGGTTCTTCAATATTATAAAAGTATCTATTTTTTGATTAGAGAGACTGTAATCTATATGAGTGAAAGAGGTAGTAATGGGTATCGTAAATTTTTGAATTGGTTCTTATTTAGTTTGAATCGTAAGCTAAAAGCTGGCTCATCTAGCTCTAGATTGAAGCCTATAGCTATTACACTCTATCTTGCTAGATACAATTAATTTTACATATACGACTGTCTATTTAAACATTTCTCATGCCAATAATACCCATTACAATAAGTATGTCTAACTTTCTTTATTGTTAAAAAGGCTATCCTCTATATCTAAATGTAGCTATATTTACTACAGCCGTAGTAGATATCATCCAATCCTCGATCTATATTAATAAACTACATATCCCTCTTTTAGATCCATAAAAATTAATATCTATTTTACTTTGATGATAAATTTAATTCCAGCTCTTGAATCTGGGATATATCTGAACAGGTAGTCTATTTGATAAACGTTATAGGTGAAGAGGACACCTTGTACTTTGACAATACTATTATAAATTGACTTATGTATATAATACTAACAAAGTGGAAATATATACTAAAATCAAGTTATTATCTTTTAGGTAGTAATGGCTCTATTAGTTGATAATATTTATCCTTATATTTTAGACTTCACACATCAAGCTTGTTAAAAGTAAACTTGATATAAATCTGAATGAACATGTAAGCTTAAAAAATTGCAATGTATATCCAACCAAAGTCAATGGAATCCCCAGATTAAGCTATTGTATGCTAAAAATATTCTAAATCGATATTCCGTTTCTTAATTAATAGAAAACTTTGGCTTGGAAAACGACAAAAGAAGTTTATATATGAACATTTGAATCTAAGTTCAAGGTTTAAATGCACTTTGAAGATTCATTTTCCTTCTAAAATAAAAGGCACATAGAAATTAACAGTATAAAGCTCAACTTCAATACAAAAACTTCAAACTAAAATTTTATAAATTAAACTATACCCATTCTTTTGAAGTCATATTAAGCCTCTCTTTAGAAATATTTCAATTAAACACCAAACTAAACTTTATTTTTTCTGGGCCTGAGCCTGTTGGAACGATGCTTGTAGCTTTGCCATCTAAAAAAATTTAATTACAAACAATTATATCAAACTAATTTACCTCTTCTCGCTTCTTGTTCTGTTTGTCAGTTGATTGCTTAATCTGTACTTCCACCCGTTCACTACAAAATATAAATACTTTTACAAAAAGAACAAAGTTTACATTTCTTTCTTGATAAAGTCGATACGTTTAGCTACATTAGATTTAGCTTCGTTGGCATCTTGCTTTACTAAAACGGGACCTACCAACTTGTAGATATCGGCTTCTTCTTCAAGTACATTAAATTCCTTTTAAATAAAACAAAACAAACACGCTTAATACCAGTTAATAAATAGAAAAGTGGTTGTTACCTTTTGAACAGCTTCATTTTCACGTAGCTGGGCTTCCAATTTAGTCCTTGAATCAACAGCTTGATTAAACTCTTTTGTAATTTACAGAGGTTTAAGTATGGATGGATAAGTTTAAAAGTGTACCTTTCTGTAGAGTTTGGAAGGCTTGGGTTTCGGTTTCCAACTTTTTGGTAATGGATTGAAGATCGGTGGCCATTGTTTATTTCTGTAGTTTCAAGTCGAGTTTCAACAACTTTCTAAAGTTTTGCTAAAGTTGGGTCGGAATAATTTCTAAAAACTAGCTCCTATTTGATGATAAATTATGATGAAAGCCTGGCTTACAAAAGTATATAAGTGAAAATAGCATCACTTTGCCTTGTAGAATTACATCACAATCATCAAAGCTCAGTTCTTTCATTAAAGTCAGCGAAATTAAAAGGGCAGTCATCACTTCAACTGGTACAGTTGATTAATAGGAGTGTAAAGTGCCAACAAACAATATGTTCAGCTTCGACTACCAACAAGAACAAGCGGCACATTAACTTGGGTGGTAAAGTCGTTGGAAACGACAAGGCTAACCTACTAGCTAAAGCCAAAGAAGAACGGAGATTGAGAGAGGAAAATAGGAAGAAAGAAAAGTCGATAGTAACTATTCAGGTAGCTTTTATATTACAAGTTTATCGGCTTAACTTTTCCAACCATATATAGCGGACTTTTCGAAGGTATAGAGCATGTATACAACTTGACAGTAGACTGCGCTTTGAATTCGATACCCAATTGGAAAGGTTTTACGACGATGGAACTGAAGTGTTTGATGCTTTTTATTCTTTGGTCCAACTGCTTATTTGTTTTTTCAACTTCAAACTTGAAAAGGATGTCGAGCGGTTATCTATATTGCTATCGATAGCTTGTAAAAGTTTCATGTTGCGTGGTACTTTTTGCAATTTTATTTTAAAATACCTAATAGCATTGTAAATAGATTTTACTTCCAAGTTTCTGTTAATTCCCCTACTTCCATTAGATAACTTGTTGAGTTCGGATTCGTTAGAGAAACAATTAATTCAACTTCAAAAGTGTTGGCCCTACTTGATAGTTCGATTGTTGAAGTTAGTAGCGAACATGCCCAGCTTACAAACTTTTAAGTAAGTAATTGAATTGACTTTATAGATTAATAGATTAGTAGTTGGGAAGTGGATTTTTACTTTACAGTTGCGGAGCTCAGTCAACGGGATAGTTTAATGCTAGATGATATGCAAATGTAAGTTTAATAGCATGTACCTATTTTTAAATCTTTATTCTATAGACCTCAAGATATTTCGATTAATCAGTATATATTGTCGAGTCTCCCTAGATACGGTTTCTTTAAAATTCTGGCGTATACCCTTGCCAATGACCAGGTAATTTAAAAGTTTACAAAATTTCCTGATTTAGTCACATTATAGGATAATACCCATACACTAACTACATTAGAGTCGATGCTTCATTTAATTTTTAAGTATCCCTCCTCATACCAACTTAAAAATATGAAAGCATTGGTCGATGACTTCTTAACTAAAGTTACTATATGCACCTACCTACCAATCCAAGCTGTTGAATCCACCTTTGTACCTTTCAACGACATTACTTTGATTTCAATCCTTGATCAAATTGATAGAGAGTATGGCTTGGATTCCTTATCCAACACTGATGGGCTATGTACACTGCTGACCAATTTGCTCTCCTTCCCATTTCCAAAGTCTGACGAAAAGGTAATTTCCAATATTTAATAGTAAATTTAAAATTCATTTATAGGCCCAGTTCTTTGATATGATTATCCGGCTTATTAACAAGATCAATGCATCAGCTGAGATTGAAAAAGTGGATATTAAAGTACAAGTGGAAGGGGAAGAAGGTAATTATCAGGCAAAATAGTGAACTTAAATATTTAATTTAGATGACAAGGCTTCACTCAGCTCCTTTGAATCTTTTGAAACAAGTTCAGACCTCAGCCTTCCTTCAACTTTCCAAGATTTTCTACTTTATCGTAACTTGGACTGGATACTCGATAGAAGCGTCCACTATGATCTACTAAGCATTATCTCCAACTGCAAGCCCAACAATTTAAGCTTGGTACTGCAACTCTACCGTTATTTGACGCACCTGATCTCTAATGTGCCCAAATGTCGTATTTTATTGGCATCCCAATGCTTAACCCACCCTGAACTCCAGCTTTTGGAGAACCTGTACTACCAAATCTTCGACTCACCTCTTTTGACTCAATTCCAGAGATTTGACGGCCGCTCCATCACAAGTAACTTTTATATATACTTCCATAGATTTACGTAAGTTAGGCAAAATCAATGGGGATTTCTGGGGCAAGCTATACTTGTTCATTACAATACTTTACGATCAGTTAATTGAGTTGGAGGATAGTCCATTGCCTGGTATGGATGTTAGGGAGGATAGCCTAAATATTGAACAGTTGTCTCATCTCGTCCAGAACCTTGGAGTGCTACTGTGCCAACTATACTACAGTGTCGAAATTTACGACTCCATCCTTGATCTTCACTTTGACGGTAGTCAGCCATATACCTTACGTCAACTACGGCAACAGGCTACCCACCTCCTCAGCCTTCTGCATTCTCAAAAGTAAGTGTCTTAAATGCCTGTAAGCTCTTACTTACCTTCCAAATTCTAGTAGATACGGCATACCATCCTCGACTTGGGATCTGAAATGGGACGTCCTGGAGGACCCAGAGTTCACTGTCAAGGTGGCCCAGCAGATCTACCTTCGACACGAAGAGTCCTACGACCAAGATATGAAATCTGAAGAGCAAAGTAGGGTAGGATTGTTGGACGCCATTCCTTTCTTGATCCCGTTTGAATTAAGATTGGATATCTTCGCCAAGACACTACAGTTCGACCAGGACAGGTAGATTTTCCTACTTGAACCATCACTGATTTTTGCAAATAGGTTAACTGAATCACCAGTCTTCATCAGGTCCATCAACAAAGAACCCTTAGTTATACATCGTGACAACGTGTTGAATGACGGGTTCAAGACGTTGAACCCATTACAGTACAGGCTGAAATCCAAGGTCACTATAGCCCTTGTATCTTCGTTGGGAATGCCTGAAATCGGCGTCGACGGTGGCGGCGTCTTCAAAGAGTTCCTAAATCTGTTCATCGAGCAGGCCTTTGCTCCTGCCACCAAACTGTTCGCCACAACCTCTAACCAGCAACTCTACCCCAATCCAGACCCTTGGGCTACTCGACCCGAGCAACTCCAGCTGTATAGCTTCCTAGGTCGTATGGTGGGAAAAGCACTCTATGAAGGTATTCTCATGGACCTGAACTTCGCCCCTTTCTTTTTGAACCGGTGGTTAAGTAAAAAAAACGCGATGGAGGACCTGCGTTCCTTAGACCCGGCCCTTTACAACGGCCTCGCTCAACTTAAAAATCTAAAGAGTACTGTCGAAGACTTAGGAATTGACTTTACTATAACCGACAAGTACTACGATGGTGTCAAAACCGTCAACTTAGTGCCCAAAGGTAGCCAAGTTATTGTAACTTCCACCAACCTGCAAGAGTACCTCAGCAAAGTTGTTGACTACAAGCTGCATCGCCAAATCGAAAAGCAGTCCTTAGCCTTCCTAGATGGTCTCAAGGATTTGGTACCTTTGGAGTGGCTGCGTATGTTTGACAAGGATGAGTTGAGTAAAGTGCTAGGCGGCAACGACAAGCCTTTGGATTTAGATGACCTCATCCACAATATCACCTACTCTGGCGTCTACGATGCCGACCATCCCCAGATCATTCAGCTGTGGCAAATAGTGCGAAGCTTCGATGACATTGACAAGGCTCGCTTCCTCAGATTTATGACGTCGTGTCCCAGGCCTCCACTACAAGGTTTTAAGACTTTGGACCCACCTTTATGTATAAGGGACTCGGGTAGAGATGACTTCCGCTTACCTAGTGCCAGTACCTGTATCAATTTGCTCAAATTGCCTCTGTACTCAAGTGCCGAAGTCTTGCGCAAGAAGTTGTTATACTCTATTCGGGCCGAAGCTGGCTTTGAGTTGTCATAATTTGGTTTAAGGTTTTTGGAAGATGAGTTCTGTATGGATATTAAACGATGTAAGTATAAATTATATTTTTGCTGGATAGGTAGAATTTCGGTAGTTGGGTTGAAGGATTTTGGATTTGGCTTTTAATTGTAAATGATTTCTATATAGTTTAAAGTTGATACTTACAGTCTTTGCCGAGCCTACAAGAACTGTAGATGTAAGTAACTCAAAGTTTTGAATCTTAGTGTTAAATTCATATCCGAGTCACCATCTATTTATATAGATAGAATGCAATGGTATTTCCATAAGACCAGTTTTGATATTAATTTATCCATCAGCATACAGCCTTCATCCGATATAATTGAACTTGAAGAGAACTATACACTTGCAAAGTTTAGCTTGCTAATAAATATTGTGTATGCTAAAAATGGAACTACTAGATAGCTGTTCTATTCTGAGTATCAACATTTGGACTTGTAGATTAAGTGTTGCAGCATACGATGTAAAATATATAAAAGGTATAGTAGGAAACTAGCAGTTACATATATCTCCATTCAAATGTCGACCTCTAATAATATCTAGGCTGTCTATTTAATAAAATAGTCTAAAGCTCATAAATATGACTTATTTTGAAAGAAGCAAGGTAAACTTGCTGACGGTGATTTAATATTGAATACGCTATTTCCGAAATATGTATATCCGACTTTTACCAATTCGAATCGGATGAACAATCGCCACTGTAAATTCATAAAAGTCATTTTATATGCACATGTATTGCAAAGTGTAAAATATAAGGGTAGACCACCCTGCCCTAAATTCCAGGAATGTAAATATCCGGTCCACAAACTTTTACGATAGTATAAATGGTAGGGCCGAAGCATTGCAAACTTTAACCCCTTCTTGCTATGACAACCTCGACTAACCAAATCTTTTCTTTCTATATCGGTTCTGCCTATTGCCATTAGTAATGCCATTACCAAGGGGATCAAGTTTATCAACAGGAGTTCCAATTGTACGATTTTATCATACTGAAATTTGTAAAGTTCCCTAAAGTGGTCTAGCCAATTTCTATTAATATGTGATCGATTAGATGCTATCCTGGTAAAAGTTAGAAAGGGAGGCCAAGTTGTCCAAAATTTAGGCCCGCTTTTTGAGCTTTGAATTAGGGTAAATTAGATCAAAGGATTTCCGACCCTTTTCAAGAAAGGTTCTAGCTCTTCAAGAATATGTGATGTAACACAAATTTTTCACTTGGAGAACAAATTAGTTTCATTTATGCGGTTGTAGGATAAACAGCTTAGCCGGGTATATAAACCAGGATTCAGAAAAAAAATCTAAATAGAGAAGCTTTGTCGCTTTGACAAGGTTGGAGCTTAGAACCAACGTCTAATCTATGACCGTTATAAATAGATGCTGCTTATTGACAGATTAAGGTCCAACCTTTTACTTTTGGTAAAAGGAACTTCGTGCATACCTTGGCTCTGCTGCGTATTTCGCAGACAGCATCTAATCTTCAAAATGGCTGGGATAAAAAAATCGGGCTTAATAGACCCGACTTGACTCAACTCAACCCAAACCAATAAAGCTTCCGTCTCAGATTCATACAAACTAAAATTTAGTTATCTTTGAAAGTCAGTTGAAATGGTGGTTCATCAGATCAATTCACTACGTTCAGAAATGAAAAGTGCGTTCTGACCATTGAATTCGTGCCAGCCCACCTATAATTGTTGAACAGGGCAGTACAGGTTCATATCTATTAGGCTTGTTTGTTAATCCTATCAAAGCTCATCTATGTTTACTGGGTTGCCATCTAAACCCTTTGAAGAACACCCATCTACTGATGAAACTTCTAGTGTTGCTTATTCCGGTAAACCCTGGAACCTGCTTTGCAAGGTATTTTTACGTAGCAAAGTGGTTTATAGTAGATAAAGGTGTACAAGCAAGTTCCATGTTGAATGTGCTTAAAAAGCGGTTAAATATAAGCAAACACAACAATTAATGTGGGATTCTTTAGTTCCGGCTTGCATAGAGGAATCTTGGGTAAAATGTTGAACTGAATTTACGCAGATTAAATTAAACCTTTCCCTAATTAGGACTTTAACTTGAAATCCCGACATTACCAGTTCTTGGAATAAGAAATCTAAATCGGCCTAAGGTTCACAATTAAGAAGTGATAAAAAGATGCTAAAGCCTGACTCAAAGCTATAAATATGCAGCGTCCGATCCTTCTCATCAAGTTTACTAGTTTATAAATTAATTCAAAAAGTTTCTTACTTTCTATCAACAAGAGAAAGTAGATAGCAACATGGCAAAGAAGAACAAAGACAACAAGGACGACAAGGTGCAAAGTGTCAACGAACTACCACCCGTCCCCTTCAAAAAACTATATACTTATGCTAAGCCAATCGACTACCTATGTCTAATAATCGGTTCGATAACTGCTGCTGGTGCTGGTGCCGCCTTGCCAGCTACCGCTCTACTATTCGGTAATATGGTCAATATCTTTGCCCGACAAGTAACCCACAGCATCTCCTCCCAAGACTTCCTAGCTGAAGTCAGCTACTTCGCCACCCTATTCATCTACCTAGGTCTAGGAGTCTTTGTATGCACTTACATCTACATGGCAACCTACATCTTCGTGGGGGAACGCCAAGTTCATCGTATAAGAGAAGAGTACCTTAAAGCCGTCCTACATCAGAATATCGCCTGGTTCGACAACTTGGGTGCTGGTGAGATTACCACCCGTATTACCAACGATACCAACTTAGTTCAGGATGGTGTAGGTGAAAAGGTAGCCGTCATCATCCAAGATATCGCCACTTTCATCTCGGGTCTCGTCATCGCGTTCACTAAGCAATGGAGGTTAGCTTTGGCCGTATGTGCCATCATCCCCATCATCGTCGTAACAGCTGGTATCATCAACAAATTCGCCGGCAAGTACACAACCAACGCCCTGAACTTCTATTCCAAAGCCGGTACCTTGGCTGAAGAAGCTATCTCATCTGTTCGAACTGCCATGGCCTTCAACCAGCAGAAAAAGCTAGGTAGGATGTACGACGACCTTTTGGATAAGGCTGAGGCTCAAGGTAAAAAGAAGGTCTACGTATCGGGTATCTCGATTGCAATCATCTTCTTTACTCTGTACTGTGGCTACGCCATCGCTTTCTACTACGGTGGGTGGTTGTTGCACTGGGGATTAACTGAGCAAGGTGATGTCATCACTGTATTCTTCGGTGTACTGTTAGGTGCCTTCTCTCTGGGTAATGTACCTCCTCACCTGCAAGCTATTACCTACGCCCGTGGTGCCGGTTCCAAACTCTTTGAAGCTATCGATCGTGTCCCCAGTATCGACTCCTCATCCCCTGATGGCCAGAGGTTGTCCAAGGTTGAAGGTGAGCTCGAACTCCGTAACGTAAGCTTCAGGTACCCTTCCCGACCCGACGTCCCAATCTTTGAAGATTTCAGCTTGAAGATCCAGCCCGGTACCACCGTCGCCTTAGTTGGTAGTTCAGGATCGGGTAAATCGACCACTATCCAGCTATTAGAACGCTTCTACGACCCTGATAGCGGTGAAATCATAATGGACGGCCACAACATCAACAAGCTCAATGTCAAATGGTATAGACAGCAACTCGGTCTCGTCTCCCAGGAACCTACCTTGTTCAGTGGTACTATCGCCGACAACGTCGCCATTGGTTTAATTGGTACTCCCTTAGAGAAAGCTGAGCGTGAGCAGCAGATGCCCGCCATCACCGAGGCTTGTATCCAATCCAACGCCCATACCTTCATCACCAGCTTACCTCTCGGTTACGACACTCAAGTCGGTGAGCGTGGTTTCTTACTATCTGGTGGTCAGAAGCAGCGTATCGCCATTGCCAGAGCCATTGTCAAGAATCCCAAAGTCCTCCTCCTAGATGAAGCTACCTCGGCTCTAGATACTCAGTCCGAAGGTATTGTCCAAGAAGCTTTAGATAAGGCCGCCCAAGGCCGTACCACCGTCGTCATCGCCCATAGACTTTCCACCATCAAAGGTGCCGACAAGATTATTGTTATGGACCGCGGCCATGTCGTCGAAACTGGTAACCACAACGAGTTGATGGCAATGCCCAACGGTCACTACCGTAAGTTAGTTGAAATTCAAGATATCAAGAAAAAGAAGGAATCCAAAGAACTAGAGGTCGACGAAAGTAACAGCTCTGTTGAGTACGTCGGTGAGAACGCTACCTACGAGCCCATGTTAATCGAGAAACCCGATGGTAGAACTGAGTTGGTACGTGTCCCCACCAAGAACTCCATCATGTCGGTCAAGAGTAACATAGAAGAAGGAGTCCAGTCCGAGTTCAGCACTCCCTTAATGACTCTCATCAAGGAAATCGTCAAAACCAACAAACCCGAGACTACCATCATCATCATCGGAACTTTGGGTGCCACCATCCTAGGTTTGATCTACCCCGTCGTATCCATTGTCTTCTCCACTTTGCTTCAAGTGTTCACCGAAACTGGCCAACAGCTTTTGGACGATACCGCCTTCTGGGCTCTCATGTTCTTGGTTATTGCCATATTCGCCGGTATGGGTCAGCTCCTATGCCAGATTGGATTCGGTATTTCCTCCGAAAAGTTGTCCACGCGCCTCAGATCCAAGTCTTTCGAATCCATCTTGAGACAGGAGGTCGGTTGGTTTGACCGTGACGCCAATTCAACCGGTGCCTTAGTTTCCTCTTTATCCCAAGATACCCAGGACATCCAAGGATTCTCTGGCATTACTTTTGGTTCCATCCTCAACATCGTTATTAACCTGATCACTTGTGTTATTGTTGCTCTAGTTTACGGTTGGCGTCTAGCTTTAGTAGTTACGGCCTGTCTGCCCTTCCTTTTGTACGCCGGTTACACCCGTATTGCTATGATCCGTTCCTTCCAAAAGAAGAACAAGGCTGCTTACGCCAAGTCAGCCGAGATGGCTTGTGAGAACGCCGCTGCTATGCGTACCGTCGCTTCCCTAACCAAAGAAGATCAAGTCGTTGCCCGTTACCACGAAGAGCTGGAAGAGCCTTTGAAAGCTGGGTACCGTAACGCCTTTATTTCGTCCATTGTGTTCGCTTTATCCATGTCAGCCAACTTCTACGTCAACGCCTTGGCCTTCTGGTACGGTTCCACTCGTGTAGATGCCGGTGAGTACAACTTACAGATCATGTTCACGGTATTCATGGCTCTTATTATGGGTGCCTCCGGTGCCAGTCGTGTCTTCGCCTACGCCCCCGATATGAACAAGGCTCGTGATGCTGCTGCCTCTATCTTCTACTTGATCCACCGTCAACCCCACATTGACGCCACCCACGAAAGTCCTGGTAAAAGCTGAGCTCCAACGAGAAGACTGGTTCCCCAATTAACGGTGTAGTCAAATTCGATAATGTAGAATTCTTCTACCCTACTCGCCCCGGTGCTAAGGTTTTAAAGGGTGTCAACTTTGAAGTGCAACCCGGCCAATTTGTTGCTTTAGTTGGTCCTTCCGGTTGTGGTAAATCTACTGCCATCGGTCTCGTCGAACGCTTCTACGATGTCCACAGAGGTAAAGTTACCATCGATGGTATGGATGTCCGTGATTACCATTTGCCTTCCCTACGCGATAATATTGCTTTAGTCGGCCAAGAACCTTCATTGTACGATTTGACTATCCGTGAAAACATATTATTTGGTGCTCGTACCTATGGTGAAGCCCCCAGCGACCAGCAAGTTATCGATGCTGCTAAAGCGGCCAACATCCACGATTTCATCATGACTCTGCCTTTAGGCTATGACACTATGGTTGGTGGTAAAGGAAGTCAGCTTTCCGGTGGTCAGAAACAAAGAATCGCAATTGCCCGTGCCCTCATCCGTAACCCTTCCATCTTGCTGCTCGATGAGGCTACTTCAGCCCTCGATGCTGAAAGTGAGAAAGTTGTCCAGACTGCTTTAGATGCCGCTGCTAAAGGTAGAACTACCATTTCTATCGCCCATAGGTTGTCTACAATCCAGAACGCTGATAAGATCTTTGTACTCAAGAACGGTAACATCGTAGAGAGTGGCAATCATGATGAGCTACTGGATTTGAAGGGTGTCTACTTTGAAATGGTTCAGCAGCAGATTTTGGATAAGGAGGAGGAGTAAGTTGGAAGTTAGTATGAAGTCGTTTAATTTATTTTGAGTTTAAACAAGTTGTACAAGTGCAATAATAAAATTTTATCTTTTCTTCTAGTTTCTTATTATGGTTGGTATTAGAATGTTGTTTTTATTACTATACTGAAATAGTTGATAATGGGATTACTTCCATATATTTTATAAGCTTTAGCTATTCTAAATGGAATGGTACTTTGGTAGATGAAGTTTACTATATTCTTTACCATGAAAGTCATATGATAGTAGTTTTAATTTGTTTAAACATACAGTATAGCGTGTTTATAAATGACTCTTTATTGATATTGAAATTATCAAACTACTTATATACCTATAAACTTCCAATCTGATATATTTCAGATTTAATTCAAGTTTCTATTTATATTGCTAGATTTATACCATCGATCTAAAACTACAATATCACTATACTAGCATCGATCAACTAATTTTGTCTCCCATATTCTTACATAGACATCAAAGTAACAAAGTTTAGCTATAATACACTGACCAACTGGCTATCTAAAGAAGGGCTCTTCACAATTTTCTATATAAAATGATGATGCTAAACTTCACCAATAAAAGGTGCATTTTTACCATAAAAAACTGTTGGTATCAAAAGCGATACAAGAAATTCTTGTTTAAAGGCATTTGGAGAATCTGTAGACTTCAACTCGTATAAATTTTCCCATAAATAACTCCCAAGCAGGCTACCAACAGTGTAAAGTATACTAGCTTCCTTCTATAGTATGTTTTTGTTTGAGCCCATAACCACCTTATAAATATTTTCTAGTTGCATTTGATAGTTGAGTAGTATTTATCTCTATATTTAATCCAAATATGCTGTAAGTTGCAAATACAAGCTAAACTTTATAAAATTAGTACAACTGGTAAATCTGACTAATGATTCTACCCTTATAGTTTATTACAAAAAGAACAATTGAGCAGCTATGGGTGTATCTTCTAAAGGATTAAATGTTGCTATCACTTCCTAAACTTAAATCGAACTGCTACTATCGTCACCCTCGTTATGCTAATCCAGTCATTTGAATATGTATCATCCAATTACTTTTAACTCTACCCCACTCCCACTTTCTTTTATATTCATAGTAATGTCTTGCTAGCTATCATAAAAGGCTATATTAGTTCAAATAGCTTTGGAGTTTCTATCAGCAAAAGCTTCCACTCAAGTCGTATTAACTTTCAACTAAACCAGTTTTTGGTATTTAATAATTGCATTATAGAAAATTATAGGTAGATCCAATTCCCTTTTAATAAAGACCATTTCAAAATTTACAATTTTACTTTATATACGTACCAATTTTTCCTGCTTGGGAGTTGATTTCACATTGTCCTCCAAACTGTATCGGTGCATTAGTTGTTCATATCTGTGCCAAGTCAGACATCCTTTTTCCATATTTAAAATACGTAGTTATACTCATACCTATCAACATTTTCTAAAACCTTGTATCATCAGACAAAGTACAGAGAATAGATGGTTAAATATAGCAACTGGGAAGTTACCAGTAATCAATTTAATTTTGAGGACAAGCATTAAAGTCAATTCCATTGATATCAAAATCATTTGAAGGGAAAATCTTTTACCATGGATTGGATGTTTCTCTAACGTAGTTTTTCTTGCCCTATTTATATGCTACTTAATTATAGTCATCGGATTTCAACCTAGATGGCTAATAGCTTTCTATTTGGTTTCAGTACTCTAGGTGGGATTATTATGGCCTAGTTTTATATTCTATTCAAGGTATCATACATTTTCTTTACATTTAATTTGTTAAGATAAAGAGAAGTATCAGTGTATATATTCAGTTTTTAATGAACTAGTTGTTGATACTATACATTCAGCATTAGAATTTCTTTGATGCAATGCTGGTCTTTATTTGATGAACAGGCCAATAGTCAAAGTAGCTTCGTTTGAATTCTAATATTATTTGAATTGGATTCAAAAGTCAATGCCATTTTAAATCAATGGTTTGTTCGTTAAACGTCCGAAAGCTTTAATTGTCTCTAGGATCTAGAAACTATTACTTATTGGATGATAGAAATCATCGATATAGCATCTAGCAGTGAGGCATCTTTCATTAAAGCTTTAGAAATTAGTCAAAAGTTTATTACATTTCGACGAGTCATCATTTTTATAATTAGCTTGAATGAAAAGAATTGATGATGCTATCTACCCACAACCCATCTTTTACAAAATGGAGACCAAGTTTAAACTTTTGGATCCAGTATTTATCAAAAAGTATATGCATTTCCTTCAGCCTTACTACGACTAACCAACTTTATAAAACTTAGAGTTCTAGTTGAAAAGAAATATTTGGAAATAGGTACTTTGTAGCAAGGAGATGAAGGTAGTTGACATAGCTTAGATATCAATTTGGAACTAGAAACCTTTTTAGCTGAATTGGCTAGTGCTAAAGCTAACATAATTCAAGGTACTTTTTACTAAAGACAATGTAATATTAACTTACAACGTAGCATCTTTGTTGATCAGTCAGGCCACCAAGATCTACTCGTATGCCATCAATGACATCTACAAAAAAACCCATGAGCTTATTAATTCCCTCTTATACTAGGTAAAAAAAGCATAATTTGTATACGCTCATTCCTACAGTAAACTTCCCAGCTACAACACACTACCTCAATCCCAACATTCTATCGTTCCCACTTTAGATCAGATGTTGCATCTCAAACCCAGTGATATATTTACCGATACTGTTTCGGAAAGTAAAGTTTGACAGTAGAGGTTATAATAATCTCCTTAGTTTCTTTCAATATTTCTTCAAAGAGAACAGGTGCTGCTATGAGTCGTCCTAAGAGGCTCCCGCTATCCATACAACTGATCCAAGATGACTTTGCATCCGATATTATGCATAAGTATAAAACACTTGTAGATAAAAGTGGTGAGGAGTACGACATGCCTTATCACTTTATGGTAAGCTATCTTTTTTAAACATGTACTTAGAAATAAATAGATCAACCGGTTGAATGACTTTTATACCATGCCGTCCAGCTCTCTGGAAGTTCCTAGCAGACCTATCGAGGTATCAAGAGGTGGTTTTTAAAACTTTTTGTTGCTAAAATTAGATTTAGGTTTAAGTTCAACTGAAGAGATTGAGCAGGATGTCGAACTGTGGCAGGATTTGGATATTCCTCCTAATGATATATCTCCACCTATAGATGAAACATTAGAGGAAAGTAGTGTGAAACCCTCGACTTTAAGAAAATATCACTGTAAAAAGATACTACTAGGTTTACTAAATTTCAAGATTTCTTCCAGGAGCCTTACGACATGAAGAAGCGACCTAAGCGAGCAATGGGTTCGATAAGCTTACCTTGGGATCAAAATTTCCCAATTCCAGTAGAGCAAGTCGATAGCCCTGAAAAGTTAGAATTCCCATTAGGTTCTATTGAAAACGTGACCGAGTTTGGCACTTTTAACTTCGATGACCGTTGGACCAACCTACAGGTTCAATTACCTCAATTCAATTTCATACCTACTTCCGAAACCGAATTCCATATCCAAGGCTTTGAAACTAAAATTCTCGAAAAGTTTTTGGAGTACGATTTCGAACCGATGGATTTCTTTACATTAGTGGCTTTCGATGCCGAGCGTTCAGTCGCCGGATACTTTTTAGCTATTTTACATCTAGTAAATTGTTTGTTAATATGGTTGTAGCTGATATGGACTTTTATAGGCTCAGGAAGGTAAGGTTGATATTGTTGGTGATGGTATCAATACCTTCAAAATCTTTTGGCTGCTTTAATGTCTGGAAGGTTAGTGTATCAATTCCTTATATTGAATAAAGGCTTTTATTATATACATGGACTTGTTAAGTTGTGTACTATCTTTGGAATAAAATTCACAATAGTAAATATTTGAATATGGTTTATCTAAAAAATTTACTAATTAAATATATAAGAATTAGTAATTACTGTATGCTATATCTATCTATGTCAAAGTCAAAATGTAAATATTTTATAGTATATTGATATAAAATAACAGAATCACAGGTCCAAATACAGAATGAAACCTCATATACTTGGATAAAGTTTACAGTAAGTGTAGTAGCTTCTAGAAAGTTGGATAAGGTTAAGTAGAATTCATTGGGTGATTTGAAGTTGTAATTATAGATAGGTTAGAGATGCCAGGTTTACTTGGTTGCCCATGAGACGGAGCCAGGGATCTGGATCAATTGAGGTTTGGGTTGGACAGGAATTTTAAGCTTTGGGTTTTTGGTGGAGCTTTGGACCCTCAGCTCAAGGTTTAAACAAAGCAACTGTACTTGTATATTCTATGAATATATATATAATCAATATTTACGCAAAGTTACTGAACCTACAATGGTTAAATTTTTGTAAAGGTTATGAAGAGCTATACTCGGTTAAGCTTATCAAATTAAGGATGCAGCGGAGATACTTTCCCAAATAGCATTCACCTAACTTGAAGTTTCTACGCCTATTATTGGGTTAAATTGGATTCCTAGTTAGCATAAGGTATAAATTGAAGCAAAGTACACACCGTACTATACTCCTTTCCTGTAACATATAATGAGGTTATCAAAGTAGCTGTTCAATTTTCAGATTCGTGCAATATACTTCTCGGTTAATGAAAAGCACTCGAATTTTTAAATTTCAACCTTACACTTATAAAATCATAAAAACTCATATCTGCCTGCATACAATAATCTCATCATTAAATTCAATTGTTGTAGAAGTTATGGGGGATTTACTAAAAGTTCATCTGGAGTTCAATATAGGTTTCTCGATCCCAACAACATTCTTTTCCAACCTTGCTGTACCAGCTCTTTATGATAGTATCCATACGTTTGATTGGTATTCAAATTAAAGCTAGTTTCGGCTTAATCACGAAATTAGCTAATTTTCAGCTCGATTGCAGATTTGATACAAGGTGGATCTTTATCTGGGGTCTTGATTTCAGGTTATTTTTGTAAACTAGGATCGCGATCGATTCTTTTAGAAATTTGGGCATCAGCCATTGGTTTAGATATGCGCCATCTGACCAGACATATACCTGTAATTGGCTACTTTTGATATGAAATCATGAGCACTTACCTAGATGAGAAAGGGTGCCTTAGGCACTGAGCTATCTTCTTTTATAAGATTTTCCCTGGAACTTATTACGTTACCTTTCGGACGTTTATAAGGCGAGCCAAGATCTACATTTCATTCGTTAGTTGAAGCTTAATTCTCGATCTGTATGTTACTTTTCCCTAAATTCTATTCCATGATCTATCTTTTGAATTTGGCGATGATCCCTGTGCCAATTTCTACCCAATTAAGTTGTAGTAATAGGAAAGGTTTTCAATTAAAGTATGATAATTACCTAATTGTATGAGAGATCCAAAACTCCTAAAGTTGTCATCTCCATAAATAAGGACCATGGAAAAAAAGTAAATCATTTTTTCAAACTTAAAACCAACTTTGAGATCGCACCAGCAGTAACCTAGTACGACGACAGGGGGTTATAACAGCACTACAATTAAAGCCACATTGCTTAACGACTCAATGCAAGATTTCAACCAAGATCCCAAGGCCAAGAAGGATGGCGACGTAGCTATCCAATCGGCCTTCCAACCTCAGAACGTATAGTAAGTTTCTATTTGTTCAGTTTTCCAATTATATCACCTGGACACTAAACAATGGACGCCTTAAATTCAATTGTCAATTTTACAATTGCTATAAACATCAACTAACAACCTTCCTAATAGTACAAACTCTTCCAACTCCGACTCACTATCGGGCATATCCCGGATGGTTCCCTACTCTTCGAACTTGAACTTTACAACATCCAACTATGAAACATCAACTAGCAACCAGAGTGTCCCCACCACAACTCGAAACGGTGTACTTGGCATCCCGCCACCTTATGGGCCAGGAGGTCAACTTTTACTCAACAAATCTTCGACTGGTTCAGACGGATCAGGGGGGAGACTCTGAGAACTATCTACCTTACCCCAACGACATTGACAAATTGCATAATTCAGAAAGGATAAGCTTCCCAGGCATCTATTCGAGCACCGGTTTCGACGTCCTTAGTATATTGGTCAAGTTGATCAACCGACCCAATCCCACCTTCATTTTGGGGCCTGTTGACATGAACACGTCGTTCGTCGTTGTAGATGCTTTAAAATTCGACTTCCCCATCATCTACGCCAGTTCCTCTTTTGAAAACTTGACAGGATACAAAACGACAGAGATCATCGGGCGTAACTGTAGGTTCCTGCAGTCCCCGGATGGCCATGTTTCACTGGGATCACGGCGTAGGTATACCGACAACAACGTTGTCCACAAGATAAAATCTAGCTTGATCGATGGCAAGGAGTTCCAAGGGTCCATTGTCAACTACAAAAAGAACGGACAGCCTTTCATAAATTTTGTCACCATGATACCTATTTATGAGGGAAGCGAAGTCATATACTACGTTGGCTTTCAAGTTGTAAGTAGAGTGGTATTTTAGCAGTGACTAATATCTATTTAGGATCTGGTCGAACAGCCCAATACTATCCTCGAAAGAGTGAAAGGTAAGGTACACTTATCAATAGTCGCTTATATTCCTAGATGGTACGTACAAAGTCAATTACAGCATGCTGACGATGCCTCGGTACCTATCGGCAGGTAAGCACTTGTTAAAATCCTGATTAATTTATAATAGGCATGGACGACTTCTTCCCGGGTATGCCCTACTCCAACAGCTTCCAAAACGCAGCCGACGCCTACGAATCCATTGTGGGGACTCCAAGAAACGAGGAGAGTCACCGTATCTGGAACAAGATGCTGATCGAGCACGCCGACGACTTCATCTACGTGCTGACGTTGAAGGGCATCTTCCTTTACGCGTCACCTAGCTGTAAAGAAATATTAGGCTATAGCCCAGAAGAGCTGATTGGTTACTCAGTTTCGCTTTTGTGCCACACTAGTGATTTGGTCCCTATGATGCGTGAGTTAAAGGAAGTCAGCGCCGACAACAGTTTCTGTTTGATTTTTCGGGCTCGACACAAGGATGGCAGCTATGTCTGGATGGAGACAATCGGCAGCATCCACAACGATAATGGCAAAGGACGCAAGTGCGTCGTACTTAGCGGCAGGGTCCGGCCCGTTATCCAGCTATCACGCGAAGCTCTCATCTCCTGTGGTGGACTCTCCGAAAACGAGTTCTGGACCAAACTTAGCTTGGATGGCATGTTCCTGCACATCAACTCTCAATCGACTAGGATAGTAGGGTTCTCGCCCGATGAACTTCTTGGGACATCTATGTACCAATACATGCGCTCCGATCGTACAACAGCACTCACGCGTGCCTTGCACCAGACTCGGGTTGGCGTTACAGTACGCTTGCGCCATTTTTTCAAAGACAAGTGCAACAACTTTGGTGAGTTCGCCTCCACCTTTTATCCTGGTGATAATTTCAATGATGGCAAGCCGGCCTTCATCTTATGTCAGACCAGGCCCTGTGAAAGATCAAGCTCGTCCGAAACGAGCTCCGACATGTCCTTCTCCTCCTCCTCGGCCCCTTCACCCTGTACCAATCGAGCAGCATCGGAATATGACAACTTGTTCGACATCATTGATACCAAGCGCACGACTACGTGGCAATATGAGCTCCACCAACTCAAATTGGCCAACAAGAAGATGAAGGACGAGATCAAAGCCTTGACCAGTACGTTGAAAGTCAAAAGGGTAAGTATTGGATGGTTAATTTAAGACTAATTTTTAACTTTAGAAGCGGGATACTCCCAACATGGAGTGTTCCTCTTGCCAGAAAAAGGAATCGGCCCAGTGGTTCAAGGTCTCCAACACCAATTCCTACATCTGCTTCGCATGCCACCTAAGTATTTTTTGTTTAAAAAATGTTGCTGATTATAATTTTTAGAGAAATCCAAGACCTCATCCTCTAACACGTCCAGCGGTACTGGCATCGGACCCCACTCTACGACCGACTCCACCCAGAATTCCCCACCGGTGCCGTAGTTTCAATGGGGTTTAGATCAAACGTACCTTCTTTTTCGAAAATTTCCCGATTTCAACAATAGAATGTCAAAAGTTTTTACTTATTACCAACTTTTTCAGATTTGCTGAATAAATAGTAGATGCCATGTCCACAACAATAAGAAGAATCCTATGTCCTTCCTTTCCCTCTCCTTTTGGAGAATCTACGATGCTGCGCTAAAATGTGGTCCAGTGTCAAGATGCATTACCTAATTGTACTTTGTAAGGTTTTAAAGTTTAATCGAATTAAATAAATATTTCTTTGTCGTTACTATAATTATATATATTAACCATTTTCATATTGGATTTCATAGGTTAGCATATGTTTTGAAGAATTGTTTCCTATTATAGTGGTATCTATATTTAAATTTATAAAAAAGCTACATAAAAGCCAGTGTTTAATCAGGATAGAATAGTTTACTTTATAATGGAGGTTGTTTATTAAGAGTAAAATATCAAAAATGATCCAATTTCAATCCCAGTTTTTAGATTGAAAACTTTGCTAGCTTTACTCAAGATAACTACATAGGCCTATACAACTATATATCTCAAGTAACTGCCTACCTATCTAAAAGTAGTATGCTTCCATAGTAATACATTTAATGTAGTAATAATGGTTAGCTTGGTCATCAAGTATACTAATATACTAGGTTCTATAAAGTAACCAAGTTGAGTATTAGCGATTTCGAAAAGTAACTTATCAATTCTAATACTACTAATCACGTTCAAAAAGTTTGGATAGCTTTGTAAAAGGCACGCTTTCAGCTACTTTTAAATGTAAAGGATAGACGATTGTGTCTTTGGTTACTCTTTTGAACAAAAGTACCATAAAGTTTTTAAAAACTATAAAGTAAAATATCCAATAGTATTTTTAAGGTATAGTCAGTTCAAAATATTTATTGACAAGAAACTATCAGCTAGCTTGTCTGTATTACTTGGACAGTTAGTTGGCATTCTCAACCTTAGAATCAACTTTATCGTTTATGTCTAACTTGCCTTTAAATTTGGAATCAACTTTGCAATGAGCTACCAGTTTCTTAGCTTATTTTAGATGAGTTTAAACTTGCCCGTTCGGCATCCTGCTTGGTAGTAGTTAAAGTTGATTCCAAGTTGAAGTATACTAGGCATTAAGCTAGCTTTTTTGAATTGGTTATTACTTAGATTCTTTATATTGCCTTTCTTCCCAATTTGGTTAATATCTATCAATAAAGCATGTTTTGAAATAGTTAGCTTTGGATTTTGAAGCAAATAGAATTGGAGAATAGTAGACAGATCAAGTCACCTTTGTTGGGAATACTATGTACTTTTTGATGGTTGAATGTGGCCAATAAACTACTGCCAGGTAGAGTGCTTTGACATTAAATTTTAGATTTACATTAATACCATAAGCTAGACAAGTAAAAATTGTTTTTGATGAGGTAAATTATAGCTCAAAAACATTATGAAAGTGGACTAAAAGTATACGCACAACAGTCGTTTTTATACATATTATGTTGTAGCCTTAGGTTTTCATATCAGCTATAGCTTGGGACTCAAAAACTAACCTGGAGATGCTTTGAAAATTGACTTGGTCAATAGACAATGATGCCGCTTCTGGTTAAGATAAAAGTAATAGAAATGAAAACAATGGAACAGATTAGCTGAGTTGTACAGGTAGTAGGTGTAAAACCAATTTTAAGGCTACTTACCACTCTAGTTGGATCAGGATCTCCTATTCAAATACAAGGTATATGCCAGTAGTCATAAGTAGATGCATTAAGCAAAGGAAATTTGTTTAGCAAAGTCCAAATCCTATCAATCTAATTCCAGCACCAAAGTAAAAATGATCACTCAAATATATATGTATAGATAATAGTAAACATAGCATAAAAGGTTAGAACTAAGCCAAAGTTATTATTTAATCTAAATCGTACATCCATCATTGACGACCTTGGACTCCAAACTACCTTGCAAGTGCTCAGGTAAAACAAAATTCCGCTTAGTACTCAAAAAACTATTAATAACCCTAGTTGCTACACTGTTTCGAGCAAAAGTACGGTCCTTCCCATCATCTTTAAACATCAAGTTGAACTCTTCAATGGTCAAGTAGTTGCCAACTAGCTCGGGGAAGTTGTGGTGGTGGTAGCCAAGTACCAATTTACGTAGTAATTTGACTTTGATATCTTTGTAGATCCCTGGTCCTAGATAGTCAAGTAGAGGTAGAGTCTTGTCGGGCAAATTGTGGTTTAAGTAGATTTTGATAATAGGGTAAACCACACTACGGTCTAGCTTTAAACCTTGGAGCTGAAATACCTTGAGGATATCATCAATTATAGCGACGTTGGTAAGTTTACAATGCTCGAGGGAAGCAAAAAATCTTATGTAGGGTTGTTTGGAGATCTTTTTCAACTGGACGGTGCCTTGATCTGAACCCTCTACTTGGACAGTGTTGTCTATATTGTCGATTATCGATTGGAAGGTGTCGATAACGTTGGTAGTATCCTTCAGCTTGCCATACATATCCATCATATAGAACCGGAACAGTTGATTGGGTTTTATATGCAATTCCTTCAACCTACCTTCTAATTCTATGAGCTTGTTGAACTGGTTACTCTGTAGGTAAAAATACGCTAATACAGCAAATGAGTCAATTGTTGGTAGCTCTACCTCCTTTGACAATTTGTTCCACCACTGCCCCGCCTCTTTGAAGTCACCCAAACAAGTATATACTCCAACTAGGTGTCGATAGTCAAACTCGTTGAGTTGAATTTTGTAGATGTCTAAAAGGTTCAACACATTGCTCAATTTGGTCTTTATTACTTCTTTAGAAACTTTGCCATTGGAAAAGTACTTTATGGAACGTAATACTTCGCTGTGCACTTCACTAGGTAATAAAGTTAATTTGTCCATGCGGTGCAGTTGGAGGTAGAGCTTGAAAGTTTGGTCACGGTCATTAGTTGCTATAGCTTGCTCTAAACTTTGCACTAAGACTAGGTTGTAGTGCTCTTTAGTACGCTCGACTTTGGAGAAGCCTTGGTGGTAGATCTGATGTTTTTGGACTGAGTTTTCATCAGTCGTTATCGATCGAAATTGTTGAAGTCGAGGTAAAAATTTCGTTTTGGTCGATACCCTCCTTAGTATTTGGGTGAAATTTAGTTGGACCTTGCTCATAATTGTCGTGTTAGCCTACTCTATCCGTCTTCTTGTATAGGTTTCTAACCAAATGCTTGAAAAAGTGATTCGACTTTCCATAGTCAAATTTTCGAAAGTTAGGTATCAAGGGATTTGATTGGCTTTGCTTAATATTTATCTGATTGGATTCTTTGTTCTCTGTTGAGATGGTTGTTTATATCTTCAGATGTAGAGCTGTACCAGAATACATGGTATAGGAATGGACTGTCTATAGAAGATTGAAGCTTACATCTGGCTACAGTCCCATCGAGTTCAACACCCTCTACCCTTTAGAATGTATTCTTTCGATTGAAAGATAGATTATAAGTTCTTTATATAATAATGCCGATTCTTTTACACTGATAAAGTAACATAATGTGATCTATCAAAAATATAGCATACTATATGAATATTTATTCTGTTATAAGTTCAAAACATAGCAACGCTTGTTACAAGTTAATAACAGAGTTTGTGAACTTGATAATTTATCGTATATTTTTATCAAATATATTTATGATAGCACAAGCTTGATATTGCTACATTAAATGTTGCAGAGTGCAAGGTAGTGTTATAAAATATATAATGCAGACTTAGATTTATTATCAAAATAAAATAATTCAATGTCGCATATTCCGGTTAACTGGAATAACAAAAGATTCTTCAAATATTGATATCTTTATTTCAAAAATACTTTACCTTATATGAATGTAGGCACTATATTGATAGTCTAAAACAAAAGCTCACAATTTGATAAAAATATCGGCCTCTCCATATAAAGTCATCTAGTTCATCTCCAAAGGAACTTATTAACTCGCTAGACCCATTAAAAATCTGTTGTTAGCTCAAGACTATCATTTAGCGACCTTATTCTAATATTATATTCTCAAAAATCAATTCAAGCTATTTACCAAATTTCGAATTGTATGTAAAGGGACTACAATGTCATACAAATTTCCTTCTCCAACCGATAGACGTTCATACCCAACGAAAAGCACCTTTGTAAACCCTTCTTCAATACTAGGTCGCTCATACTTTTTTGAAAACTTGGATAGTATAGCCAGCCCAAACCTACCTTCCACTTGTGTTTGGTGGTTGGTTCGGTTGTTCACTCGTTCTTTTAATACCTGTCATAAGTCAATAACAATAATAGATTTAGAATGTTACATTGAAAGGTACTGCTAAACTTAAACAGTAAACTTTTAAATTGTGCTGGAGACTGTAGTTTATCCAAACTTGGCGTTGGGAAATGTCGATATTGCACCGGTCTATTAGAACCGAGTATCCCTAGATTAAACAAAAATATTATGTTAAATAAGAATAGAAAGGTGCTATTTACTTCTGATATAAATTCTAAAAATTTCCTCTCACAAGTTTGTCTATCCTTCAATTCATCTTGGTTGATTCTTTTGAAATTCTATTAATTTTTAAAAATATTAAATGATTCGCAAATAAGAATAAATACCGAATACCAGTGACACCAACTTTGCGATAGTACCGACTTACCCGAACCGGGTGGACCTACCAACACTACGACTATGGGCTTTGGAGTTTCTAGTTGAGTTTGGTTCATAGCTTTGATTTGAATTTGAAAATATTAAAAAGGATAAAGCTACGATTGAGCAACTTTTGAAGTGAAGGCAAGTTCTTCAAAGAAAATAATTCCAAAAATCGAGCTGGTTGGATCGAAAGTTGTTATTATGGAAAGAGTCGGCGGTTTGGTTAGTAAATCTCAAAAGGTATGGGTTGAAAAGTAAGCATGTTGGATATACTTTTTTGAAAAAGGAAATTTTTACTAGAGTAAAAGTCCAAGAGCAAGGTAGATAATCTTTGAAAAAGAAATACATATATCAAAAATTCAGTTAAAAGTATTAAGAAATATGCATAGGGATCTTTATTATTTAAAGGTGAATATTTTAAACCTAGCTATTATAAGTATATTCGAATACCTCATCCTCATTCATATAAAAAAGCTTACCTATATACAGCTACGTCAAACCAAAAAAGATACCTTTTATCAAAACTATTTATTCGCAATAAACCCCGGATCTACCTTCAACTGTTTGGCCCACTGTAGACTTTCCTCCTTCAACTCCACCATACGCTCCCTTAAAACATTCGTTATGTAGGAACGTCGGATAGCATCATCTTGCAAATTCTTGTAATTAGCATCCTTTTCCAAAACCTCCTTAATGTCAAAGGGTTCTCCAACTATCATTAAGAGATCCTTGTTGATTTTGGGGATTTTGATGCGACCTTCGGGTAAGATGTTCACCATACCTTTCATTGAAAAAACTCTTGTAAGTAAAAATAAAAGATAGAAATTACCTATGTGGTAGATCGGTACGACTATAGGTCGACTTGAAGTTTCCATTATGAGTCTACCTACCCCCCACTTGAACTTTAACAAGTCTTCACTTTGGTTGACTTTACCTTCGGGATAGATGTTAACCCATCTATTCTTGTCTAATAGTTGAATGGCGGCATCTATGGCGGATTGGTAGATCCTACAGTGATAAAATACAATTAGAATAATAATGCACATTTTAAATATAAAAAGGAGCTTACCCATCTCCCCGAACTGTAGGTAAAATCTGCCCTGCTTCAAAGAACTTGTTGTAAGCCCAGTTCTTGAATAATATCTCCTTGGCTGCTAACGACCATCTCATTTTAAAAGTGTGGCCTAATATAGAAGGTGGTAAACTACCCCATAACAAGGGATCCTCTAAAGTTGAGGCGTGGTTCATGTAGGTTAGAATGGATGTATTGTTTTTGAGGTTGGTATCGTCGGTTATCAGGTTGAGTAGGGCCGGCAAGTTTTTGGCTCGGAAGTTGGTGCCCCAATTTAAAAAGAGTTTGCATAGTAAACCTACACTCAACATGGTGAACTTTCGTACTAGTGGAAGGGTGGTTAGATTTATTTCGTGGACATTGGTTAATGGTTTGTAAGTTGAGGTTGGATTGGATAAAGTTTGAGAGAGTTTGGTAGGTAGGTTAAGTTTAGGTTTCAAGTTGGCGAGTTTTATGGGGATTGGAGTAGTTGCAGTTGACGTTGAGGCTTTAGTTCGGATTGAGATTCTAATAGGAATGATTCTTTTTAGCTTGCAAGTCGTTGCCATGGTTATCTAGGTTCTAAGTTGTAAAGGTTAGTGGGAAGGGTACTGCTTATTTTTGAAATTATCGGGTTTGTCAAATGAATGAATTGATGAAGGGTTCAAATTAAACCAATCAAGTTGTTGGTTGGCAAAGTGTGAGCTTCCTTCAACTTAGCTTAGAAAGTTTATTAGTGGATTTATCGAGTTGAAGGGAAGTGATGGTGATGTCCTATCAAGCTAAAAATATAGGTGTCCAACGACCTTGCCAAATTTGTAGTGGACTGGTAGTGTAGCTTTGGTAGCTGTACACTATACAAAAAATAAATCAAAAGGCTAAGTTTGTTTAGATAAATTAAAATTTCGACTATTCTCGATATACAATACTCTCATTCTCTAGCTCGGAACATTTTACTATAGTAAAGCGCAACCAATCCTAATACATAGATAAAATGGTATATTAGGAAACTCAATATATCAAATTATAAATATAAGTTTTCAAATAAGTATAAAGATACTACGAAACTTGTGCCAAAAAAATAAAAATTTATTAGTAACTCCAACCCTCTTTTACACCTGGCTAATATCTTATCACCCAAATGATATCAAAATATTAGCCTTCTAATTTGAAGTTTTAACTCTTGACCAACAACGAGATCTTGTCATCGACGTAGGCATCCATATAATCCAGCATATTCTCCTCCTCTAAACTACGGTTCCTTTTATGTACTTCCTCCATATTCTCCATTTCATTATAGGGCCAGAACCGAGCAATTAAACTTAAGACAATGGTAATGAAAATCACAACAGCTAAAAGTATACCTATTATGGTCATACGCTTATACCACTTGTCGAAGAAGCTGGTTTCCAAAGTGAACTTAACGATTAGATTCATATCTTTGAGGTTGTAATCGTAAGTATATTGCAGGACTTGGAGGTGAGGTAAGGCTGATATAGTGGAGGATGTTTGTGGTGTTGAATTAGTGGCTTTGCTAGTGAAGACAACATTGGTATGCTTTATATGTTTGTTTTTGAATAGTTTGAACTTGTTGAGCCAGTAGTCAAACTTCAACTTACTTTCCTTGCTATCGTTGCTCTTGTCACCGACATTGTCGTCTACTCTATTCAAACTATCAAAGTTCAAAGTTATATTACCACCCATGGATGAATTACCAAACAAAAAGTATAAGATTTGGTCGTCAAAGATGTTGGTTGTTAGAGAAAAGAAATTGTTGTCAAGTAGGGGATGGAAGTTAATGGGATTGAAACTTTGCCAACTTAAGCTCGAGGTATTGAAGCTATACAGTTTGCCGTCACAACCAATTTGTTCTTTGAATAATTGGTAGGTTGGATTACACCCTGGTATGAAAATAACTAAGTCTTTGTAGACTAGTGGTGTGGCATCAATTAGGTAGTTAGGTCCATTTTTAGCTTTGTCGGTCTTACCCATAAAGTCTACATCGTTCTGCTCGTTTTGTTCGTTGTTAGTGGTAAATAAACTTTTGACACTTTTGGAAGTATGGTTGTAGATGCGAACTTCATACCCTGGTACCAACTCTTGATTTATTGTATTGAATCCTCCAAAACTAAAGACTTGGGTAGAAAAGTTGATTACTGAGTGGTGCTTCCAAACCGATTCCAAAGTTTATGTCGATAAAGCGTTTGGTTGTGTTAGTAAAGGGATGGAAGGCAACTAATCCTTGATCCAAACCTAAAAACCCTAGCCAATGGTAGTTGTATCTAAACATCTTGATAGCCTTCCTTTAGGACTAATTGCTCTTCGTATTGAGAAAAGTAGTCGAATGGTTGATTTTTACTTAGGTTGTCTAGACTGTCCACCAACAACTTGTACTTATTCAGCCGGACATTATAGGAGTAGAGGTTTAAGTAGGTCTGGTTGAACTTGTTACCTAATATGTAGACCAGCTTGGAATCTTTGAATTCAGTTGTAATTACTTGCGGTTTATAAAGTTCAGGTATAGTGTCGTTCTTACCTTGCGGCACCTTTAACAGTTCCCAATCCAAATTATTGTTATCGGGGTTGATCTCGGTAACATTGTTGAAAAAGAGACCTTCGGTGATATCCAACTTGAATGTAAACTTGTTGTAGTATCGCAGGTTGGTGGTTGGATTCATTATGGTACCTCCTATGTAGTAGACCTTCTCATTTAGTATAAAGGTGGAGCCATGTTGGAACTTTAGACCTCGTATTAGTTGACTACATATGAGTTGAGAATAAATGCCAAGTAGTATCGTGAAGCTTAGTGGATTCATTCTACTTAAGTTAGTTAACGTTGAAAGAGGTATATTTTGTTGGGGTCTATAGGAATATGTTCTTGTCTTGGAGTGACGGATCTATTTACAGTGCTTTCAAGAAAAAATGGGTTTTTATTGAAGCAATGTATTGAATTTTGTCCGGTTTATTATGTGCTTCTAAAAAAGTCCTTGGCAACTTCTCAAAAGAATTTAGTCTAAAGTTGGCTAAATTCATCAATGTGTAGTGGATCTTTTGATTTGTAAGCTTGAAATGAAAGCGTACTTTAGTTTGTTGAAATTTACTTGTTAGCTGTGCTGAAATAATTCATATCTAAAATAAAATTTATTTCCAATGAGAATTAGCACGAGTATTGGATTTGGGCAAAGATATGGACATCGGACTGTATTCAATCCACACATACTTAATCTACCATATGGATTTATATATAGATCTGTCAATTTTCAATTCCCACTTCAACACCACTATTAATTCGCACTTTGCTTATATGCAGCCATACATCTTGAAGAATAACCTAAGCTATCAAGTTGAACTTCTGAGTCATCAAAAAGATCAAGTTAAAGATCAAAATAGAAAAGGAGTCTTTGAACTCTTCTCAAGTTTATTCAAGTGGCTGGCAGAAATGTATAGAATGTTGCAATCGATACCCAGAGGTCTCAACCTCATAACTCAACGTTACATAGCATCCCAACATACGTTGCAACCTAAAGTAAAGTTTAAAAGTTTAGATACCAAGGCTAAAGATATTGATAGGCTGCGAACGCTTTAACCGATACCTTCGGTAGACATCACAACTATTTGAGAATCTCTTTGACCGAACGGTGCAACTTAAGATGTAAATAACTACAACAACCATTTATTTAAATATTTTGTAGGTACTTACTGTATGCCAGAGGAAGGAGTACCTTTGACACCTAACTCCAAACTGCTGACAACTGCTGAGATATTGCAACTTGCCAAAGTGTTTGTTGAAAGTGGAGTTACCAAGATTCGGTTGACTGGTGGGGAACCTACACTACGGAAAGATATTGTCGATCTTATAGGTAAATTTTTTAATTGTGATGGTTGTTAAATTTTTGCATGGCTAGGTGGGCTAAACGAATTACGTCCCTTAGGGTTGGAGTTCATAGGCATGACTAGTAACGGTATAGCGCTGAAGCGAAAGTTACCAACTTTAGTTGAAAATGGGTTAGACTGCCTCAACTTAAGTTTGGATACCTTGCAGCCCGAGAAGTATCAGGTGTTGACAAGACGGAACGGTACATTTGTTTTCAACCATGATAATAACCTTTAGGGTTTAATGCGGTTATGGAGGCGTTTCACGTTGCTTTAGAGACGCCACTCCCCCAACTGAAGTTGAACTGCGTCGTTATGAGCGGAGTTAACGAGGATGAAGTTTTAGATTTTATTCAGCTGACTAGAGGACACAAGGTTGATGTTAGGTTTATTGAGTACATGCCCTTTGATGGTAATTGTAAAGCTTAATTTGTAGACTTATATTTTCTATCCTAGGTAACAGTTGGAGTACCAAAAAACTGGTCCCATTTAAGAAGTTGTTAGCCGATATCGAAGCCAAGTTTGACGTTAAAAAGAGTCAGGATGGCCTCAACGATACAACCAAAGTAAATTTGTAAACAATTCTTTTTATTGAATAAATTCAGCATTACCAGGTTAACGGGTTTAAAGGACGGTTCGGATTTATCACCTCAATGACGGACAGCTTCTGCAGCAGCTGCAACCGGCTACGCATCACAGCCGACGGTAACCTCAAGGTACTTAAATTCGTCTACATCTTATTAATTTCATCAGGTATGTCTGTTTGGCAATGCCGAAGTCAGCTTACGTGACATGCTGCGGGCCAACGTCAGCTATGACGACCTGTTAACCAACGTGCAGGTGGCAGTCCGCGGGAAACGCAAGGCCCACGCAGGTATGACGACCTTAGCCACCGCCAAAAACCGCCCAATGGTTCTCATCGGTGGTTGAATGTCTTCCCAAACTAACTTTTACTGTAAACCAATTACCCCCATTGCCTTAGTACGACCCGTCCCTTCCAAGTTTACTCTTTTCACTAAAGCTAAGGCCCATCTAGTACCAACCTACCTACTACCCACATTACCCTTCGGTATACCTAGCGGTTTACGTTATATGTCGACTAAGCAGGGCTCCAAACTGACCTTGAGTCATGTAGATAGCAAGACGGGGAGTGCCAAGATGGTGGATGTAGGTCAAAAGCCAATTACCCCTAGATCGGCCAAAGCTCAAGCTATTGTCACCCTCAACTTAGCTGCCTTTGATCAGATTCGAGATCCTAACCTTCTTAGTAAACCTTGCGACCTTACCGGCATCAACAAGAAAGGAGATGTACTAGCTGTCGCTCAAATTGCTGGCATCCAAGCTGCCAAACTTACTTGGCAGCTTATTCCCCTATGCCACCCCATCATGTTAGACCAGGTCTCCATCAAGTTCGAACTCGTTCGTAGAGAGTCAGATGGGGATGTCGTCATAACTACGGAGGCACGATGCCAAGGTAAGACTGGTGTCGAGATGGAAGCTATTACAGGCTGCTTCAGTAGCCGCTATTACCGTATTCGATATGTGTAAGGCGGTCGATCCGGAGGCTATCATAGGTCAAATCCAGGTGCTTGAGAAGATGGGTGGGAAGACTGGGGCTTGGAAGCGAGCTTTATAGTTAAGAGTTATATGCTTCCAAGATGTTTGTAAAAGTAAACTTTTATCAAATCTTTGTGTTTTTGGTCATTTTCAAAAAGTTCTATAGTTTATAGTAGTAAAAATAGGTTGAAATGTATTCATTGAAATCTAAATATACATAAGTTTAACTAAGCTTTGTCATTTGAAAATGGATTAAAGCGTATATGATAAGAATCAGATTATACAGATGAGAAATCTACATTTCATTAGTACTTCCAAGTCAAATCAATAAATTGGAATTTTATTTGAAAGGTAAAGTTGTTACCACGAATATCGATATTGGGATGCTAAGAGAAAATTGTCTAGGGTTTAAAGACTATACAACAGGCTGTTTATTGATTCAATTTCCAGGTAAAGATAATCGATTCCATCAGTTGGAAATTCATCATATGGCATAAATATAAGTGAAAAGCAAATAGACCGCATCAGCTTTATTAAAATTCAAACATAATCAACCTAGTCTAAATTTTCAACTTCATCCCAACTCGCAAATTTACAGAATATCCAAAATTCCAAGTTCCAGCAATCAGCAATCTAAAACAACTTGAAAGGATGGAGATAAGTTAGCATATCTAAAACCTCAAGTACAAAGTTGGAGTGTGGAGGGTAAACAAGTGTCGACAGAACTATGGGAAAGGTATCTCACCACACTTCAAGTTTTGATCTCTTACAACACTTTAGGATAGCGATCTTGTCTTGTTGTGATTACCCAAGTTCAAACTAGCTTTCCTAGGCTTCAACTTGTGGGTATGGGATACTAAATTGGCGATCATCTGGTTGTACATCAATTCGTTGTCCTCGCCCTGGTTCAACTTGACGCGCCAGTGCTCCATCGCCAATGAGATCTCGTCCACCATCTGCGTCACTTGCGTCGAAAAGTTGTGTAGATCACTAAATGAGTAGCTTTGCATCACCTCTTTACAATTTGTAAGTATGCTGGATTAAATATGGATTAAAGGTACCTGGACTGACGTTACATAGTGCGTTGGCCAAAGTAGTATCCAATCTTCTAGCAGTTGTCTCAATATCCTTTTCATCGTAGCCTTTTTTGGGTTCAGCGACTTTGTTGACGGGGCTGCCACTACCGTTCCCCTTTAAAAGTTGGTAAAAGTAGGTTAGGGTGTACAAGTTTTTTGATAATGGTAAATACCTGTGGGGTATGGATCTCTAAATTTAGGGCTTCAAGTAAATTCTGTTTGCACTTGGAAAAGCTCCATTTCAGTCGGTTGCGGTTGTTCAATTTGGCTTCGCCTAGGTCTTCATTCTGAGCTAGACTGAACCATAGATCTAAACTAGAGGGAAATATAAAAGTTAAGTTTAAATCTATCGGAAAGGTGTTGAAGGCTACCAGTTTTCCGAACTTTCATAGATGTGGCTTTCAAAGTTGGCTTCTATAAAAAGAATATAGTCAATTGTCTGTTAAAATGATATATAATGTATACCAGATTCCAGCTGTAGATTGGATGCCTAATTTAAAAGATTTAGAATATCAAGTAAATAGATAAGAGCTTACTTCATAACTAATTTCTTGGTTCAAGTCAAAGAAATTGAAAAAAGCAGGAACTTCCAATTCGTAAGTAGTAGCTTCCAACTGTGGTTCAAAGGTTGGAGTCGTGGTAGCAAAATCATCGAATTCAAAAGTTCCATCTACATTTGCAACGTCAATTTACTATAAACCTCCAATTAATAAATGTAAACTTTACCTTCAAATGAGTTGAATTCCTCACCTTCAAAGTGACTATCTTTCGTAATCTCATCAAGGTTGGAAAATGTGCTAAAGTCGTTAAAACCTGCTTCGGGGAAGGTGTCTGGGAAAGTTGTCAAGTCGTCAGTTGAAAGTGTAGTGAGAGCCTCAAACTCAAACTGATTTTTATTTCCGCTTTTCTCTTCTGTAGTGCTGTTGAAGCTTTTAAAATCATTCTCTTCAAATTTAATTGACTGGAGTTCAAGCTGTTCCTTATCTTCTAAAAAAGCTTCAGAGCCAGTTGTTGGAGCATCGGTTTGAATTATATTCAAGTTTTCAAAAGCAAGCTGATTTATATTTTTGCTTTCTTCATCTACTGAACTATTGAAACTTTCAAAATCATTCTCTTCGAGTGAAGTTGATTGGAATTCAGGCTCTTCCTTATCTTCTATAGCTAGTAGAGATAATAAATATTAATTCTTACACAATAAATATGAATTTGCTTTATTACCTATTTCATTGAACGTTACAACATCACTTGTTCTATCGGAATTGGAAATTTTGTCGGTAGTTGAATCTTTTGATACATCTTCGCTTTTCTCGAATTCTAATAAATTTCCTACATCTATGGATAAATCTATACCCTCATGAGCCTCTTCAACTTCTTAATTTAAAAAAAGTAAAATTATTAATTAAATAGACACAAAAACAAACATTTACCTTGGCCTAAACCATCAGCTGCTTCAACTTCCTTTCCAAGCCCAATTTCAATATTGACAATCTCGTCTAAAACTACTTCTAAGCCATCAACCGTAACTCCATCTTTATCGTTGAGCTCCATAACCTTCTGCTGGCTGCAAACTTTTAATGATGAAAAAGTAAATTGAGGTTCTTGTGTGTGCAAAGCTAAAGCTGAACGAAGCTTGAAGTCTGAGATCAGTTCAGCTTTTAAAGGTAGCATGACATAATTGAAGTGATGTTCCTAAGGGGATAATGATGCTTCGGTGAAATAGGTAAATGAAATTACGTTTAATTTAGCTGGTATGTTAGGTTTAAATTTCCCGACGATACAAAGTATTTAAAATGTGTATATCTGATAAAAATCATTTAAACTAGGTAGACATCAAAATTAAGCATGAAAGAAATGCTAAAAGAAAGATAGTAGTGCTTTTTATTAATATAAAAAGGTATACAGCTTAAAGGAAAGGCTCTAAATTGAACTCCATAGCAGTAACTACGTAACTCAACTCAAAGTGAGTAAGAACATCGGGGTGCAAGATACCGAACTCACCAACCTGCAAAGTCTGTCCGCCCTTGTTAAAGTGGACAGTAGCGCATCTGCCTTGGAAATAAGTGGGGCCTAGGTCGAAAAAAGTTAGAAGATCGACAAAAAATTAAAGTACTGTCGCTAGGCAGAATGAAATAGCCGTTGGCCTTGGAGTTCTTGGCAACTAAGGGGATGTTCAAAACAGCCATAATGCGGTCGAATACACCGTGTACGACCTAAAGAGCAAAGCATACATCAGGAAAAATGAAACAAATAAAAATACCTCGAACCCAGAAGATTTGTTGCAGTAGAGAGCAGCAACGTTACGCTGGTTCCTAGAGTTGCGCTCCTCGTTCCGATCAATGAAGGCAACATCCTGAATTTCAAACAACTTCTGGGGTAAAGCATACTTCTTGTTACTCTGCAACGTCTTCAATAGTCCAGGTAGCAAGGAGGTACGGATGATCTGGTACTCTGCAGTCTTGGGATTAGCCAACTTGACGGCTGTGTTGCCGTCGTCAACTCTGTTAAGGAATTTGAAGTTCTCGTCGTGGGAGCACAAAATTAGACTTAAAACTTCGGTGAACCCTACGAAGGCCAACTCAAGACGCAGCTTGTCGGTCAACTTGTTGATGGGTAAAGCTTCACCAACCGTAGTCAGCTTGGGTAACGTCTTTTCAATGTTGTTGAAGCCATAGGCGATAGCGACATCCTCCATGATGTCACACTGGTGTAGGATGTCACTACGGGTGGGTGGCACGTCAACTACTAAGGTGTCGGGGCTACCTTCTTTGATCTTGGCCTTCAAGGACATGCGCTTCAAATTCTCAACCATCTGGTTGGCGTCGATGTTAATACCGGCGGCTGCGTTGACGTAGTCAACTGAAGCTTCCAAGGTACGGTCCTCCATCTGAGGGTAGACTTGGACACTGCCATCGGGGGAGTAGACTTCAACAGGTTCGACGCTGAAAGGCTTGGAGCAATACTGGGAGAACATGGCGATCAATGTGTTGAGGACGACCTTACCCTTAGTCAAGTCGGTGGCGGTGACATCAAAGAAGACGTTCTTGGTCGTCAATTTAATCTTACTGTGGTCACCGTTAATGATGGGTGGGAGAGATAGAACTACTCGGTTGGCGTCGTAGATGACGGGGTAAACGGGGGAGTCCCTAATAATGGGTAAGAACTTGGAGATGTGGGCGTCCTTCTACATTTTTAAAAAATTAGAAAATAATTGGTCAATGCAGTACTTACTTCGTAGAAGGCCATCAGCTGCTCGCCATCCATATCCTGCTTCTGGTTGAGAGGGGTGAACTTGATATCCTTGGGAGCTAAAGCCTCGTAGGTGAAGGGGCCTTGGATGGTATCCAAGTCGTGGGTACCGATGGCAACCAAGGTACGCTTACGGCACAAGTTGGCGTGCAGCTTATCCTGCAGTTCGATGAAGCTGTCGTAGCGGCTCTTGTCGAAAGTTACGTCGCGTAAGATGGCACCCAAAACATAAGGACGGATCTGAGCAGTTTCGGGAAGGATGGTTATCTTGTAAGTGGGATCGGTGATCTTAGGTAAGACGGTGTAGTTAGGTAGAGTGGCTTTTCCTAAAAAGATAGAGAGGGCTCGCGATAACCCTTCGATACATAACAGATCATAACTAGTACGGTTAGTAAATTTTAGAACAAATGGAATACCGATTGGCTGGGATGTCGATCTTCAAAATAGGACGTTCGGATACTCCTACTGCCTTGGAAGCTCCCTGCTCTTTAGCCATAATCTCAGCTGGCGTGGTCTAGTTGAGAATTTTAATTTAATATTGGAGCATAGAGCTTGAGTAAAATGCAAACTAGGAATAAAAATAGTAAACTTAACCTACATCTTCCTCCAACTCGATACCAAACTCAAAACACAATAAACTGAACTCATCGAAGGCTATATTTTAAAAACAACCGTCAGTATATGGGCATTAAAAGCTAAGTAATAAATGCATTTCGAAGCTCTAAGCATTAAAATTCAAAAACCTACTGTAATTCTTTCCTAAGATGGTATAAAGCTCTTCCTTATCGATACTTACGGTTGGCATATTCTACTTTTAAAAACAAAAAGCTAATGTTAATTACAATTCTCTAAATTGGTTGTTATTACCTACTGTATAAACTTCAAAAAAAGTTATCAAAGGCAACACTTCAATCTTGGGACTTTAGCTCAAACTTTGCTCGAATTGCTAATTGGTGCACTGTCCAAACTGAATTTGGGATTATTCCAAATGAGTCAAAGTTGAAAGAAGTGCAGTGATGCAATTTTTGTTTTGAAATAATGTAAAGAGTTGAGCATTAAACCGTATTAAAAGTTAATACAATATTTGGAAACAGAGGTGCATTCCTATATGAGTATTGCCTCAAAACATGAAAAAAGGCACTTTTGATGCCAGATGCGTAGTAATTTCTGTATCAAGTATTCAAACTATTAGCTTTGCTTTAGTATTATTCTTTATCCTTTCTGCATTTTATATAGAGATCAAACTTTACTATAGTTTAAAAGGTTAAGTAAATAGTTTTTTATCTAAGTTAGTATATTTACCTAACTATATTAAAGTTAGGTTTTGATAATTTTATTGAAAGCTTAAACTATAGGCTATAAAGTTTAGTTTTAGCTTTTTTAAATGGTTTAATAAACTTAACTATTTAGCATTAAAAAAATTTTAAAAGCTATTTATTATTATCTAAAAAATTAAACTATATCTATTTTAAGTAAAAAAGACTTAATTAACTATTAACTATTTAACTATAAAATTCTTTTCTTATTTAATTCTAATGTATATATTTATTTCTTTAAAGTATATATTTTAGAAGAATATTTTATATATTAGTATATATAGTACTATTTTAAAAATAAACTTAGCTTAAATATAGTAGCTATAATAACCTTGATTGTTATAGTTACTAGTATAAAGTTATTGATCTATTTCTTTATATTATTATTATACTATTTTTTTATTCTAACTTTTAATTTTTTACTTTTTATTTATAATTAGTTTTGATTAAAAGTTTATTTTACTTATTAGCTATTTTTGATTATTTTTTCTGTATTTTTAATTTTAGCTATAATCTAAAAATTTCAACCTTTATTAGTATAGTATTTTAATATTTAAATTCTAATAATTAGCAAGTATTATCAAAATACCAAAAAAGTATTTAAATTTTTAAGTTGCTATTAAAAGCTTATACCTTAATAATATTCTACTTTGCTATTTGTAGCTATTATCTACTTTTTAATTCTAACCTTTAGCTATAGCTATTATAATAGCCTAATTCTATTTTCTTTACTATAGCTATTATAACAGCCTAATCTTCTATTTTACTATAAATAAAGTTTTATTTCTAGTTAGCCTTTTAGTTATTAGATTATACAAATATATAGTTTAACTTTTATACTTTTTCAATTTACTTTATTTAAACTTTTTTTAGATGATTTATATTATTAATATAGTTACTAGTTTTAGTTTTACTATCCTAACCTCTTATATCATACACTTCTATTATGACACCATTATTAGTTAGATCCAATAGCACTTTTTTAAACCTTACAGCTAGCTTAAAATACTTATATCTTATTAACTTTAGTAAATAGTAAATAATATAATTATTTTTTAAATCTTATAATTGATTTTTTATTTTTATTAATCCTTAACTAATAATTTAAAAGTACAAGATATTAAGCCTTAACTTATTAGATATTTTTAAATAGACTAAGGCTAATAACTAAAAATTCTATATATAGAGCTAAGCTTTAGGTTTTATTAGAGAAATATATACTAGTTATTTACTTTTTATATAGAATTAAATAGCTAATGGCTTAAAAATTTAATTAATATATATAAATTTAAAGCAGTAACAACAAAATAGACAAATTTGTAGGTATATATTTGAACTTTTAAACTAGAGCTTTGTTTGATTTGAATTTAATAAACTTTCATTTAAAAATTTATTCTTTTCTAGTTAAAAAGTTTATAGAGCAAAAACCTCTCATTTTAAATTTGGGAATTATATTTACAGAGTTTTTAAAAGGAAATTCTAAAAGCTAGTTCCACCCTATCTAACTAGTTTAAACTATATAATGCTAACCTTTTAAAACTCTCAATTTCGTATAAGATGAACTGGAGTCTTCTTATATCCTGCCATCCCAACAAATAAATTGTTATCTGCAAACTCAATTCCAGATTTCTTTGGTTTATTTATAAATCTATGCAACAATTGGGATTTTAACAATACCCCACCATTCTTATAAAATTAGGTTGGACATCAGCAGCTCATAGTCCACAAGGATTTTCAAGCTACCTTCTATAAACGCCATTTGGCATGCATTTCAATTTGTGACTATCAATTGATACGCTCGATTTTAGGTAGATATCTTCATTTTAGTTTGGAGTGTTAAAGTTACTCCAACCAGCTATTTAAAGGATAGCTGGTTGCAAAATAGCGCAATTTAACGTGCATCTTTATTTATGAGCTAAAAACACATTCAATTCAACTTACATTTCACAACAGTTCTCTAAAATTATATGCTACTTAAATACTTCTTATCGATACTAACACTTCTAATCCAATTTACGATCTCCAAATTGATTTCTTTGGATTGGACAGTCGAGGAATCTTTCATCGCTCCCGACAACTATGGATTCCAAGGCATCACCATCAACGGCCAGTTCCCCGGTCCTACAATAAACGTTACTATGGGAGATACCCTTCTAGTTCGTCTACGTAACAAATTAAACAAGGAGTTTACTATACACTGGCACGGTATAGTTCAAAAGGGGACTCCCATGTTCGACGGCGTGCCTTACGTAAGCCAGGATCCTATAAAACCAAACTCAAGCTTCACCTACTACTTCGAGCTTGGTGATCAAGTGGGAACATATTGGTACCACGCCCATACTGGTTTAGATTCCGAGCATGCATTTGGTGCCCTAGTTATCCAAGATAGGCCCGAAGATCGAATCGACTTATGTAGATATGATCAAGCGTATGAGTATGATGAAGAAAGGATATTCCTATTAAGTGAAGTTTGGCATAAACCGACTGAGGAGTTGATAAAAGGGCTAACAGCTCCCGTTTTCATCAACATAAATGCATCCGACTCCATATTAATCAATGGTCAGGTCTACCATGAATGGGGTACAAACAATATTGACAACTCCACTTTGCCTTTCAACAAGGGGAACCATATTGTCAACGTCGAGCCTAACAAAACCTATCGCCTACGGCTAATTGGTGCTTTGGGTCTGGATAAAATGAAGTTTAGTATCCCAAACCACAAGTTCACTATAATTGAAGCTGACGGCACCTACCTAGAACCCTTGGAAGTCGACTATGTCGAAGTTTTCGGTGGTCAACGCTACTCTGTCCTATTGCGTACCGATCAACCCATTGATAACTACAACATGTACGTCCAACGTACTGGGGAGCTCAAAATATCCTTTGCATCCAAAGCCATCTTGAACTACAAAGGTGCTGCCAATCCTCATCCTTTAGTAAGAACCAATTTACCCGATCCTCAACCAGCCGGCAAATTCAATAGATGGGTAGAAGGACAACTATCTGCATCCAAATGGCTACAACGTAATAGAACATCACATTACTACCCTGTGCCTAAAAAAGTTACCAAGCATATCTATCTGAAATCAAATCCGATGTTCATCGGTCAACATGTGGACGAGCATATCAATGACGCTATCTTCCAACGACCCAACATCACTATCATGCACCAGTTACTTGACGGTACTTATAAACCCAACAGCCAGATTGTTGAAATCGAAGAGGGGGATGTCGTCCAAATAGTTATGGAGCATATACTACCGTCTGACTTCCCCGAATGTTTACATCCACCCCTGGCACTTACACGGTCACTCTTTTCACGTAGTAGCTTTTGGCAAAACAAAATTTGACCCTCAGGTTGATTTACCCAGTATCGATGCCACCGTTGATGCTATGACAGAAGCCCCTCTTTTTGTAGATACTTTTACCCACTACCCTGAAAATATTGAAGCTATGGCACCTGTAAAGTATAAGGATCATTACAAGAGGATGAGAAAAAGTGTAGAGCTCAACAGGAATTCACAGGTGAAGAAGGAGCCGACATTTTGTGGATGGTACGCTATAAGGTTTATTGCTAATAATCCGGGGCCGTGGTACCTGCATTGTCATATTACTTCACATTTAGTTTTGGGCAAAGTTGTTATTATCAATGAAAGACCTAAGGATTGGGAGGTATTCCGAAGGAGTAGGAGGGTTATCTTGGATAAGGTTGAAGGTACTACTCTTCTTTGAATTGGGCACTGTAGATCAATAGAGAATTAAACTAAATAGTATTTGAATAATGGCCTAACAGTAGAATAGATGTGCTTGATTGTAAAGTTCAATAAAAGCGCTAGTTGGTCAAGGGTTAATTTATTAGAATAGCTTAGTACTCTATAATTTAAAGTATATCTATATGCTATACATCCATTCTTTAACCTTTTTGGTAGAAAATTTCGCTATAAATACATTCTATGGCAAACTATAGGATTATACAAGGCTTATAAAATTACTTATAGTTTTTAAATATAATACTAGAAAATGCAACTTTATATATTTGATTTTTACCATCTAAGGCTAGATGTCTAGTTTGAAACTGCCATTTATAAAAGCTGGCGAATAAGTATACCTACCTTGATTTACTTCCAATACTATATCATATGTTTATAAAAAATACTTTAAAGGTCTAAATCTTCCTTATTAGGCAACGTAGACAAAGGTACTTTAAGATTAAAGCTCTTTATATATTAATTCAATTTTATATTTTAGAAATAAATTTCTATTTCAATTTATCTAAAAGTCTAATTTATAGTAATACTATTTATATATATTCAATAAACTTTTATATTCTATATAATATATATTTTTAACTTAATAAAGATTATTTATACAATTATATTTAAATAAGTTTCTATATTTAACTATAAAAAATTATAAATACTTTAAAGTCAAAATAATATAGTTTTGATATTATTAATAGTTTAATTAATAATTATTAAGATAATTAAAAAGTATTATAACTATGTAGAGTACTATTTGATAATGTAAATACTAAATAAATTATAGTTATTTTATAGCTAATATAACTTAACTTTAATATATATAGTTTTTAAAATAAAATACTTTTTTTAATACTAAAGTAAGATAAATATATATACTTAAATATTATTAAATACTTATAAGATCTAAGAAGGTACTATTGGATCTAACTAATAATGGTGTCATAATAGAAGTGTATAATATAAGAGGTTAGAATAGTAAAACTAATGCTAACTACTATATTGATAATATAAATCATCTAAAAAAAGTAAGTCTAAAAAAGTGAAAAAGTATAAAAGTTAAACTATATATTTATATAGTCTAATAACTAAAAGACTAACTAGAAATAAAACTTTATTTATAGTAAAATAGAAGATTAGGCTGTTATAATAGCTAAATAGGCTATATAGCTAGCTAAAGTTAGAATTAAAAAGTAGATAATAGCTACAAATAGCAAAGTAGAATATTATTAAGGTATAAGCTTTTAATAGCAACTTAAAAATTTAAATACTTTTTTGGTATTTTGATAATACTTGCTAATTATTAGAATTTAAATATTAAGATACTATTGGAAAATGTTTACAAAGAACATTTATCAGCTAGGGTTAGCTAGGAGGCAATAGTAGCCAGAACTTTATAAAGGCTAAGAATATTGATCATAAGGCTATATAAGGAGGAGGCTCATACTTGTAGCCTAATCTAGAGATAGTAGGCAGACAGAAATACTCCAAGAATAGCCATTAAGCTAAGAATTATAGTTAGGTTTATTAGTTCAGAAGAGTTCTAGAGTTTAGTTCAGATCAATTTGGTTTAGATTAGTACAACTCTCTACTATAAAAAGTTGCTAATTATCAGCTCTACATTATACTATGTAGAAAGTCTATACTATGCTAATAGCAGAAGAAATATCAAATAATTCAATACATTTATTTAATAATAACTTAACCTACTACTAAGTTTACTATAGGCTTTATATAGGTGACTTGTCTTTAGTAGTTGGTATTTAGGATACTAGTAATTGATGTTTTTCCTAATCCATTAGTAATACTATTCCTCTTGTTTTTAGGCATTTATCATTAACTCAAAAAATGCTAAAGCTGATTTAAAGACAGTTAATGCTAAATAAAACACTTAATTTATACTAAAGAGAAAAGAACTTTTAGTATTGCTAGGATTGATGCAAAACTAGTAATCTATATGTCCAGAATGTAAAACTGAATTTTAGTTATTAAGTAAAGCTATAGCTGATTAAAAGGATTTCCTTACAGCTCTAATAGTTTTAGAGTAGCTTAATTTCTATTATAAAAGTAAAATAAATATTCTAAACTATTGATTTAATATTTATTAAGGGTATTTAAGTATTACTATCAGTGATTGCCACTTATATATTCCTATATTACAGATTGTATCTACAATATTTATATAAAAACTATTAGGATATAAAATAGCTGGAGTGATATAAACCTTTAATTTTAGATAGATTAACTAAATTTAGCAAAAATACCATTATAGTAATTATAAGAGCTTGCAACTTATAGTTTTAATAAAACTTAGATATAGTAGGTAGAATAATGTTAAAACTATTAAAATGGAAATATTCTTATAAAAAGTAGTTAGATTTAAATCATTTAAATAAGTTGGTAATTCCTTTAAAATAATATAAACCTTAAAAGCTTTAAAGGTTATCTTGCAAAATTAAATTGGATAGGTCTATACATTTTGTAAACTATATACTGATAGACTTCAAAATATCTAACAACTTAATAAAAATTTATTGATATATCTATATTTTAAACTAAAACTATATATATAACATCAACAACTTATATTTGAATAAAGCATACAATATTTGCCAAGCCCCTCAGCAAGTGAATTATTAAAATTGAATAGCTTTCACTATATCTATAGTCCTCTGCATCCTTTTTTTAAAATTTTGAAGATCTTTAGGTAAAACGTTGATTATGACTACTTTACCCTTAATGATATGGGCTGAAATATGACAGTGTAAAAGCCACGGTCCAGGGTTATTGGCAATAAATCGGATGGCGTACCAACCACAGGGTACATCCTCCTTAACTTCCTTGGACTTTTGTTCCAGCTCTATCACATTTTTGAAGTCGGTATAAAAATCTTTTGAAATAGTAGGCGCCATAACTTCGATGTTTTCGGGGTAGTGGGTTAAGGTATCGATGAAGAGTGGTGCCTTGGTCCTAGCTTTCAATTCAACGTCTATTTTGGGTAAGTCGATCTGAGAGTTAAATTTGGATCTACCTTTACCTACCATGTGGAAGGAATTCCCGTGCAGATGCCACGGGTGGTGGAAACATTGGGGAAAGTCAGGAGGTAGCATGTGTTCCATGACTATCTGGACGACATCCCCTTCGTTTACATCGATAATGTTCTCGTTAGATTTGTAATTACCGGTGAGTAACTCGTACATGAGAGTTGTATTACGTTTTTTGAATGTGACATCGTTAAGCATTTCGTCAACGTGCTGACCTACCAGTTTCTGGTTAGATTTCAGGTAGATATGTCTATGGTACAGTTTTTAGGCACAGGGTAGTAATGTGATGTTCTATTACGTTGTAGCCATTTGGATGCAGATAGTTGTCCTTCTACCCATCTATTGAATTTGCCGGCTGGTTGAGGATCGGGTAAATTGGTTCTTACTAAAGGATGAGGATTGGCAGCACCTTTGTAGTTCAAGATGGCTTTGGATGCAAAGGATATTTTGAGCTCCCCAGTACGTTGGACGTACATGTTGTAGTTATCAATGGGTTGATCGGTACGCAATAGGACAGAGTAGCGTTGACCACCGAAAACTTCGACATAGTCGACTTCCAAGGGTTCTAGGTAGGTGCCGTCAGCTTCAATTATAGTGAACTTGTGGTTTGGGATACTAAACTTCATTTTATCCAGACCCAAAGCACCAATTAGCCGTAGGCGATAGGTTTTGTTAGGCTCGACGTTGACAATATGGTTCCCCTTGTTGAAAGGCAAAGTGGAGTTGTCAATATTGTTTGTACCCCATTCATGGTAGATCTGACCATTGATTAATATGGAGTCGGATGAACCTACAAATTTGAAGACGGGCCCTACCAATCCTTCAATCAACTCTTCAGTAGGCTTATGCCACAGTTCACTGAGTATAATCAATCGTTCCTCGTCGTAGGCGTACTTGGAATTGTATGCTATTAAATCAGTCAAATCTTTTGATTTATCTTGAATGATTAAAGCCCCGAACGCATGTTCAGAATCCATACCGGTATGGGCGTGGTACCAGTAGGTGCCTATCTGATCGCCAACTTCAAAGTAGTAGGTAAAGTTGTGATTGGGTTTTATAGGATCTTGGCTTACATAAGGTACACCGTCGTACATAGGAGTACCTTTTTGGATAATACCATGCCAATGAATGGTAAACTCCTTTTGAAGCTGGTTGCGTAGGTGGATTAAAAGGGTATCCCCCATGGTGACATTGATGGTGGGACCAGGAAACTGATTGTTGATGGTAATGCCGAGGGACTTGTAGTTGTCAGGGGGCCATAGTAGACTCTTCAACTATCCAGTCTAGGCTTACAAGTCTGCACGTTGTAAGTGGAATTAAAAGTATAACTGTTGCTGTAAAGTATTTGAGTTGCATACTCCTATGTAAAAATGGTTAAACTATAGTTTAAATGGATTGTATTAAATCTGAATCGATATATTATATGGAAGACTAATAGGGTAGCAGTTAACTACAAATGAAGATCTTCAACTCTAAATTATGTTGGATGTCAAGTCAGTAGCTTACATGTGAAAATGTTTTTAATAGCATTTGAAAAAAGCATACAATTTGAGTGCTGTAAAGTACTGGTACATAGTTTATTTGCACGAAATTGTGGGGTGTTTTGAAGATCCTATCATTGTATATGAATATTAAAAGTAAAGATCTTATAATTTGAAGCTTAAAGTTAATTGAGTAAGGTATAGTAAATTCATATATGTGAACCTGTCAATAAGCTTTAGATAAAATCTATCGAATCTAAGACTTGGTAGTGTAAGTATTGAAAGTTTATCCAACCGAAGGCATCTCAAAATAAAAGTTTGCATGTAAAGTTTACCAAGCTAGGCTCAAGCTCCAACAAAAGCCTGGCTTAGCTTGTCTCAAAGTTGAGTCGATACATGACAAATTTTGAACCCTTCAACAGTTTGTAGGGAAAGCTTTTCCTTCCTGAAAGTCCCTATTCGTCTTCAGCTTTACTACCTTTGAGCAAATGTGTACAAAAGTTGGTTAGAATCCTATATATTACTTCTACAGGATTCATATCGATAACATAGAAATGAAAAAGCAAAATTAATATGTACAGATGGTATCAAAGTATCTTTATCAGGATATAATGAGCTATATTTTTTTAAGTTGAAGCTATACATGTAGAAGAATGTGGTCTTATTATAAAGGTGATGCAGTAAAGATGAACTACATGTTAAGATAGCTGCAATATAAAACATTTCAAAAACTCTATAAAGTCTCAGTTTACTAAAAAATTAGCCATCCCTCGTAATAATCTAAGCGCGATGCAAGAAAAGTAAAAACTCCCAATCTTAGAAAGTCTGTGACACTCTAGCCCCAGTCCTAAGTCTACTCAACCTCCACTCGTTAGGTTTCTCATATTTGTTGAACAAAGGCTCAATCTTCTCGTTACGCTTACGTTTGGACATCTGGTGGCCGTCGGCAACCTTGAAGAAGGTAGGAGCAGCTTCTACTAGCCACTTGGGTTCGATGGCAGTTACTTCACGCATGTACTCCTTGGACGTCAACACCAGTTCATGGTAAACGACCCACTCCGGGTTCTTGTTGAAGAGGGCCGACGAAGGATGGATGTAAACAGGAGTACCTTCAACTAACGTCTTGTATCCTTCCTGAGGGTCCTTTTTGGCGGCATGGCGGAAGAATCCACCGCAGATGGCCTTGCGTACTCGGTTCAAGTCACGACCGCATGAGACGATGTCCTGCTTGTACCGGTCCATAATGCCCATCAGCTGCTTGCGCACGTCAGAGGCGCGCTTGAGGGATCGAGCTTGCACAAAGTTCTCGAAGCACCAAGGATTGGAAAACTGGTGGTGTTTCCATGCGTTATACACAGTCAGTAGAGTCAAATGATCTCCTTCGGGTTGGTGGAATTTGGCCTTCTTACTGTCGGCCAAAGCTTGCTTCTCCTTAGGTCGGTAGAAGATGGAAGGTATAGTGAGCATGGCAACTATCGTCAAGATCTCCTCACTGCATCCTAAATTTACAGACAGAATAAGCATCTTACATAATGGTGGCTCAAGTGGGAACTCAGCCATCTTACGGCCTAGAGGCGTCAATAACCCGTCGTCATCCAAGGAACCTAGGGCGTACAGCTGTTCTAAAGCAGTAATCATAGTCTGGACTGGTGGTGGGTCCATAAAGTCAAAATGTAGAAGATCGTTGATACCCATCGCCTTCAAAGTCAATACAGTGTTGGCCAAGTTGGTACGTTGGATTTCGGGTACTGAGTTGGGCAGCATCTCGTTACGGTACGCGGTCTCAGTATACAGTCTGTAGCACTTGCCAGGTCCGGTACGTCCAGCACGCCCAGAACGCTGTCGAGCCTGAGCCTGAGATATTGGAGTCACAACCAAAGAGTCCATACCTAGCTTAGGGTCATAGGCGTTCTGCTTAACGAAACCAGGGTCGACTACATAGTAAATACCGTCAATGGTAATTGAAGTTTCAGCGATGTTGGTAGCCAAGACTACTTTACGACTACCCGGGGGTGCTGGCTCGAAAATTCGGGATTGCATCTCACTGGGTAATGCTGAATAGACAGGTAGTATGATCAGCTCGGGTACCGAGTTACCCAAGGCTTTCATCCGTTCAAACAGAATCTCGGCTGCCGTGTCGATTTCCTCCTGACCCGTTAAAAACAGCAAGATATCACCAGGAGGTTCGGAAAGGTGAATCTGCATCACTGTAATTAAAGCGGCATCCAAATAGTCGGACTCAGGATCCTTGGTGTACAGGATCTCTACTGGGAAGGTACGGCCGGGGATGGTAAAGATGGGGCACTGGAAGAAGTACTGCGAGAACTTCTCGGCATCCAACGTAGCTGAAGTAACAATTAACTTCAGGTCAGGACGACCTTGGCAAGCCTTCTTCAACAATCCAAACAGAACGTCGGTGTTGATGGTACGCTCATGAGCTTCATCCAAGATGATAACTGAATACCGCGATAACGTACGATCCAAAAGACATTCTCTTAGCAGCAGACCATCCGTCATGTACTTGATTTTGGTCTCGTTAGAGGTGCAATCCTCGAAACGGATCGTATATCCTACGTCGGCCCCTAACCTACAACCCACCTCTTCGGCCACACGTTTAGCAACTGACATGGCGGCGACACGTCTGGGTTGAGTACAGCCGATGATCCCGTTCTGGCAGAATCCTTCCTCCATCAAATACTGCGTCATCTGCGTGGTCTTACCAGACCCTGTATCTCCAACGACGACCAAAATCTGGTTCTCACGGACGGCCGAGACGATGTCATCTCTCAGCTTGAATACCGGTAGACTGCGGCGCTGCTCTTGTATCGTCAAACTGGTAATCCTTCCGTAGGTTGTAGCTTTACCGAAGGTTGATTTTTTCCAATCGGCCATGTCTCCAGCCTTGGCACCGGCCGCGTTACGTAAATCCTGGGCAAAATTCCGTTGACCAGGCTGAGGTAAAGGATCGACCCAAGCTGCGTTGAGGTCCTGGTTGGCGGCTTCGAACTCAGGCATTGGCCTGCTGATGCTTGATTTCACGACGTTCCTTGGCTAAAGTACCACCAGCCAATGCTGCTCGATTCAATGAACCGTCGGGGGCCTTGACGACTTTGATGGGACTAAGTTGTAAAGAGTGTCGGGTCTGGCCGCCAAGGAAGGCTGGCTCTTCTTCTCGGAGTTCAATATCTAATTCCTCTTCAACTTCTACATCGTTGACTAAACCGTGGTCCTCGTCAAAATTGGGCATCTCGCTGGGGTCAAGAACTCCAGCCGCGATCAGTTGCTTGATTTCAAATTTCTCAGGGGAGGACAGTCGCTTAACTCTACCGAACCTATCGCTGCTATCCCCAATCGTCGGAGCTACTGTTGGAACTTCGCGACCCATGCTCACCTTTCCAGCAGCTGCGATACGTTCAGCTTCGGTCATAACTCTGAGATGTGGGGTCAGATCCTCACCAGTTACCTGATCAACGTCCTTCATCGAGCAGCCGATACGATTACCAGCAATGGACATAACCTTTACTTTGACCTTTTGATTCTTGCGCAGGAAGTCGGAAGGGTGGTTAACTCGACCGGTAGCTTGGATGGCACTGATGTGGATCATGCCATCGCATTTACCAGCTACGCCACGTAACGAGACAAAAGCACCAAAGTCTCGAATTCCTGTAATTTCACCATCGTAAATCTTGTGCAGCAGAGGTTTCTCATCTAGCTTGGGACGTGCGTCTCGCCTCGGTGACCTTCCGTTGTACCTACGGTCGGATTCCCTACCACGACGTGGAGACCTTGAAGAGGAACGCCTCCTACGTCGATCGTCATCATACCTTCTGCCGCGTGGAGATGGGGACCTCGAACTTCTCTTGTTCCTTGAGCTACCCCTACGTTCTGGTGATTGTTCCTTGTGCTTGAGCTCCTTAGCATTTATTTCTAAACTTTCAAGTGCTGCCAATGGGTCCAACTCTTTCGATTCACTCGCCTTACCTCCGTCATACTCACCTAAGCTTTTTATTTCAGGTACTGGTTTATCAGGTATAGCAAGCCCTGGGAATACCCTCGTTTTCTTATCCAACTCCTCAGAGTCCTTATAAGTTCCTGGCGTCTTGGGGTGGATGGAAGAGGAATCAATTGAAGATTCAGTTGCTTTAGTATTCTTTTTACCTTTGGGCTTCATGGTAAGGATTATGCGGTCAATGTTGTTTAAAAAGGCATCGGGTAGGTCGCTTAGCTTTGATTTGAACTCTTGCAGATTTTTGGAGCTCTCATGGACGTCGATAATAAATTCGGCTACCGATTTCTCACTGATATCCAAATGGTTCTCTAACTCAGTTATTATCTTATTGACTAGAGATAGGTACTCTAGCTTATAAAGCTCCTCATCCATCTTGGCGACTTCTTGAAATATTTAACCTGGTATAGTCTCAAACTTATAAACTCTATCCAGCCTCTTAAACTGCTTTGTAGAAATTAGTCAATTTGATTTGCTCCTTTGAGTTTGAAATAGAAGTTTTGCTTAGCCATGAAATGATAGATATGCCCAATAAAAGCCTTTCATTTAAATCTAGTTTAGGTAAACTCTTTCTGTTTGTATTTATTGCGATAGTTTCTTTAGTACTACTGAGGAAACTAGTACTTTAAATCGGAACATAGAGGGTATAATGTAAAGTAGCTTGGAAATAGAAATGTTTAGGTTAGTGTAATGAGCACAGGAGTTTCTGTTGAAGTAGTGTTTGCATCTAGAGAACATAAATATCTACTAGACTCACACTAGATGGATTGAGTTTATAAAACTCTAGCATAAGGTTTAAATATGGATCCTGGCAAACTTTGCTAATTCGACCCATACTTCAACTATAAGGCCATTACATATATATGAAGCTTATAAAGCAATTTAGACAAGTTCATTTAACACTATTAAAAATATAAATATACTTTTGAATACCCAAAGTGTGTTTTAATTCGCATCTTTCAGCCTATGCCCATGTTTAATAAGAAATTGTATACTTACGCTACCTTCAATTGGTATAGACATTGAACAAAGCACCATATGTGTCGCTCATCATCGTTCAATTCTAGCAACTAAAATAAGCAAGTAGTACCAATAATAAATAGCAGTACAATGTAGCTTACAAAAAGGTATTTGATCTGTTTCTCATTACCCATTATGTCGATAAAAATGTAGCTATAGTAAAACACAAATCGGAATTAATTTTACAGCAAAGAAAATAAATTTAATAAAAAAGAGAAAAAAGAATGACATCAATCTAATAACCTATCGCATCTCATCACTCTCATCCTCGTTATGTCGATTTCTAAGCTGGTTTAACTTCTCCGCCGTAAACACTTCCAACTCGTTCAAAGGAATATACGAAACCTGCTGTCCCGACCTACACATCTGTTCATTTTGAATCTGTACCTGCAAATTAACAAAGTTGCGTAGTTCATGTAGACATTGTTGGTAGCCCTGTTCATAAGCTAATTTTTGCTGCTGTTGAGCATCCTTGTACAGTTGCGATACATTTAAAGCGGCTGAACGGAAGGTGTTGGTAAGCTCGTCGCGTTGGTTACTGAAGCTCTCCTGGCTAAAGTTGCTGCCTTGTAGGTGAGGACGTAAGTTGATGTTCTCGTTATCTAAGGAAATTGAGTTTAATGGAAAAAGATGAAGTTTGCCTTACCTTCTTGCATGGGTTTTAAACTTTTGAATAGGTTGGAAGAGGTGAGTCTTTTTTGTGAACTTGGATGTTGAAGATCGTTGCATATAATTTAGTTGAAAATGTTGGATGGGAATTTGGGTTGGAAGTTTTACTTTTGCGGATTTGCAGAATGCAGCTAAACTCTTCAGATCCAGAATCAATACTAGTCTGGTCAATAGTTCTGACTGAAGTGGTGCTCTACCTTTAACCATGCTAATATATATACAAACTACAGAAGTAAACTAAAGTTGAGCAATTACTTTGAAGTATTTACAAAAGCCTCAGCCTAAGTGGTGGTCCTTTACTTTTAATAGATTAATAAAATTCATCGCTTTGGAGCTCTATCTATTTGTGATAAAGCTTCAAAGTAATCACTTCATACATATGATCTTTGGATAAAAAGGCGCTTATATATGTTGAAAAATCCTATATAAACTTTATTTTAAACCTTCGGGTTTTTGATGGTATAATGAAAGTAAATAATAGAGGAATATAGTATGAGAAATGATTTCAAAATATGTAAAAATAGGTATGTTATATTTAAACTATAACAAAGTAAAGAAATTTTATAACGTAAACATCAATCAACAGATTTAAGATTAACATAGCACTTTTATTCCATTAGAGTAGTACAACGTAGTAGCAAAGTAGAACTCATTCGTAATCCTCCTCGTAGTCGTAATCTTGCATAGATCCATGATATTCGTCATCATAGACTAGATCATCCTCATCGACCACTGAAACGTTGTCAATAGGGTTATTATCAATAGACATCTGTTCGGCATCATATTCAATCTCTTCCTCCTCAGTCTCAGGCGCCTCCTCTTGCTGTACATTCTTGACTTTGGCTATCATTTCGGTGTCCGAATTGATGCTGAGGCTAGCTAAAGATTGGTCCATATCAACTGGATCTGAACTTGCACTTTTTGCATTTCCAAAGACCTGTGCTTTTAAGTTCGATCCAATTTCGGCCAAATTGATAACCATAGCATCATTGGAGTCGGTAGTGGAGCTGGAATTGGAAGCAGCCAAGCTAGTTGAGTTGCTATGTTTGGCACCGTCAAGGTTGGGGATGACAATGGTAGGTCTAGCTTTCCCCGAGCTAAGGCTTCTATTAGTAGCGAGGGCCGCGTCGATACGAGCCGAAAACTTTTTATCTTCAGCTCGGAACTTCATCTTGATCTGTTTACCTGAACGGTAGTTTGGGCTGGGGAAGAAGTTTCTGGCAATCATCTCAAAGTCGGTGCCGTAGACTTCCAAACCCTAAGTAATGGTAAGTATGAGCTAAGTAGTAAAATGTACTTTGTAGAACAGGTTGGTATCATCGGCCCTCCATCGCTTCCCGATACCCCGCTTTTTGCGTTCTTCGGGGTCGCCGTAGTAAGTGCCAAAGTTGGTCACCTTGTTCAAGTCGTCAACGACTACGTCGGGACCACTGTTCCTCGTAGCTACTTGACGCGCCGTCTCGTGACGGTCGTACTGCAGGGTACTTTGGTCGACTACCGCTTTTCCGTTTACAATTTTGAGTTGGACACCTCCCCTACAAAAGTTAGAATATACATCTAGAGGTAGCTTACTGGCTAGGCGCGGTAGAAGAACTAGGACGACCGCTAGACGAAGAAAGTTCATCTACTTCTTCAATTTCTTCATAGGTAGTGTCGTTTCCCTGGAGCTTTGGCATGGGCTCGCCATAAGTAAATTCCTTTTGGCAGATTATGCTTAATGGGATGTTGGCATGAGAAATCTGCTCTTTCCCACTGAATTGACTAATTTGACTGGCAATCTTCTTTTGGTTAAGCTTTTCCAATCGTTTGGCCCTCTTCTTAGCATTCCTCAGCTCGCTGATCTTTCCACTAAGCTCGGTTGCAGATATAAAGGACTCGTTGACTTCAGGCTCCTGGGTAAGTGCAGTGGATATGTTTCCCTCATTGTTGTTTGAAGTTTCTTGGTCTGAGCGCTTCTTCCTCGCCTTACGTTTCGGTCTTGCAACAGTATTCGTAGTACTTCCCTCTGCAGTTTGAGTGTGAATATTATTGATTTTACTTTTGTTGGCCTTAGTTAGCACAGTCAACCCCTGCTGGTTTTCCAGCAATCTGGCCATAACATCTAAGAACTGAGGTTGCATTTCAAACTCTTGTTGAGACTCTGTATGGCGAGTAACTTCTTCTGAAGAACTAGCTTGAGGAATGGAAATGACGTTCCCTTTAGACTTGAGTGTAGTTCTGGGAAGGTTCTCAGAATTTTCTGTTTGCGTCATTTCAGCATAGGTACCACTTGGTCTCTCAAATGCTTCTTCTGGGATGGGTGCAGTTGAAACTTGAATGTGTTCACCATTGGGCTGATGGAAGTTTTCTCCTAAACTAAAGTAAGTATCTAGCTACTAGTTAAATGTAAAGGTATTTAATTTACCTGGTGCATTAATTAATACTACATCTTGGCTCTGGGAAGTGGAATTGTTTGCTTGGCTTGCATGTTGATTTTGCTGAACACTTTTGCTGACATCTGGCTTGTTGTCGGTTTCCTGGTTTGTATGGGTCTTGGCACTTAGTCTTGGCTTGAAGCTCTTCTTGCCTTTGTCTAACCAAGCTTTAGTACTTTGTAGATGGATAAAAGACTTACTAACACCACCAATAATCATTTGAAAGGAAAGATGAAGCTATGGAATTGTACTTTCCTTGGCTTTTAAATAGACCTTTTGTAAAATTTTGAAAATATACACAGCTCCCTTTTTGTAGACTAGGCTTCAGGCTTCAAAAGCGTTTGTTGTTTGGCTCAGGTTCAACTTCGACTGCGAAGGTGCAAATTTTCAAAAATTATGAGTCAAAAACATTCGTTCCCTTGCAAAGTAAATCCAGCCTATACTAGCACCAGGCCAATATAATCCCTACAATCAGGCGGTGTAGCTGACTCTTGCTCTTATGCTTTTAACAGTATACTGTTGAGTCTGAAGCTGTAGTTCAAACTGTCCTTGAAGCAATGGACAAGCATTTTTATGCAAAGGTACAAAATACCTCATCCCTTTTATTTCAGGGATGATAACAAAGCTTAGCAGCATTTATTTGTAAATGATAAGGCTTTTACTATTTTCGCCATATCTGCAAACCTATATTAATAGTTTAAATATAGTTATTGGTATTAAATGCGAAAAAGATTGGTTTATATACTATTATGATTGAACTGAACTCAATCATATCAGTTTCAAAGTGTATATATAGCAAAGTTTCATCTGAAATTAAAACAGCTTTTAAAAGGAACACTATCCTGAACAAAGCAGTATACAAAAAGGTGTATATTTATTGAGCAATGCTATTTATAAACTAAAACCGAATAGAGGTGTACTTTAATTTTACTATAGTTCATATTAAAACTAATACAATAGCAGTAAAATATATCAAGGAATCTCGGTTGCATGGAGAATGCTTTCAAGAACGGCAGCTTCTCCAAACAGATTAGAGCTGTCAAAGAAGTAGAGTTGTAAACTAGCAGCTCAAATGAAAAGCAATAGAACTGAAGATCTATTCGCTACTAGTCTAGACTGATTCTATAATTAACCGTTACTTTGGCAAATCATGTTAAAGTATTACTAAAGCCCGCTTTGATCTCAACTTGTGAAACTTGTAAAGAAACTAGAGGTCAATAGTTGAACCCTTTCATTAAATTTGAATTTGATTTTTTGGTAAGAAATCGAAAGACTAGCTTTATATCGTTATGTTTACTATACCTTTTAACAATAAACCGCATTTTGAACACTACATTTGCTCTGGCTATAATTTTATATTATAATGAAAGCTGTAATACTTATTAAATCTTTTGAATATTTAGAAATAAAATGAGCATTATTTCAATCTCCCCAGCCAATCTCGCCAATGCCACCAGTAATGACTTAATAGCTCGCCCTAATCTGCCGAAAAAAGAAGTCCTCTGTACAGTTGTCGTCGATTGTACCTACAGGATGGAAGCACATTTTAAAAAGATCTATACCAACTATTTAATTCCCTACTTTTCGCACCTTCGACATCCACTCACTTTTAACATCGAAGGCAAAACTGTAAAGATAACTCCAGCTCTTACAATATCCATAATTTTATATAGAAGCTACGATGTTGTCAACGAAGCTACAATGAATTATTTTTCACCGGTTGATAATATGGACTTTATAAAGAAAGTGTTCGACAACATACAGTTTTCCTGGTCCAATTACAGATGTTCTGCAGCGACCGAGGGGCTTTGTCAAGCCTTATCGATCCACGAAAATTACAATATGAAAGGAGCGGATAAGGGAGCCGAGCCAATTTCAAGACACTGCATTTTAATTGGGAACACTAATCCCGATACCGCCAAATCACATTTAAACTACGACTACAAATACGATGATCTATCTCTTGACGACATTTGCAAGCGAATGAGCAGCATTAGCACTAAGTTGTCTATAATTACCCCACGCAGTAACCTAGCCGAACTGCATGCCATTCAGAACAAAGTCAATGGTAGTGATACACAAATCATCGAGTACATAAACGAAAAGTGCTTAGATTACGTTGTGAGAATTGCTGGACTATCCTCTAACGAAAATTACCAAACTCCGGGCTTCTTAAAGCTGGTCCCTTCCCGTGGAAAACGAGCCCCTGAGGAAATCTCAAATAACGAAATTCCTGAGAGCAAAAGTATAAAGATCGAGCCAACTATACCACAAAGCAACACTGCGAATCAAGAAAGCCAAGACAAAGAGAGTATTGCTACTCCTTCAGTCTCCCATGATACAAGTGCACAGAGCAACGCTACACAGGCTCCATCCAATTCGCATATTTCTCCTAAACCGACATCTAATTTACCCACGCCTCAAATTAACCAAGCCCCATCTCCAACTATTAAACCTCCAGAGAATACTGAGGCCCAAGCTATTGAAAGCTCAGTAGCCAAGGACATATCTGTTGCAGCTCCTAGTCAACCTGTCCCTCCACCTAAGCCTAAACGTCAGCCATCAAAGACAGGAAAAGCTGCTATCACCAAAAAGCAAATTACAAAAGGCCAATCAAAGGGAGGAAAGAAGACGCCTAATAAGCGAGGGTCCATTTCAGGTCCTACACCCACTTCTGCTTCAGCAAATGCAGACGACAAAGTTAATGGCTCAACCCCTTATAACAAGGTCGGCAATGCCTCAAACACAGCTACTCCGGTCCCTCAAATGACACCCAACTATGGAACATCCAACAACCCAACTCCGATGCAAATGGGTGGGATTCAGAATATCTCCAATGACTCTGGTAATGCACAGCTCGACAGCCAAACCCCAAACACTGTAACGCAAGGCTTTGTTTCGACACAACATATGAATGGCGGATTTCCCTATCAGGTGCCTAATGGATTCAATGGGGATAATCTGTACGCCAACAATTTCAACAACACCCAGAGGCCAGTTCAGAACGCTATGCAAAACCCCACTCTGCCAAATCAGCTTAACAGCCAAATGAACCAACTCAGAGGCGACGCTTCCCTTCACGCTAGACCTAATCAGCTTCAAAATCAGCTAAATCAACATAGGATCGCCCAAGGCCTGCAGCCGACTTCTCTACCGCAAGGAAATAACCTTCAAGCATCGAGAACCTTGCCTCAGCAGCAGGCCGCAACTGCTTCGCCAGGTCTTTCAAATACCCCTAATGCCTCAAACAATGTGAACCCAAATCAACCTTCTAAGCCCCAGTCTCTGCCCGTAAACGCTGGAGTCCCCATATGGACTGGTGAGCTTGGATTCCACGTAAACAATAGCACCTCTTTACACTCTGCCTTTGCCAACGTAAATGCCTTCCCGCTGACGAATAACGTCTTAAATAAGGATGAGCTAATGGTTGATAAGTGGCCTAAAAGATTACTGATCTCCGGAACCGTTCCGGTATCGTACAGCACTATCGTCGAGACAGCTAAAACCAAAGGACTCGCCATTTTTATGATTTCCTCCATGAACGACGAAACGAACAAGGTTTACAGCTTCATGCTGGAAAAAATCAAGGATGGTAGCGCCCTGTTAGTCGAGTTAGCACAGCACAGTAATGGTGAAAGGTTCGGATTCCTGTTGATGCGGAACAACGAAAAGTTCATCGTAGTGGCATTTTTGAAGAGTCCGTTCCCCGATTTTGGGCTGTTGCTCAGGTCGGGTATTGTGCAACCCTACGTCAACGCCAATCAAGGTCAAGTTCAAACTTTGACCCAGGCTAGACCCAACAACCCGGTTACCAACATTAACAACCCAGCCTTCCGACCCACTCTCACCAACAATGCATCTACCGTCAACGCCGCATCTTTCGCCAACGTTCCTAACCCCAACCCGATCCCCCAAAATGGCTCTATGGGTTTCACCTCGGTCCCAGCCAATAATGCCGTTGGGATAAATAATAAATCGCCCAACGACCTGGCCGCCCTGAATCAGCAGAGTGCTTTCTCTGGTCAGGCTATGGTCAACCGCACCTCCAACCTGAGCAGTGAGGCCAAGAATATATCCATCCAGAACACGCCCAACTCCAACAACGGAAGCAACAGCGTCCCTCCCATGAACAAAGCAGTTACCCCCAACAATGGACACCAACCTACAACCAATCCAAACGCCATGACCAACCCTATGACCAACGCCATGAACCCCAACGCCCACCTCAACCTGCAGCAGCTCAGCAACATGGGTCAGCTAGCCCCTAACCAGCTCAACATGCTGCGCCAAGCCGCCATGAGCAACATGATGAACCCAAACTTCAACAACAACAATTCCTTGCAGGCTACCAACTTCAACGTCGCTATGGGCAACCCCAACTTCAACCCCAATATGGCTATCAACAACGCCACCATGATGAACCCCTTGTTGGCCAACAACCCCAACTTCATGAACCCGCAGTTATTTATGAACCCGGACATGATGCAGCTTGTACAGCAAAACCGCAACTTACAGCAGTTCGGCATGCAAAACATGACCCAGCAGCAGTTACATCAGCTCAACCAGATGCAGAATAACCAAAGGCAATTCAACCCGATGAATTAGAGGTTTTATCGATGCCTTTGGGATGTTTCAAGTTTGAGTCTATATGCCGCTTGATCTATGGCTTAAGGCTTTGTAACTTTTACGATACATACCAACGGTTCTACCTTATATTGGCTTGATTTGACTTGACTGATGGTGATCTACTATTGTAATTAATAATTATACTTAATTTCCTAAACATCTTTATTGACATTCGCTATTAAATTTTCGTATGTATAGCATTTAATTAAATATAGCATGTTTAGATTGTATATATATATTTTTGAATGTCTAAAGTCACTGCTTTTCTATTCAATCAATTTTGTTAACCTTTCATAAAATGCCTATAAGCTTTTACTAGCTCCATAAAAGCCTGATAGAATAAGTATGTGGTGATCAAGATACACTACTTTTAAATTTGGATATCGGTTATTAGTTTCGATGGGAAAGTTACTTTCAAAGATTTGGCATATTTGAATAGAAAGCATATGTATCCTACTAAACCTCAGCACAAGTATTCCTAAATTCCCATATCCTTATCAATTCACTACAACCCCAACAGCCTAAACACAACTACATTCATAAAGGGTTTTATTAAATTTATTAGAAGGTTGTTAATAAAAAAGCCAACATCAACTACAAAACAACTGGTTGCCATATCATACTCCAACCTAAAGGTTCTGATAGTGGGTATTAGAACTCGACCGCTTGGAAGTAGCACTAGTAGGTTTGATGTAGCTACTCTGGTTGTTCTCGATACAATATTTGGGAAATACGCCTTTAGCCCCACCTCTAGTTAAATTGGCACCTTGGGCCCACCCATCGTCGTACTCTTTATAAACAACTACCCGATCGCCAGGCTTTATAACTAGTTCGTCGGCCAAAGTTGGGGTATAAGTCGACATAACTATATACTCCTTCTGCATGTTGGGCGATAATCCATAGGCACTGAAGTTGTTGCTAGTACGTACTATGGAGCTGGTTTTGGTAGGAGCTGGGAATTTGAGGTCGTCTTGTTTGTACAGGTTGATGCTGGACTGGGTGGCGAACTTGCTGACTTTGTCGGTTAGTTTGCGTCTGGCCGCCCTATTCTTGGCCCGACGGAAAGAGGAAAAGGAGGATCACTGAGACGACTGCCAAGCCGCCTAAACAACTGAGGATGAGGATTATTTGTAGCGACATGTTAGAGTTGCCATCGCCTTGGTTCTCATCCATCATATCGGTACTTGCAGGATTCTTGGGGTCCTTGATGTTTTTAGGGTCTTTGGCATCGATGGATTTGTCGACTTGCAAATTGACGGTACAGGCTTGTATCTTACCGCCTGCTTTACATACGTAGGTCTTCTGTTGGTCTAGTGAATAGCACCCATAGACTGAAGTCCCATCGTCTAACTTGGAGCTGACGTCGCAGTCCTTCTTGGAGTTTTGTTCGAGGTTGTAGAATATGGGCAGACTATCTAAATCGCAGTAGCCCCAAGTTGAACCCTCTATAGGGGTTTTGAGGAGACACCAAGGAACGCCGTCGCTGTCGCTGTCAGTACAGCCGTGGAAGTAGGTCTCCTTGTACTTGAAGACGGGGCTGCAGTCCGTGTAGTTGACGGTTGGGATCTTTGTGGCTTGGCCTTGGCTTATGTAGAGGTTGAGGAAAAGTAGGATAGTAAGGATGATCGACATCGTTTCGTTTGGTATAGGACACTAGGCTCTTTACAAAAGCTGCTCTACGCTCGATATAAGGCTGTTTACACTAAGATACCAGACCTTGAAGTTGAAGTTAGTTTTAATCTAATGGCAGCCTCCTTTCGATTTAAAATGTAGTGAAACGTAGTATTTACTCAGTAAACTTGTAACTTGGGAACTTTTGGGCGTTACGATCCGAAACTTTACCAGCAGTTTCAGGAATTTGATGTTGAGTTAGAAAGTAAAAAAGTAGGGTAGCCAAATATTCTATTGTAATTAAAATTATAAAAATTACTACACATATGCAATTTGCTAGTGCTCGTTTATAATTAATATGTAATAGATTGGATGGCTGTACTTGAAAACTTGGAAATATGAAATAGGTGGTTTTGAAAGGTTAATTTTGGTGGGGATAACTAAATTTTTACCTAAAGTGGTAGATAGAAACCGCCAGTTCTTATGCTGAGAAGGATTTTGCTAAGACCAATATAAAAGTTATAATCTATACTTTAGTTGGTATATGCTTGATCTTTTGTTCTGTTTACTATGTAAGAACAGTGTTGGGAATATAAAGTATTTACTACTTGTTGAAGAGACTAGGTAGTTGTTTTTTATAGTTGGTGCTGTAATTTATTACTATTGAAGTTATGATAGTAAGCTAGAGCCTAGCAATAGAGTGTGCGTAAAGGATGGTTGGTAGTATCTACTAGGGTTCTAACAGTCAAAGGTTTACTGTTATCAATTAGTATAATAGATCTAGCTTGAGTAGAATAGACTCGAGCTAGACTAATACAGGCTGAGTAGGAGTATAATGCTAAACTGATATATTAGATTCTGTAACTTTATCAGTCGGTTTGATACCAGATTGTCTAAAAAAGCTTCGTACTACGGCTAAGTTGACCAAAGAGGCCTTCATTTTGACCTGAGTAATATAAATCGATAGTAGCATCTTCTATACCTAATGTTTTGTAAGCTGTACTTGTAGAGTATGCCTAGTAGGTAGTGATGTATTTTCAAAAAAATTGAAATATTGTATGAAAGACAGGATGTTGAAGTAGTATATGACGATATATAATTAAAGTAGTTAGGAATGACTACTCATTCTCTCTGTAACAAGATATTTCCTATTAATCTATAACCAGCTTGACAATTTCTATCTTTATAGTTCTTACCATTAGCATAGCTAACTACGATCAAAGTTATATTTGATAGAAATGGAATACGATTTAAAACTCAAATTGCAATTTATAAAGATATGAAGTGGATACCTATTTAACGATCTAAACTCCTAATCGAATTGTAAAGGTTGCTTCAAAGGCAAATTGGATGTATATAGTAAACTACTTGGCGAGCCAATGTTCCTTTGAAAACTGATATTATAGTGGCAAATTCTTGAAGGAATGGATTTAAAGTAGACAAAGACAAGCTCCAAACTGCTAAAGCTAAAGTTTTGTATCAACTGTTATTGACTGACTGTTGTATTGGGAATCAGGACCTATTTTATATAACCGATATATGTTAGCTATTGCTTTTATTAGATTGTTAAAATTTATCTTATAAAGCATACATTATAATTCAAATAGATAGAAACTTTATTGTCATTGCACCATTTTAAGTGTTACCCTACATTCCTATTTATCTATAGACATTCAACCGTCACTTTAACTTGGCTTTGAACTCCAACTTTATACTTGACATATCTATAGCTAAAAAATAATACTATCTTAACATATACCAACTCCAAACTTTTTTAAAAAACTGAGATAAAGTACCTTTACTTGCATATAAATAAAATTTAAAGAAATATAACCGGTTACCTTACAACAATTGATTTTAGATTAAAATATACTTTCAAAGTTTGAAAAATAAAATTTAATGAACTTTATTAATTACCATAGATATGGCATCTATCCCGAAACATCTTGTCGTTTCTATCCTTTAAAATGGTTTCCACTTTCAATTCATTTTTTATCCACCTCAACTATAGTATTTTAAAAATAAAGTTAGAATTTATAAAGCTCAAATACAAAGTTATTGCAGTAAAAGTTGTACCTTTATCTCCTCATGGTAGAGTTTGGACTTTAACTTGGAATCAGTTGGGTTTTGGGCGAACTGTTGACGTAAAGTTGAGAGCTTAGTGTCGACTACCTGTTGCAATTGAAAAAGTAACATAATTTAGAAATTTAACTTGTTACTTTTAAAAATATACCTGGCTACAGAATTCGATGGCTTTACTCCGAGTTTCATAAACAGTTTGAGTTTCTTTAAAGAGCTGGTAGCAGGCTGCTTCCCCCTTTATCTTGTTGATACGGTTAGGTAGGTTGTCGTCGATTTTGCGTAACCCCTTCATAAGTTCTGTAGAGATTGATGGGTAGATTGGAGTTAGAAGAAAATGATGCTATTTGAAAATAGTACCTTTGAAGTAGGATACATTAAGACAAGCTTCTTCGTTGATGGGCTGAATTGATGTATTGGGAATGGACTCGTTCATTTTGATTTAGGTTGCCAAAATTTCGATTCAAAGTCTAAGAATTCAATTTTTTGAAGGCTGAGCTTAGAATTAGATAGAAGCAAGTGACGTAAATTGAGATTGAATGAACGATTCTATGAAAACTTTTGGTTGATGTCTTGGAGGTTTGTGAGGCTTTTGGGAAAAGTACCATTGTCTATAGATAATAATAATATATCTTATATATGGAAAAATTACATTGTTTCAATAGTTATAATTATATATAGTTTATGTAATGGTTGGTATTCTAAAAAATAATATACTATCTATAAAATGTTTAAAAGGAACATTAAAACAAACAGTTAGTTTAGCTTAAGCTCTAATCCAACATCTTTAATTAAATACATTTTAAAATCTATCTCAACAACTTATATAGAAACTTGGCTCGTAAGCTTAAAGAACGTCTTCAACTTGCCACTAGCACCAACTTCTTCCAAGTACTCTACCATTTCCCCTTTCCACTTGGCATCCTTCAAATCCAACTTGTACCCTTCTTCCACTACTTTATCCAATAAACTAAAGATAGTATCTATGTCTTTATCAGCAACCCAAACTAAATCGATTAAATTTACAAAAAAGCTGGCGTCAATTGTTTCTAAATAAGTAAGGAGACCCATACCTTTGATCTGATCTAAAATTGCCAAGCCAAACCCTGCTTGCTTGAATTGTTTTAGTTTTAGCAAGATGGTGGATAGTAAAGTAGAATCGATGGTTGGGTAGGTGAAGACTTGGCAGGTTAGTTTGTAAAGCTGTTGCAAATCTTCTACCTGCATTATCTGCGATTTTAGACTTAGTATTGTGTCCAAGTGCTTCTCTTGGTCGTTTATGGAAAGATTGAGATCGGAATGGTCCAAGTTGAGGAGTTGAAAGTTCTCCATAGTGGCGTCTTGGTTAGTTAGTTGGGAATCTAGAGGTTGAGTTTTTAACAAAAGAGGCTTAACCTTATGTTGTTTAGAGTAGATGGGTTCGTTGAGTTGGGCGAGTTCCAAAAATTGCAGATCGAACCCGGTGTTTTTTAACTTTTTCAAGTCACGGCTTCGGGTTGACTATTAGATATATGTTTATTAAATATGGTTTTTTAAGAATAAAAGTACCTGAATAGAAGAAAATGTATTTGAGTCTGTTGTATATTTGTTTATTAATAAACAAAGACGTAGGTTGGAAGTCAATGTTGAGTTGTTGAGTTTGTTAGTATGTCTAATGAAATTCATTTTTTGTTTTGCTCTTTTTAGGTTGGGAAGCCTTGTTGCTTGAGATGAGCAACTTTTGAAGTTTTAGGTGAGAATGAAGAGTCAGCCAATGAACTATCAATTCGAAAGAGCCAATTATATGTCACTAGAGTCGAAAATCAAGATAGGTTTGATGAAGCTTCATTGTAAGGTAGGTTTAAAGGAGAGATGGTGTTATAATAAAAAATGTTGAAGCTAAATCAAAAGGAAGTTCAAAATAGCTGTCTTTTATATTGAGAATACTATTTAGGCTATCTATACTCGAAAGTTTCACCCTACAATGGGTTTAGTTTTGGTGATAAACTCACAAGTTAAAAGAACCATCTACTTTCTTGAACTAGTATACAGCTATGAATACCCTTTATCAGCAACACTTCCCCACATTAAAACTGCAACCACCTTTAACAACCAGCTTAGCTTCAGAACCCAAAATATATGCAAAGCTTATATAATACGCTAATATAAAAATTCAAATGCTGAACGTAAGCTACAAGTTAATTGAAACTATACCATCCAATTTTATTAGCACTCAACCTGAAATACCATCATCCTAATAACTAGTAATCGCCGGCTCGGCTCTGGGCCAACTTTCTCTTCCTAATACGTTCCTCGCGTTCCCGCTCCCTTATCTCCTCCAACTCGTCCTCCTGTCTACCGATGCGAGCACTAAAGATAAGTGCATCAATAAACTGTCATAAAAATATTAAAAAATTACCTGCGACGTTCTTCAAGTAGAACCTGGGAGGCCGAAACTTCCATATCCTCATCCGAATGGTCGTTGTAATACCTTTTGAAAATGAAAAGAGATCAGTTGGGTATAAAATATGGAAAGTTACCTGTTGCGATTGTAGCCGAACATCTGGCCGATGATGGAAGAGTAGTTCTTTCGGGTGTACTCCTCATCCAAAATGTCGTCCATAGGGCTGACAAACTTCTTCTTTTTGATAGGTTTTTCAACGTTACGTTCTTCAATACGACTGGGGCGTTCCATACGTTCGTTGCGTTGTATAGGGGCCGACCTTCGCACTTCTTCCTCTCTTCTTTTTACTGGTTTGGCAAGTTCGATGTTAGGCCGTTGCACTGGTCTAGACGTCGACATATTGCTACTTGAAGAGGTAGACTTGCGGGGTGCATTGCTGGTTCGGATAGGTATGGGGCCGAAAGCTAAAATGGTGGGGTCGTCGTTAGGAACAAATTTGACCGGTTTGACATCGGGTCGGACAAGGGCGGGTGAACCTAAACCTTTGAACCGCGACCCAGTTGGTTGTTGGTTCAGGTACTTGGACACCCGTTGCCTGGATTCCTCCGTGTTCTCTTCTTTACGTTCGGTTGTAGGACGTGAAATCGGTCGCGTCAAAGTGTCTCGACTTGTGCTAGAAGTTGCTAAAGGCCTGGGTGCAGCTACAAGGCAATTAGATAGCTTGAATAAGAATAAGCCTTACGTCTTGAAACTTCTTTTTGAGGTGCCATGGTCCTCGGTTTTGTGGGGCGATTTACCAGTGGAGAAGAGTTGTTTATGGGTCGTTCCGGTTTCATAACTCTAGATTTGGGTATTTGAGGATTGGGTCGACTGCTCGCAACGCTGCGAACCACTGCACCCTTGCTTGAATTGGGACCAGACTCATCATCCGATTCGAGAGGAGGAAGCTAAAATAAACATTAGCTACAAAACAGTATAAAATAAAGCTACCCCAGCTAAACTTCGAAGGTATGGGCTTTTCAATTGATTTTTATCGATTATCTCCGAACTAGCTTTACTTTGGGCAGGCTTAGCTTTTTGAGCCTTGATCCCACCTTGAACCATTCTATCCAAAGTTGCACCATTCTTCCTCACCGCAGGCTCCTTTAGCATACGAGGCTTTCTCTGTTTTTCCGTTGCACTGGGTAGCTCTTTAGCGACTATTTCCTTCATTGCCTCCTTCGATTTGGCACGCCATTCAGCATCTCTCTTTGCCAGAAAAGCTCGCCTCTTCTCGAGTTCCATAGCTTCCTTCCTTGCTTTCTGTTGCTCTTCTAGTTCGAATTGACGCCTTCGCTTCTCCCTTTCCACCCGCTCCCTTTTTTCCGTCTCCAACCTTACCTTCTCCTGATGGCTCTGTAGTTGGTCGAAATAATCCTGTTGTTTCTCGTACTATAATAAATGTTAATTTGTATATGCTTCAACACTTACAGGTAATCTTTGGATCTCTTTAGATGTTAATTCTCTAAATGTCATGGTTCTATTGCTAGGCTTATGCTAAAAATGTGAAAATTGATAAAAGTTGTGGAAGCTGTGAGGCTTCTGCCTATCGATTTATATCCTCTTGATAACAAAGCTTTTGAGGATTTGCCAACTCTTATGGTCAGAAGGAAGTCCGACAAATGATTTACTATTCTGTTCCCATATATAGAGGGTCTTTTACAAGTGCAACTATAAATAATCCTCGTGTTTAAGTAAACAGGATAATAAATCATTTGTCGGACTCTTTTCTGACTAAGTAAAATAGGATAAACTTATCAGTATCCATCCAATAAAACCCCATACTATTAAATTGTACCATAATAAGCGTCTGATTTGATTCCATTTTTAGCCCAGTTGACAAATTTATAGCTAATTCTAGATCGAAAGTTTCCAAAATCCTTCCTATCGATGCTTTATATATGTATACAGTCACCCCATTAGCAATAGGTCAATAGTCGTACAAATCGTATACGATATGATATATCTAGCCAATAGATCAAGCTACATCACTTAAACTATTTTCAATTAAATGTACTAAATTATATGTTTGTTGGTAAATATAGAAGCAATTCTCATAAAACTGTTTTTTACACTATATACCTCAAGAAGTTGGCTTATATTAAACCAACAACTTTTCATTTATTTAGTAAAATATCTATTATATCTTGATATATGTAGGTGCTAAATCTGGACAAAAGTAAAATTGCAATAGTTGAATAAGCAGAGTCCTAATGGACTATAAAGTATCCATATGTATTTTTATAATAAAGTTATGGCTCTACGAATTGTAGGCCTAGCTTATAATATGATTTTATATACAAATCTGAAGAAAATGTTAGGGCTATTGTTTATGTAAGCAGTAGGCTTGAAAGTTAGAACCAAGGTTTGCTACTTTCAGTCCTGCTCAAAACTTGTGAGAAGGTTGATCGTGAGTTGAAGTTTTGAGATTGCAATCAAATTAACAAAGTCTAAAGTTGAGTCGTCTCGCAATATAGTACGGTTGTTTCTTTGCTACCATTTTAAAAGATAGGTTGACACTTCGCCTTTACCCTTTACCAATATAAATATGATCTTATCCCCACTTCAACGTGTATACAAATAGATCAAATTTAAGCAACATGGCTTTTTTATAGGAGAACGTTGAAAATACATTTATAAATAAAAAGTTTATATAGGTGTAATAGTTTTTCTTGCAATGGAGAAATAAAAGTGAGCTATATAAAATGGTATCTAGCAATACTTATAAAATAAGTACTATAAACATCTTTTAAAATACGGTTAAAGCTAGGTACAGATGGGGAAACCATTAAATATACTAAATGAAATAACATTTTAAATTATTTAAAGAGTTCATCAACTTGATATAATGTACTTTAAAAACGACAATGCATATCCATTTAGAAAGTATCTCTTTATAATTGGAAATTGGAAGCTGTAACTAAATTTACTACAAAAAGATTAGTTAAATATTCCAAAAAACTAAAGTTACTTTATTAAATTGGATAGCTGTGCTTATTCCTCTTCGGCAGCGGGTTGAGCCCAAATCTTGCCAGCCAAAGGAATTTTAGAGAGAATGTCGGTACGAACTAAAGGAATGGTTTCTCCAAAGAAGAGTAGTCCAAGTCCGGCAGCTACACCCCAACGGGCAAAGGAAGGGGACCTAAGTACAATAGAAAATAAAATTTAGGTTAGTAAAATTGGAGAAACTAAACAAGGGCAATACGTACCAACGTAAGACGAATCTCAGGGGTGAAACGTTTGAACTGTAAGCTAGAGGTGTATCTGCTAAGGTTGGCCATTTGTGTTGATTGCTGTAAAAACTCTAGAAATTCTAAAAGATGAAATCGCAGATTTAGATCTTAGTCCTTGAGGTAAAAATTTCGAGCCAATCGGTTGGTTCAAATGGGTAGAACTATCGATTGAGCCCAATTGCTATTGGCTGTAGATTTCTTTTGGATTGAAAGGTTGAAGCTGATAATCAAGCTGAACTTTGAGAAGCTTTAGTTTGGATCTTTCATGATGATGACACGCTGGGTATGTAAGGAGGTATAGAGTTCGATAAATAAATAGTGTCGATATACATCTTATACACATATATATGTCGTTTACTATTTACAATATTTTAAAGCATTTTACGATGGCAATTAGTATATACATTCAAAAAACATTAAACTTATCGATGTTTAAATTATATACCAATACAAAATATAGTATAAACAATCAGATAATAGGTTTATATTGGAAAAACTAACTATACTATAAATTCTTTTTAGAAAATTCCACATGGGTCTGAGGTCTATCAGGTGGATTTTTTCTGTAGTCTAATTTTCAAAGGGACAACAATCAAATAGTAGAACAGGGCGACGTTAGCGAGACAAAACAGGTAGACGTCGTAGTTATAGGCTAAAAACGAACTCATCTCGGTATCTGGGGTAGCTAGATGCTGCAGTGGTTCGACGTAGGGTAGTCCTTGTTCCAAATCGTTGAAGGAAGCCCGAGATAGATACATAACCTTTTCGATGAGATCGGCAACCGAATTTTTGGTAAAGCTCGATGCATAAGTGATGCGACGCATACGTATCGAGTTACGGTGGAAGGTCGAATCGACGTCGTTCAAAAGGGCTTTAGTAAATGTAGCGACATCAACAGAGTTAACCGTATGGCGATCTATAGCCAAAGCTACCTTATGGTATACCAAGTTACCTGCGTTCATCAATTGGTCTCCAAAGAAAGGTACCGCCAAAAAGGGTTTACCAGCCAGCAGCCCTTCGAAAGTAGACTCTATACCACAGTGTGATACGAAAAGCTTTACCGAGCTGTGCTTAAGGATAGAAACTTGGGGTGCATAGTCTACAATCATAATCGAATACTTGTCGATTATTTCCTTTAAGCTGACATCCCTTTCGTTTATCGTTACATAGTCCTGGGAAGCTCTCACGCTTAGTTGAGCCCAGTGCCCAGATGACTCCGTCTATTAAACCTGATTCGGACACTTCAAGTAATCCAGATAGGATCGAGTCGATTTGCTTAGGACTAAGATAAGCAATGGTTCCAAAGGCGACATACACTACGTTGGACCGTGACTTTAAAAAATTCTTGGTAGCCAAGTCAAGCTCAGGGTATTTTTCAGGGAATACTGGGCCTATTGGTTGTATCAAAGGTGGCAAAGGTCTTGCAACCTACAGCTATAAGTATTAATCTTCTATATAAAATTTACGTCAAAGCCAAAGTAAGAATCCACAAATATAAGTGATTTTTCCAATTTTTTCCAGGAATGGCCATAGACTGGTGGTACGCCCAAGGTTTTTCGAACAGCATTCAATTTGTAGCTTATGGTAAAGTGAAGTAGATGCTTCATCAAAGGAACTAGCAAGCTTGAAACGCATCTTTGAATGAATGTAAGCTGGTTTATGACGGGCGGAAGTAGTTCGAATCGGTTTGTAACGTAGGGGGCCATGCCTTGATCTACCAAAATGGAAATAAATAAATTAAAGGTGTTGAATATAATTGTATAAATAGGGAATGAAACTATAATATTACCAACATATCCAAAAGTAGGAAAGGACCCGGCGTATAGGACGCCCATTTCACTAGCTACATCATAGCACGCTATCAACAAATAGTCGCAAATTACCAAGTCGGGTCTATTCTCAATTATCTCTTTCTTAAGGCCGTTGTAAATCATTGCGTAGTTCAGCTCAACTCCAGCATGTGCGATAATTGACATGGCTTCGAAGGAAAGAGTATCCTTAGTCAAAGCAGCCGTTATCTTACGGTTCAAGTTGTCGTTTACTGGATTCGTGCCCAAATTAATTGTCGAAAAGTTGTAGGATTGGGCCCACCCAATTTGGTCACTAGAAGAAGCGTACGTTATCTCATGCCCTCTACTCTTTAATATTGAGCCAATTTCAAAGTGAAGCTTGATATGCGACTTACCACCCATCATCGAACACAGCAGTAGCTTCTTGGGGCTTTTAAAAATTGCTTCATCTAATTCTATAATGGAACTGTCTACTAAAAACACTAGTGTTGCTATAAATATGGAAATAAGAAAACTCTTCAGACAGGTTGGCTTGAGTAACATCTTGGTTGAAGGAATTTAGTCTACTGCTTCTAAAACTAAAGGTCGATTTTATACTTGGAATTGCTTTTCTCCACTATGCAGGTACAAGGTTCTACTAAACCCCTATTGGATTTCCGTAAATTTAGACCTAAATGCTGAAAACTCCTGAGATTTCATTGACTATCCTGGTTTTAGACTAGTCTAAGTTGGAGTGCTAGCTTAATGTTTGAGTAAACTAGGAAGCACCTTCACTAAGATCTAGAGTTTTATAGGATCAAGTGTAGATGATGTGATGTGTATGTCTTTTACTTGATATTTTCCTATAGCTTGGAATGGTGTGCCATTTGCACAAGTTCTTTAGAAATGGTAAGGAGATGAGGTGTTGGTTGGTATGGCCAGCAAATTAATAGATTTACGTTGGAATATCTGTTTAAATATTGGCTTGAATTTTACACCCATAAAGAGGCACATATTAAGGCCACTGCTTGATCTGAGTTTACTATTACCAGGATTTTTCGGATTTATTGGTAAACCAAATTTGCCCAAACTTATACGTCATTGACATTTTGGTCCCATGATTTTATATCCATCTTAGGCTTGTAAAGTTCTCTGGAGAAACAGTGACAAAAAGTAGTGGGACAATACACCTAATAGAATTCCTCTCGAAAGCATCTAGTTCAATAATGGCCACAATGGAGCCGGCCGATGATATTAGAAACAAAGAGGACCATATAGTTTTCACAAAGTTGGATAAATTCCTCAAACTGACTGAATTCGACTTCAACGAGCCCGAGACATTTGAAAACTCGACCTTCTGCCAATCTATCTTAGCTTTAGAAACCTTTTTGAAGTCAGATAGAGATGACCCTCAAGTTGAGAAGAACGACACCTTTTTAAAAGATATAAGTAAAATCAACAGCTTATCTACCTTGGAGGAGGATCCATACTGCACCTCATTACTCAACACGTTTCAAAGCACCAAACTTTTGGATACTAGTGTAGAAAATGCAAAAGAAGATTTCCCAAATAAATACAAACTGAAAAAGATGATAGATAACGCCAATATGGAGGTATATGAAGGATATCTTGACCAACTTAAAAAGCTCGATGAGGTACCTATTTTATGCTTATTATTTTGAGCTTTTGCATCAATTTCATTATTTTTAGAATATTAGTATCATATGCCTAGGCTAAAAGTTATAAATTTCTTGTTTAAATTTAGTGTCTATCTTCAATAGAAAGTGGTATCAATGGTATCTCAATCAATTGCGATAAATTAGAGAATGAATATTCCAAAACCAGAGCTCAAAACCAAAGCTTGTTGGAAAAAGCAGAGAATTTCTCGAATCAAAGGTACATGCTGCTATAAATAGTTATTTATTATTATCTAGATCGATGCTAAAGAGCCAAAGTCAAATAGTTGATGATTTCTTGAAGAGATATACGATGCCAGCCGATGACAAAACTTATCTACAGAGCCCAAATTACGAAGTTGACGAGATATTTTTCGACCTACTGGAAAAATTAGATGAGATTGAATCCAATACTCAACAACTTATCCGAGAAGGAGGAGGCGGGACAGTTAGCCAACAACTATTAAATTCCATAACCGAATGTCGTGCTGGATCAGATAGCAAACTGACTTTCTTTTTAAATTCACATCTACCTAATCTCAACTGGGCTACACCAGATACCGTCATCACCAACGAATTACTTAAACGTGCCGTATTAGCTTTGCGCAACGACCACAGCAAATTTGAATCATGGGTGGAGCGAGTCGTTGAGCTACGTCAACCTCACTTTGTTAGGGAGTTTTCGATCGCTTTGACGCGTGGAAGTAACTTGGGAAGTTCGTCGCGACCCATCGATATGTATACTCCCGATCCTTTACGCTACGTTGGTGATATGCTCGCTTGGATTCATCAGGGCCTCATCGAAGAAAAAGAGATCTTTTATTCCTTCTTTTCTATTACCCAAGGTTTTTTGTTTTTGCAACCATATACTAATTTTACACCCTTAGATTTCCAATCGGATGCAACTTCCAAGCTCAAAAATACGCCAGACTCAAGTTCGTTGACGTTAGAACAGAAATCTACGATCGTGATTTTAAATGCTTTAGATATGATTGTAGCATCCTCGCTCCCACTGCTGACAAGCCGAATTCGCCAGATTTTGGACAATTTAGAAGGCCCTGCCCTTGCCTTCCAGATTGCCAACCTCATCCAATTCTACATCAACATGATATTGAAGCATCTGCGCTACTTCTCCACCCAGGCAGCTCCCGAGATGCTGGAACTGGCAAGGCAGGCCGACGCGACCTTTTATCAGATTTTGGAGGATGAGATGGCTCAGTTACTGGCTCAAGCTGACGCGCCCCCTCAAGATTTATCGGCTCCTGAATCGATCATCAACGCTATAGCCGACTTGATCAAGATTCTAACCTTGCAACAGTCGTCCTTGACCCACTCTATAAAATCACCAACTATTTCCGATACTTTCAGAAGATTTGGATGAGGCGACGACTATCACTTACAAGATCATGGATTTGGTACTTACACCACTTATGCAATTATGCGATTTGGAGGCTTCGTATGTAGCCGAGCATGAAAAGATGATCTACACGGTGAACTGCCTTACTTATATACAAGGTGCTTTGGCCCCCTTTGCAGCAGCTCAGTCACGTATTCAAGGGCTGCAGCCTATTATCGATGAAAATATTGCTAAACTTGTTGATCTACAGGTAATTTATATCGCTAAAGTAAGAATTTAACACATATTAGTGTACTGCTTTACTCAAACTTACTGGACTTGACCCGCTGATGGTAAATTTATATATCTATATTTAATGCTAAGCTTTAGCCCTTTGCTATGAGCTACCACGACGTAATCTCCGAGAACATCGAAGACGAAACTGTCAGCGTCGAAGGTGCTATTGACGACCTCATAACTCTCTGCATCGAAAAACATATTGACCTTATCATCAACGGTATGGAAAAGTTGGAACGATTCCTCTACACTGTTGATTTGGATACCGATTTCACTTTACCAGGGGAAGTTGATACATCAAATAGCAGTAGCGATGATGGGGATATAATAGGATTGAAACGATTGGACTTACCTACCAAACGTATCTGGCAGTTACGATTCTTGGCTCTAAAGCACCTCTTGGATTCGTACGCCCAACTGTATCCCCTGCTAGTTAAAGTTTTACCTAAAGCACTTGGCTATAATCCAAATACTGTGGAGTCGTCACCCAGAACTTTTACTGATCCGTTGTTGGATAAGTTGTCGAAGCTTCGATTGAGGACTGTTGTTGAACTGCAGACTTTACTATCGGTTGATGAGTTTTAATAAAGTCTATAATAATATTAGTTTTAGCAAATGTATATTTGCTTAGTTTATTAATGGTTATCACCTGATTAAAAACATAGCTATTTATGGTATTGAAAAACAAAGTATTAAAGGCTTTTATACAAGTGTTGAACCTATACAAAATTTTCAAGTGCATATACCATTTAAGTTGCTATAGTATCTAATGAAAAGTTTGTATATTTGATATTTCTATTTAGTAATGTAGTAAAGCTACTGGCATTTAATTATAATGTAGATATATCTATTATTTGACTAGCTTTTGAAAGCAGACTCCATTTGTTTCGATTTATAACAACCCTCTCTTTAAATTCTTTTAAATTGATCCGTTGCTTTAATTCAGAACGAGTTGAATACTTTGGAATTTAGAGTAGATCTGGAGTTTGGAGTTTGGATTCCTTCCTTGCACTGCATTTCAAATCTTTTCAGCTAACCAAGTAAAGGGTTATCAAATGAAGTTACATAGAATCACGTTTGATTCCATTTGATTGATTAGTTCCAAGTACTGAGTTTAAAACTTTTTGTTACGACTTCTAAGCTGAATCCACCCAATGATATAGCTGATAATGAGGAGAATAGATGAGTGTCTAAGCAGACTGACTTAATGCCGTACATCTTTTATCTAAACACTAAATCTTGTTTTATATTTTAATAGACCTGTTGTTACAAGCTATAATCTACTTTAACAAAGATGCTTATTAAAAAGCTTCCGGTAAGGAAGATAGTCCCATTGGTAACACCTTTAAATTGAAATCCATCTAATCTTTTGTAGCCTATTTTTTTAAGAAAGTTGGTGATGTTAGTTTTTGAAGCTGAAGGACCCCAACTTGCCGACATTCTACAAAAGATTTCTTATTCAAGCCTTCCTAAATCGGATTTAAATAACTGGATAGGAGTCTTAAATAAATTAGACGGGATACTGGAAAACATTATCGAAAAGTACAACTTGAAGGAAGTGCAGATTATTGACTTTACCGAAACCGACAAAGAACTCATTTTATCAGTACTCACGCTAACCAAAACTTTGTTTGACAAATGTACCAACAGGAATCTTTATTGCTCATACGAGGTATTAATCGGCTATTGTACTACTAACAGCATTATTTAGAGACTTAATGAGTTACTCAACACAAATGATATCGACGTTCTGGAGATGGTTTTGGTTGTTATAATGAGACCAGCCCAAAGAGTAAATGCGCAACGTAGTGTTCGAGTGAACTTTTTAATTTCGCTAGATCGGATCAGCTCGTTAACCTATAACTTTGGTACTTCTAAGCACGGAATCGGATTGCTGGAACTCAGTAAGCCAACTACAAGCTTGAGTAAAGAGTGTGAAGCTTTGACCCACCAATTTTACAAAGAAAAAGCCGCTCCAAAGGATTTAAAAGAAGATTTGAACCCAAAGCCGGAAACTGAAAACAACTCAACCGAGGACGAAACCCTTGCTCAAGTCGTTAAAATTCATGTAACCGATCTCTACACAAAAGGCTCAACACCGTCAGAAATATATTCAAATCTGGTAAAAGAGTACGGCATACCGGAGGAGGAGCGGCTTAATGTGTTTCATAAAGTGCTGGTAGCTACTTCGATTATGGATCCTGGTTTAAGGTCCAAGATGATAAGTATTCGGTTGCTTTCAGTTGCCATATATTGTAAATGGTTTTTTAGATAAATATTAACTTGCATTTCAGGTTATATCGTCTCGGAAAATTCCGCGAATCGAACTATACTATCCCACGACCCTGCTCTTATCACAGAGTTAATTTCACTTTTAGCTCCGGACTCTGGCATACCACTGGTAATTTTTAAATACACTCTTTATCTAACCATTTCAGAATATTCAAACATCTTGTTTAAATGCTTTAGATTCAATTGCACATTATGGTGGAAAGATCAACGAAGTGCTAAATGCGATTGGAGTGAGCACCAACCACGGAGTACTTATAACTCTGATAAAAAGAGTCGCTTCCTTGGAAGACCGAGAAGGTAACTAAGTTAAGATACTAATACTAAAATTCCAAAGATCCACGATTCATGTCTTTAGTTGACACACTTTTCGCATTTCTCGGGTATATCCTTCACCTCGCCGTCCGGTGGCAACATGTTAATTTCAGCCGGAATCCTCCCAATACTTGCAAAGTTCCTTACGTCGGAGATGAGCAATGCACCGATACGATTAATTTATAAAGGTATTCAGCTAATGGATAATGCGATCTACGGATTTCCAAATGCTTTTGTATCCTTCCAATCGGTCAACGGATTGAGTACGCTAGTCAATAGAATCGAAGAGCAGGTTGAATGGTGTATTAAATCCTTTAAGGATGAGCCGACGGGCCATTTCGATCTTTCAGGTATGAATATATATAACACTATGTTAAGTAATCTTTTAGATAATCTCACCAAGGTTGAAGGAATGATACTGTTGAAAGGCCTTATCAAGTTTGTTCTTCATATGATGCAGACTTCCACCACTGGAGTTGGTCTTAGAAACTTGATCGATACGAGCTTACCCAGTTCATTGAAGAGGATTTTCGAGGCCCCAGAGATCTTCACGCCAACTGTATATGGCCAAGCCGTCAACATTATGACGACTATAATCCATAACGAGCCGACATCGCTTAGCGTACTTCAGGAACAACAACTTCCCCAAACCTTTTTAAATGCAATCCTGGAACAGATCCCAAATGCTTCAGATACTTTGTACCCGATAGTCAACTCTTTTGGTGCCATATGTCTGAACTCCCAAGGTTTAAGCGATTTTGAAAACTCAAAGATTATCGACAAGTTCTTTGAGCTCTTTGTCAACCCCAAGTACCTCCACATCCTTGAAGAGCCCGAAACAGTCAACTCACTTGGAAATTCTTTGGACGAGCTGATCCGACACAACCCTTCGTTGAAGAAAGCAGTTATCGACGCCATTTTCCGGGTGATCTATGTGCTTGTAGACTATGGTAACGACAAATTCGACCTATGGGAGGCTTTGATTAACCCCTATATTGAAAACGATCGCCACGAAAGCTTGCATTCCCACCTTATTGAGGCCGTCGAAAAGGTTAGTGAGAAACCCGACTATGGTTCCGTCCAAAAGGAAAAGACTCCGGTTACTTACCTACTGCGACTCATTGATATTTTCTGCCAGGTAAATTTAACCAAGTTGCCAGGCTAACTTTATATATTAGTTTTTGGAAGCATTCTTCAACACATCCTTTGTCCACTTCAATTCGTTTAATGGTAGCGGTGGTTCCGACTTACTTCTCGAGTTTTATTCTATGAAGGTTGCTCCTCACGATTTCCCCTCCACCCCAGCTGCTCGGTCCCTTTCCCGTGTTTTCCGTTGTGCCTCAGAAGATTATCTCAAGAATGTCATCAAGGTAATCATGCGACGGATTTTTGCCGCTCTTGACAAATCTAGTTCATGGCTCAATTACGAGGGTTACGATAGTTTTATGGCAAAGCTTTTGCAGTCCGATGGTCCGGAAAGAGATGGCGACTTGAAGGAAATATTTGCCCAAATGAATGAGCTCCACGGGCTTACCGACCTTTTAACTGAGCTTTGTGATTCAGGATTATACACGCAATCCAATCTAGTCAACTCCTTGATAGAAGCTGTCCTTAAATGCGAGGAGCAGACCTTCCTTCCTCGTCTGAGCCACCTTTTAAGCGTCGCTCAGTGGGAAATTATCCAGATGTGCGAAGCAAAGTTGGCGTCCCCAAGTACCGATCCCAACAATCCGGATGATCCCTTCTACGTATATGAAAGCGACGATGTGAAGCATGTATTCTATCCATTCGCCCGCATCAGCTCGAACATCATTAATTTCTTCCACGATTTGACCAAACTAGTTATGGCTCGCCGAACAATGTCCTCCAACCAGAAGAAGAGTGCCAAAGCCATTGCCTTAAACATCGGAACAGCTATCCTCAAATATCTCGATTTCAAGCGTGTTGGAGGCGATATGAACAACTGTGTGTTACGATACTACATAACTGGGTTTGAGTTTATCAACAGGATATGCATCGACAAGGGACATTTGCAGCACATCCACGTTCCTATTGTCATGGCCCTTGAGAAGTTTATAGTGTTCGACACCGCCGTACGGAAGATGGAGCAGGTCCTGATGTTCTCTATTAAGCTTAAATCCGACCCATCGTATGTCCCTATCGAAAAGCGAGAACCTAACCACTTTGATGTCTTTTCATCGATTGAAGATTTCTTTACGGTGTCGCTTTCCATTTTTGAGAATCTATGTAACCCAAAGATTTATGAATCGATGTATCTCTCCAACTATGTCCCTAAGCAGGATGAAGTCGACTACGAGAGGATGACCCACCCCAACGACTATATCAAGAGGATAAGATTCAATTTCACCCGCTTCATGCTACAGTTTTGGCAGTGTGACAAGCCTTTACACTTTACGGAAAACCACCTCAAAAGTGCAATTGCCACTACAACACTGATGATCAAAAACAATCTTTTGCAGCTAAGCGAGCCGCGACAGCGACCACTCCACCCAGCTTTAGCCAACTTCCTTTCCATACGAAGACCAACTGTGACAGTCAACCAGGAGCGTCTAGACCTATTGGTTGAAATGGGGTACCCTCGAGGAGCCTCAGAAACAGCTTTACTTCGCAACCAAAACAACATTTCTAGGGCTATCGATTATTTGACTGAACATCCCGAAATTTACGTGATGAACACGAACACCAACAACAATGAAAACAACGATAGCGATGATGTTGACAACGATGGAAATAACGTGGCAGCGGCAGTCGAAAACAATGAAGAGAACAATGAGGATGGTGAAGACAACGAAAATGGAGAAGATAATCAGGAAATGGAAGTTGATGATGTGACTGAAGAAAATAATGAGGAATCTGACCCAAGCGAGAACAGCGAAGATAACGACGCTGAAGAGACCGAAGATGATGCTGAAGAAAATGTCCCTCCTGCATACAGGTTCTATAAGGATGACCTTCTCCTGCCTTACAGTGACAAAGAATTTGGCCTAATTTACGCTACGTTTTGTTCATTAGTTAAAGTCCAGCTCTTTGATCTTATTACTTGTTCTTCAACTATCAAAAATAGTTTACGCGACCTCGTGATAGAGATGCTGGAAGGCGAGCACAAGGCTGACATCCAGAAGCATTTGGAGCACCAGATTAAGGAATCGTTTTCATTGTTCACTCAAGGCCAATATGAACAGCTCGCCAACTACCTTGGATTCATCGGGCTGCTTATATCGCGGACGCCTTCTTTAAAGCACATCAGTAGCATCCTTCTAGATACCTTTGAAGATCTCTTTATGGTTGTAGAAAAGTCCTGCGAAGAGAGCTCCGACGAACCCAACCCCTGTACTAACGTAGTGCTTTCCATACTGGAGCTCCTGCTGATCCTTTCCCAAGAGATTGAGCCTGCCGAGGCTTTTGCACGTTTCTCATCCTTGTCTGAAATAGAGACCACCGTCAAATTCCCGCAGATCATTGAGGCTTTCTCACAGGAACACAAGAAGCGGCTGACTTCACTATGTGTCAAGCTCCTCTGGACCAACTACGCGAAAACCGATGATAACTTTACGGTGATGATTCGAATCTTGGCCATTCTTACCCGCTACCCAGAGAACGTTGCCGTATTTTTCGAGGATGGTGGTGCTGAGACGTTGCTATCATCTCTAAAGGCGCACCCTCAGAACTTAAAGCACCAGAAGTTTGTTCAGCACCTTTTGACAAATTTGATTGAGTCCAGGGATGTCCTCCTGTTTGCTATGCGCCAGCAGATCAACACCAAGTTCAACGACAACCGGATAATCCCTTACGACCTTGTCTCACTGATAAAACAAAACACCCACCTAGTATTTAGAAATGCTGATGTGTTTGTAGATGCCGTGCTCCTGGAGATCAAAATTACCAAGTACGACTTTGACACCAACCTTCCCCGCTTTGCACCGCGTAAGAAATCAGACCCCATTCCCGATTACCTTGAGGAGGACAACCAGCGTGAAGGGGTACCGCCACTTGACGATATTGGTTTCAACGTACTGAGCCTCCTGATAAAGGAAGGTTTTGAACTTCAAGGAAATCGAAAGTACCATGCTGGCCGAAAACCTCAGCGAAGACTTTGTGTTTGGGTACCGATGCTTCATTCTAAATGTACTTTCAGAGCTTTTCCACTTCCACCCGTCATGCCGTATTAGCTTCCTGAGCTCCCGTAAAAATAAGGGTGGGCATGCAGTTCCACCTAACCTATCCCTCCCTTCACGCTCGCACTTCATCAACACCTTATTAGACAGCTACCTCCCATACGCTAGTCTGGAGCAGGATGCTTTCAAGTACGAGACTCTACGAGGTGCTCAGTCAACATTTGCACTTTATACGATATCAAGCCTCATGGTTGGCCATGCAGACCTGTACCTGGAATCCAATGGCATTGATTTGACGCCAACAAGGAAGTATGTCCTTGATTTAGTTTACACCTACTTTTCGGATACGTTGAATTTGCCTAGCAATCTTAAAAAGTACTGTAAGTTAATCGCGCTGTGCGACCTATGCTCGAATATGCTTCTTACTAAGCCGGTTGGTGCCCCCATATACTACAAGGCTGACGAAAATGCTAATACGACCATTGCCAAAATGCTGTTCGATAAGAACTTCCCACATCTTCTGATTTCGCTTATGGAGTTTGTAGACGTCGAGTACCCTGCCATGATCCGTCTGTTGAACTCGGCTCTCCGTCCCTTGGATACCATGGCCAAGATTGCTATAAGAATTGGCCAAGAAGTTGAAAAGAACGACGACGTCATACTTTCCGACATCCCAGTCTCCGAAAGTGAATCGGCCACCGAAGACCAAGCAGCCGAAGACTTCGTTAGGGGCTCCTACATCTCCGTTTTGACTGAACCGGCGCAGCATCAAGAACCCGACACCAGTGAGGAAGAAATGGAAGTTGAAGATGTCGAGTTTTCATCGGAAAGCGCTGAAGAGTACGATGAATTCGACCTTGAGGAAGAAGATGGCGACATTGGTGAAAGCGGCTCTGGGTATGACTCTGAAGATAATCTAGACGAGATGGACATCGATGAAATTATTCATGGTAGTGATGAAAATGAGGACGGTGAAGGTAGCGTGCATATCGAAACTGTATTTGACGACGAGCACTACGACGAAGATGAAGAGGATGAAGGTGATGACGAAGATGACGACGAGGATGAAGGTGAGGAGGGTGACGAGGAGCATGTTGATGCCATCATTGACGACCTAAACTCCAATATGGAAATGAACGAGTATAGCGCCACCCCTGAAGAAAGCGAAGGTAACGACGAGGATCAGCAGATGGATGAAATTTTCCCAATTACAATCGACGATCCATTTAGAGATGAAGCCAATGGTATATTTGAGCGTGGCGATAACGAACCCTTCTACTCTGTCCTACCGACCCCTGCAGCACTTACCCAGCAACTTAATATGCTCCGAACATCATTTGCTGCACATAGAGCCAACCATAATCTTGCAAATGTAGGCGATGACGGGGTATCTTTCATGATTGAGAGTTCCAACGGACAGCTAATGCCAAACCGTAGACGTATACTGAGCGACTTCTCTGGACATAATTTAATCTCTGCAGAGCGCGGTCTGAACTCCCCGGCCTTTAGCAGCATCTTCCCAGCTTTGGATTCGAATCGTGCTAACCGTCAGCAGGCCCAGCAGAATGCACTGGGCATGGCAGCCCAACGGATATTCATGCAGCTCATGTCCCACCACCCACCGACTACCGGACCTGGCCGCGAAAACACTACCCTTGATGGTTTTGGCACTTCTGGCCGATCCAATGTACTGTACACAACCTTTGATCACATTCCTTCTGCTTTGAACGAGTTGGGATTGGAAAACGCCATCGATGCCTCCCCCACTGCCTTTGTTAAGAACTTTAGGTCTCTCTCCATCAGCGACCGATGGAACTTTTTGGCTCAAGCCTCCTTTGGTCAGAAGATCCAAGGGATGTGTACGAAAATCATCTTCAAGATCTTGAACCTCCTCATTGAGGTTTACAAAAAAGCAAAGACCCCATCACAAACAGATACCCTAGCACCACTTGAAAAAGATACGCCTGCTGCTAATGAGTCTGGTAATGCTCCAAGATCCACAATCGATTCTCAAGTTTCAACCGTTGAACAAGTCGAGCCTGGAAATTCCAACGTTGAACCCAACCCAGTACCACCGGCTGAAAGTGTAACTCAAACCTCGATGGAAAGTACCAACGAACCCGAAACCATAATGATCAACGGTACCATGGTAGATATATCGAACACAGGTATAGACCGAACCTTCCTCGAAGCTCTTCCCGACGACCTCCGACATGAGGTACTACTTCAGCACTTTTCGGAGAACAGGCCATCTATTAACATCCCCGAAAACACAACTATTGGGGAGGAGTTCCTGAATGCCATCCCCGATGAGATTCGTGAAGAGGTTATCCGGTCCGAGCAGATTATTCTGAACAATCAAGCGCGTAACGAAGAGACTCAAGTAGAGCCATCGGAAAATCAGCCTAATGAACCACCCAATCCTTCGGCCACACGAGGTTCGGAAAGTGTTACTGCTGATGCCCCCACCCAGGAAGGTACTGACGCCAACCCCGAATCTCGAAGCAACTTTGGACTGTCGGTGATACTTGAACCAATGGCCCGAGAAGCCAGGGCTCACTCTGAACGACTTGTTGATATGCAAAGACTGTTCCGTCAAGAACTGCTACCTACAAACTTGAATGATGATCCAGATAACGCACAATCCAACAAGGAAGCACTCCAGCTGATCGACCGCCACGAGCTTTCCATCCTCATAAAACTACTCTTTGTCCCTCATACCCACGGTAGGTCCATGGCCATGAAGCTGCTGGTAAACCTCAGTGAGAACCCCAAGACTTGTTCCGATCTTATTAGTATGCTACTGTCGATCGTCCAAGATGACGTTAGCGACATCGTATCGTTGGAGAAGAGTTTCGCCAGCATGTCCATCCAAGCCAAGGGGTCTTACTCGCCCAAGACCTCCAAGCTGCAGTTCCGCGTAACCATCCCTAACTTGATCACCTTACGTTGCTTCGAAATGATAAACCACTTGATCGCAGCCAACTCGGCTTCCGTAAAGCACTTCCTCAAGAATATCGAGAGCTTTGGCAGTAAGAAACCGGCCAAACGACTCAAGGGCAAAGAGAAGGATACTCATCCCAAGTATCCCATCAACATATTGATTTCGTTGCTCGAACGACCCCGGTACCTGGAGGATGTCAGCTTGATGGATCACGTCATGAAGCTGCTGTCCATAACCACCAAGAAATTGGCTGCTCAGATCCTCCACGCCCAAAATAACGAGCAAAGTTCCAACACCGCGGCACTCGAAAATATAGCTGAAGGGGCTCCGACCGAAGAAGCGGTTGAGAATACCGAGAACCCTGAGGTGCATGACCCTTCGAGCTCCAAATCAGCCAAAACCCCCCCGATCACCGACAACAGCTACAAGACAATCATCAACATCCTGACCTCCGAGAAGTGCTCAACCAAGACCTTCCAGCATACGTTGGTTACCATCCAGCAGCTTTCGGTAACTCCAAAAGCTGAGTCCATCTTTACAGCTGAGTTGATTGAGCGCTCCAAGAAGCTGGCTGATTCCATCTTGCAAGACCTCTCCAAGGCCTATTCCCTGCTGGAGCAGAATGCCCAGGACGACGTCCAGAACATGATTTTGGCCCGGTTCTCGCAGCCTTCTTCGGAACAGACCAAGTTCCTCCGGCTGTTGAAGACCCTCGACTTCATGTACATCCGTAAGGAGAATGCTTACCGTAAGAGCAAGAAGCTGGGCCACAAGCATGCCGCTAAATTGTACAGGGACAAGGGTGCACCTTTGTTCTACAAGGACCTGCACGACCTCGACCTGTGGAATCATCTGAGCAACGTACTGGGCGAGATCCAAGACCACATCGAACTTTTGAGCATTGCCACCGTCCTTCTGCCTCTCATTGAAGCCTTCATGGTCATCTGCAAGCACAGCTGTGATAGTATCAATAAGCCCAGTTCAAGCGACCTTAAGAAAGATGACGGCATCGAGAGCTCCCTGTTCTTCCAGTTCACCGAACGCCACCGCAAGCTTCTGAACACCATTATCCGAGACAACCCGTCACTGATGAGCGGTACCTTCTCACTGCTTATTAAGAACCACAAGGTGCTAGATTTCGACAACAAGCGCAATTACTTCCACCAAGAGCTGCACAAACGCAACTCAGAGCGCGACTACAGCTCCACGATCCAAGTCAACGTCCGCCGCAACTACGTGTTTGAAGATTCATTTAGGCAGTTCCAGGGCCGTAGTGGTGATGAGATCAAATACGCCAAGCTCAACGTCAAATTCGCCGACGAGGAAGGTGTTGATGCCGGCGGTCTGACCCGTGAATGGTTCTCTGTCCTGTCACGACAGATGTTCGACCCCAACAACGCACTGTTCTTGAGCTCAGCCGTCGATAGGGTAACTTACCAACCTAATAGGCTGTCGTCCATCAATCCCGACCACCTCCAGTTCTTCAAGTTCGTAGGCCGTGTCATTGGCAAAGCGATCTACGACGTCAACCTGTTGGATGCCTACTTCACTCGCGCCTTCTACAAGCACATCTTGGGCCGCTCCGTAGATCTCAAGGATTTGGAAGCTACCGACCCCACCTACTTTAACAGTCTGAACTGGATGCTAAACAACGACATCACCAACGTCATTGACCTCACCTTTTCTGTTGAGATCGATGACTTTGGCGTCAGCACCGTCCACGACCTGATCCCCAACGGCCGCGACATCCCAGTTACTGAAGCGAACAAGGTCGAGTACGTCAATTTGGTCGTGCAGCAGAAACTGTACTTGGCCATTAAAGAGCAAACTGACAGCTTCCTCAAAGGATTCCATGAGATTGTACCCGAGAAACTCATTGGTATTTTCGACGAACAGGAGTTGGAGCTGCTCATATCCGGCCTCCCCGACATTGATATCGACGATTGGCGCAACAACACTGTTTACAACGGGTTCACCGCCTCCAGCCCCCAGATATTGTGGTTCTGGCGTGCCGTCCGTGCTATGGACCCTGAGCATAAGGCTAAGCTGCTGCAGTTTGTAACCGGGACTTCCAAAGTTCCTTTAGATGGATTTTCCAGTCTGCAAGGGTCGACCGGCGTGCAAAAGTTCCAGATCCATAAGGATTACTCCAGTACTTCACGACTACCTACGTCTCATACCTGGTAACTATTTTTATCTTTATTGGTTACTGATATTTTCATTTTTACTTTTTAGCTTCAACCAGCTGGATCTACCGGCCTACGACAGCTACGAAGAGTTGCGCAAACAGATCCAGCTTGCTATACACGAAGGTTCTACCGGTTTTGGATTCAGTTAATGGTTTGGCTTGAAGTTTCACTTTACCTTTCTTTTCTTTACTACTTTAGAAGTTCATAAGGAACTTGCAATAAATTATAAAGCTTTACGTTTTTTCTATAGCTTATTTTTATAAAGTTGGTGGAGTGCTATCAACTTTATTAGTGAGAATTTGGACCAGCTTCTTGTTCCTTTATTATTCAACAAGTATAGTACCTCATATGGACAACTAATCACTTGGATCAGTATATTTTTGAAGCAGGTTAAAGGCGGATATCAATCTTTAAAATGCTTCATTTGGACAGCATTACTTTTTATCAAAGATGTATGGGAACCTGCTCTATCGTTTTAAAGGATATACGGCACCTCAATATACCATGCCTTTATTAAAACGATGCATCTTAAAATTCTCGTCAAGCTATGCTACATAGTAGTGGAGCTATAAACGTGTAAACAATAAAGAATCACATTCACATAATTATATTGGAAACTACGTACAATACCTATATATATTAAAAATGATAGTAGGTAAACAAATAAAACAACGCACATGTCTAAACTAAATTTTATTACAAGAAGCCTAGCATGGTTAGACCAGAGTAGATGGTGGCGCCGAACATAGCAACTAGACTAAGATCAATAAGAATAACACCAGCTAGACGACCGTTGGGGCCTTTGCTGACATAGCCATGGTAGTACAACTGACGACCAACCTGGAAATAAAGTTAAAATGGGCACGGAAATAAAAAAAGTACTATGTAGACGGCACCAGAAGCTGCGGCAAAGGTAGGCATAGTGATAGCGGTGGAAAGTAACAAAGCCTGGGAAACACCAATTTGTTCAGTGTAGTTGCGGTGGGCTCTTTGGGCGTTATGGAACTCCTCCCACTGCTGATCGGTCAACTTCTTGCTGAAACGACCATCTCCAGAGTCGGGGTACTTTTTCAAAATGTTATTACATGGATTTGTAGATGGGTGCTTACTTTTAAGTCGAACTTTTTGCGTAAGGAGCCCATAGCAACGGAGCTTAGAACGCACTGGAGGGACATAACGGCTGAAGCGATGAGGACCTATAAATGGGCTTAGTTGAATTGTTGGTGCCTGGAATTTACGTAGCCGTGTTCAGGTAGTAATGTAATTGCGGTCATCTTTTTATTAAAGTTGAGTTGAGTTCACTTTTCTTGGTGTTTGATTTTCAAAAGATCTAATCTCAATTAGTGCCTTTTATACTGTTGGTTACATCACTTTCTTTGTTTTCGGAGTAAGGTTGGCATGTAGCCGAAATTTAATCCCGACTTGACAACTTTAACCTCCGACAATTGGAATGCTCGGATTTTGAAATGAAAAATCTCCAATTTGGGAATTGTTGATTTAGGCTAAAGTCTAATAAGGTATGATCGAGAGATGAGCTTGAGTATTTACTTTGAAAATGATAGATGTATATTTGGGATTGGTGGTTTTGAATAGTTGGCCCATCCCGGATTCAATTTACTGCTATTTCTTTATATAGTGTTATAAGTTTGCTCAAGTGTTGTGTCGAGTTGGCTTTATTGATGAGGTGTAGGTATGGGTTTTGGAAACCCTATATATAAGCTTTAGTTTTAGCCCAACTTTGGTCTTGGAACTGAGTTGAAATCCAGGATATTTGGTTTTAGACTGTAACATATGATAAAGTGTGAATGGTATTTATCAAATAGCACCTTTTATTAAACAAGGTTATAAATATTTTCTACAAGCCATTAAAACTAAACCATAGAATATAAATTTACACTCAGGATGGGTAGCTTTTCAATATCTTGCTTATTTTATTTTAAAAGTTGGATAGCAACAGCAACCTTATCCAATAAATCCTTACTTAACTCATCATTTTGGCTATCTTCTAGGTTCGACTCTTTCAAATGTTCAAGTACTTGGGCAAGTTTAGGTTTCAACTTGAGGGTCAGCTTCGCCACATCACCTACAAAAATTGCTAAGTTACATTAAAAAAGAGAAAGTTACCTTGAGCTGGGGCTTTGGAAATTAAATTGATGAGCATGGTGATGGTGTTGAGCTTGACAGGGGATAGGGTACTTGGTGGGATCATCGGCATTGAGGATGGCGATGATCGACTGTGCAAAGTTTGAAGATTTTTCAGATTGTTCATCCTCCTCAACTTCATCTTGTAGTAGGAGTTGGTAGACTGGCTTCAGTAATACTATTTTCAAAGGTTATACAGACGATAAATTGAATGGATGGTACCTGAGTTATCGTTGGTTGAATTGCCAATGACTAGCGCCAAAGCTACAATGGCTTCACTTTGCAGTAATGGATAGTCCTTCTGACCTACCATCTTTACCACCAGATCCAGGACGTCAAATTCGACCAATAAATCGTAGAATCTACCTTAGTGCAAAAGTCAGCCAACTGATAAGTATAAATTTCAAGTTACATACTTAGTAGATCAGAGTCGTTGTAGACGTGGCGTACGATGTTGGCGATTGCCCTCGTGGATTCAGCTTTGACATGTACGTCGTCACTCTTCCTACTTACACGTACTAATTTGGATAACGGTAGCACTTTTATCTCAACATCAGTTTCAGTTTCAGTACATGCATGTACGACGTTGGAAGCTAATGTAGGAAATGAGCAACCGCTTTGACAAAAAAGTTACCATGCTTGGCAGTCAAAATCTTCAAGGTACCAGCAACCTGCTGCTGTAGCGGTGGTGCTGTATCGTGATCCAGTAAAGGTGCAACTAGTTCAATAAAACCCAACTTGCCAATGAGTTCTCGGTGGGCCACTGCATTGTATTAATAAAAGAAATACTATTTCAAAGTTACTAGGTAAGGATAGGTTTTTAAGTAGGCCTACCAGCCCATGCTTGACTGCCAAAACATCGGTTAAAGTCAGGGTACGACTTATTACCGGCAGTATCTCGTAACGTTGGACGAGCTGAACACAGTTGGTTTCTAGATGAAAATATGAGTTTATAGATAATAAAAGAGTAAGTACCGGTTCGAGCCAAGTTACCCAGCATGAGAGCAGCACAGCTGACCAATCTACGGTCTGTGGATTGCAACCAGTTGAGGGCCAAGTGGACGAAAGGCACATCTTCGAATAGTTTCAAGTTGGTATCTACAGGGAGTTTTAGATTGGTTAAAGAGTAGTTTAAAAGTTACCGTTGGAGGTAATGAGGACTATCGAGCGTTCCAAGACGGTAACTACCGATAACCATTCTTTAGCATCTGGTTCTTTGGGATCGATGCCATCCAAATTTGTAGAGGTTTGTTGGTAAAATATTAGCAGTGGCGAAAGCAATGAATTGTCGACAATTTGAGCTTGGTACAATTCTGCCAAATAATAAATTTAAAAATTAATGTCTTTCTAAATGTACCGTTCTCCGTCAAAGCCAACTCTAAAAATTCTACGACGTATTCCAGGTTTTCCAGCTTGAAGTTGGTATCCGATTCCAGGTAAAAGTTCAATAAGTTAACTAGGATGGATATGGTATTAAAGGATGGGAATGTTGCTTTCTGGCCCTGAGCTACAATTTAAAAAAATTAATCTCTAAATTAACTTTTGAAGCAAAGTACCTGTATCCAGAAGGTTAGATAGTAATCTCAGCGCCAAGTATATGGTAGAGTCGTCGGTATCTATAATATTAGTAGTTGATAGGCTTTTGGAGAATATAGTCGTTAAACCATCTAATTCGACAAGCTTATTGACGGTTTCCACTAGATTTGAGTTAGCTAATTTTTATCTACATCTAAAAGTACTCACCGTGTTTCATGGAGGTATTTAGTAGGAAGCCGGTCGTCACTTTTATAGCTTGAAGCTCTGTTGTTTTGGCCAGAATATCCAATACGAACTTGGTAGTTCCTGAATGGAGCACTTGTTCTCTTACATTATCTAAATAAGGGTTATATTTGAGATAAATAAAACTTAAAGCTTACCATCATCGATAACTAAATTTCCAATACTCCTTACCAACTGTATATGTAACTCTTGGTGGATAGTTGGGTTGGTAAGTAGCACTTGACTTAAAATTGGGAGTAGGTTGGGAGCTTGAGTTTTAATTTTGGCTCGTACTGGCTCTACCCATTTAAATTAAAAACTATTAATTTGAAAATAAATTACCGTAGCGAGCATAGTGAGCTACACTTTTTACACTTGAACAAAAGTCGGCAGAGTTGTAGTCGGCATCTTTAGTTTCGATAATGGCTTTGACCTTTGGAAAGTTGAGGTCAAAGTGTATTTCCACTTCTTCTTCAGCTAATTTTGAGGTTTGGTGTGAGTTATATATATTGTTGTTTTTAATATATTTTACCTGTCAAATTGGTAAGTTGGGCTAGCTGTTGTTCGATGTCTCCGTCTTCAACCATTGGTTTCCTGTTGCTATGAAGGTTGTTTACGATCCAAAGAATATTGCTTCAAGTTTACATTTTGGAACGAATAATTTGTCCAAGTTTCGTCATAACCTTCACCAAACAAATTTGAGAAAATCAACTTGGGATTTTACTGTTGCAGAGTGAAGATGGAAACAACCAAATACGAAGTTGAGGATTTAAATGCAGGCGAAAACAGTACCGATTCTGACGATGACTTGGCGCCCAACGAATTCAAAGTTGAACATATAGTTGACCACAGATACACACCAGTAAGTAAGCGCAACCCTCTATCTTTTCAAAACTCACTTTTACAAGCGCGGGGTGCAGTATTTGATAAAATGGGTTGGCTACCCTCATGAAGAGAACACTTGGCAGGTTACTCAGGACTTGTAACCTATTTTTTAACTTCATATCTTTATTTTTTATTTTCAATAGAAGTTGCCCCGAGATATTGAAAGCTTACTGGAGGCATAAAGATATGCAACTTAAAGAGGACTCGCAAACAAAGCCTTACAATTTGATGGAATGTCACTTTTCGGACTATGTACCTGATTCAAATCTTGAATCTTGGGATGAGTTACTTAGCAATGTGGAAACCTGTACGAAAAATGAGCGAGATGAGATTGTGTTTGTACTGCGATGGTAAAACCTTCATTATACCTTAGTTTATATTAAATCTATAGGCAAAATGGAGCTGTGACTTGCCATCTTTCGGAAGATATTCGATTAAAGTGCCCCAAGACGGTAATATTTTTGAAAGGACAAGTTTAATTATGGACTAGATTATTAAGTTCTATGAGTCGATCATACTATTCAAGGAATAGAATTAAGTAGCTTGGACAGATTTCCTGGATTTTGGATTTGGTACTTGAGCATGCAATGTAGGCTTTAGGTTATTTTCTACATACTAAAGTGCTGTTTTTGCTGCACCACTTTAGGGTGCTATTTATCTGACCTGCTTGTTGCACTAGGCATCGTATCTCCCACGTTGAAATGAAATGTAAGTAACGATAAAATGTTGATATATTATCTATTATAATAGCATCTATTAAAAAGTATGGACTTATATTAGAACAATAAAGTTGATGTGTGAGTTGAGATTATGAAACTCAGAAAAATATCAATAGTTTTGGTTTTAAAGTTTATTGTATGGCTGTACTTATCAATGAACTTTTCACCTTTGCTTTGATTGAAAATCCAACTTTACTGTTAATGAAATTTCAATGTTAAGATAAATAGACGATAAAGTCAAATTTATGATATTTTAATTATAGAGTGGTAGATACTGATGGTGGGGCGCCATCGAATATTTTACGTCTTTGGCAATTTTATGGATATCCAACTAACCAAACCCTTTATAGAAAAGCAACATCGATCCTTATATAGTTTTTAACCTGTACGACTAGGTCTCGAAATAGGTTATATATAAATCTATTCACTTACACCTATCCCACGAAACCTTTAATCAACCCAGCCTCCAGATTTTGGCAAGTACCCTTCACATTTCACTTATGATTCATATGTCTACGAGCGGCACGTCAGCTCCTAATATCAGGAATATGCAAACCTAAAAATTACTTCAAGATTAAAGCTATAAGTAATAAATTTTAGCGCTATTCTATGTTTAAATAGTGAGCCCATATACTAAGCTTTTGAACAGCACCAGCTTAAAGACACATCTCTGTTTTTAGGAAACCTTTGTATTATAATAAGTCTACATCTTACTTCAGCAATCACTTTTGAATTCTACATCCAGTTCATAAATATGATTCTTCAGGCTAGAAGTTAGTATACCAAACCTATTGGAACAACTTGGGTCCTCAGTCAAGGTGGGATCGCAGACCTTCATCTTGTCGGCACCACTTGACTTGTCGATGAAGATTTCGTTGAGATGATGCCTGTAGCCCAAAAGTCGGAGGGGTAGGTGGGGTACCAAGTCGTTAAAATTGACAACACGAGCTACTACAAAACTCTGCTGATTGTAATATGTGGCAAAGTTGGTATTGCCAGTTCTTGGTTGCCCGAAGGTGTATAGGGATAGTCTGTCATCGGTCAAGTTGAAATGATTTTTGATGTGCAAGGTAGCTAAACTGGCTAGAGCTCCACCTAACGAAGCACCCGTTATGACGATGTTGAAATCCTTATATGCTTCACTTTGCAAAATTAAGTTGAGATCACCAAGTAAACTGGTGGATACGGAATCTAAGTCGTTTAGAAAGCCTCTGTGTACTTTTATAGAGCCATCATTCAAATATTCAAATGGGATGAGTTTTAAATCTAAGTTGGTTAGAGCGTTGGTCAAGCCCACCGCTCCCCTAAAAGCTATTACGACTTCTTTCCTATGACTTTCGATAGCTATCATATATTTTATATTCAACTCTCGACTTTTGTGGACGGAATACAGCTTGGTAGTGTTTGGGTATTTGGTCTTGAGGCAGGGTCTACATTTCCAATCTATGAGATGGTCGCTTTTGCAATAGGAAGAGGCTGAGAAGGCTGCGTAATGTTTTATCATGTTTAAGTCGGGTAGTTTTAAATTTGACTGGAAGTTTAGTTGTCCTTGACTGGATGGTGAATGGGTAGACGTAAGGAGGTTGATAGGCGGGAGGCTGGCTAGGTAGGATAACACTTGCATACTTATCAATGGTATTGATCTTTAGAAGGGTAAGTAAAGTGGATTGCTTGTGATAACTTTATTCTGGTGGGAAGATTGACGCCTACCCCAAAGTTCTCCAGGACATTACCTTCTGAAAGTACTAAATTTGTGGATTTGCCAATTGTTCTATTGGATAAAGTACCTTTTCATACCTTTGAGCTTGAGAAGTTAATATTTATCACTATCAACATTAATATAATTGAAAAGGAAGTAGATTTCCATGGAATTGAATCACAAAGTTTGATTTGTCCATCAAGCTGTAAAAATAACTATCTATTGAGTTGGTTGAGGTTATACTATTCAATTCAGTACAGCTCCGTATCTAAACGAATGCAAAGTGAAGACTTTAAAAATGGCAAAGCGATCAAAACGGCTTTAAAAAGTAGTTGTCTCAACGTACTTTTCGTAAATATCTACTTTTCATTAACCCATACCTTTTTTGTTTTATGAAATTTCCAAAATGACTTACGATACATATCCCTGTATGCTTCTTATCAACTTCTGGTAGTCAGGATTTAAAGCCCTAAGGCTTCACTTAAAAGTATAGCTCACATTGGAAAACTGTACCATGACCGCTAGATGTTATTGTTGGATTAGTTAGCGATGTATTTGTAAATGTTGGGCAAAAGTATATTGAAACTTCTATGTATCCCATGTGTTGCACATACGACATCAATTTATTCAACTTCTATCAACCCATCCAACTATATTAACAGCCCTCCTCCCTAAAGACGACGCTCAGTTCGTGAGCATGATTCTCAGAATTTGTCTCCAGCATGTCAAACCGACTCGAACATTTGGGATCTTCGGCTAATCGTCCATCACAAACTTTGGCGATAAGTTTACCCCCCGACTTGTCAATAAAAACTTCGTTGAGGTGATGCCTATACCCTAGAAATTGAAAGGGAAGGTGGGGGACTGGGTCATTATGATTTACTACTCTAGCCACCGAAAAACCTTGCCTATTGAAGTATGCAGCGTAGTTTAGATTTCCAGTTCTTGGTTGCCCGTATGTATACAAAGCTAGCCTATCATCAGTCAAGTTTAGCTTAGTCTTGATGCGTAAAGTAGCTAAACTAGCCAAGGCACCACCTAACGAGGCGCCGGTTAGGATGACTCTATAGCTTTGGTGCTCCCTTACTTTTAAGAGATGCTTGAGATCACTTAAGAGGCGATCCGATATCGAATCCAAGTCGCTTAGAAAGCCACTATGTACCTTTATAGAATCACCTTTCAAATCCTTTAATGGGACTAGTAGGAAATTTAAGTTGGTTATAAAGTTGATACCATCGGCCGATCCTCTAAAAGCCACTATGATCTCCTCCCTATGCCTTTCAATAGCTATTGTATAGCGAACTTTCAACTTTTCACTTTTGTAGGTGGAAAATAGCTTTGTCGTCAAGGGGAATTTGGTTTTTAAGCAAGGTCTACAGTTCCAACTGCGAAGCTGTTTCTCTTTACAGTAGGAGGATGCTGAAAATGCAGCATAATGTTCGATTAAGTTGATGTCAGGCAATTTTAAATTGGATTTGTAATTTAGTCGTTCGTTATCGGATGGACTAATAGCTAAAAGTTGAGAGATAGTTGAAAACATAGTTATATAAGTTAGTACTTTCATACTTTGACAAGATTTTGAAATGTTGAAAAGTGTATATCTACAACTATTGGGTTGGTAGCACCTTATCCTTTGATATATGATCGACGATCTACCTCAAAACTCTCTAAATGCACCATTTTATAAAAAGGATACTCATGAAATACCTTGAAATTGTAAATTTAGTAATATTTAATTGAATGTAAATAGCTTCAGTACATACATCTCTAAGTTTTGCAGACTAGATCTTCACTACTGATTTAGTAGCGATCCAGAATGAAAATTCAACGGATAGACCAAAAGGTACTGGTTTTGATCATTCCAATAGCTTATAAAAGTAAAGCTAGTTGAGTTGCTAGTTTGATATCTACCATCCGATTTAGTACAGCTTCCTACCTAAAGCATCATTAAAAATTGATGTTTTGAAGATTGGAAGGGTACGATGACCAAGATAAATTTACCAAAGTAACTGGTTTAGCATACTTTTATCACATTTCTGATCATAAACTGATCAATCTTCCTTTTTGTATTGAGTGCCATTGTAGGGTATTACAGCACAATTCCTTTAAATCCTTCAATAACTTTTGATAGCTGAGGTCTATGGCTTTGGAGCTAAACTCATTATTAGAAAACTATATCACACCGTTAAATGGCATACGATAAATTTTTATCAAACTTATATATATATAATTGTAACTTTTAATTATATATAGTGATTGATTCAACCTTCACCAATCTATTAATTGACACTAACAACCTTCCTCTTTAAAGACGACGCCCAGCTCATGAACATGGCTGGTGGTATTCCACTTGATCAAACTGATCTTATTTGAACACTCAGGGTCCTCACTCAAACTTGAATCACATATTTTGACAGTATCCTTACCGTACGATTTGTCGATGAAAACTTCGTTGAGGTGGTGCCTATACCCTAAAAACTGAAAGGGAAGATGGGGGATCAGGTCATTGTGATTTACTACTCTAGCAACCGAAAAACCCTGTCTATTAAAATATGTAGCATAGTTCTTATTTCCAGTTCTGGGCTGTCCGTATGTATATAAAGTTAGTCTATCGTCGGTCAAGTTGAACTTAATTCTAATACGTAACGTAGCTAAACTAGCCAAGGCACCACCTAACGAAGCCCCTGATACTACCAGTTTATAGTTGTTATACTCTTCCAACTTCAAAAGGCGGTTTAAATCATCTAAAAGGTTATTTGACACCGAATCCAAGTCTTTTAGGAACCCATTGTGGACTTTTATGGATTTGTCATTGAGATCTTGGAATGGGACTAGTAAAAAGTTGTAATTGGTGATGTAATTTATGGGATCTACCGAGCCGCGAAACACGATGATGATCTCTTTTCGGTGGCTTTCGACGACTATTATATACCGTATTTTTAAGGCGTCACTTTTATAGACAGAATATAGTTTGGTCGTCAAGGGGAATTTGGTCTTCAAGCAAGGTCTACAGCTCCAACTACGAAGTTGTTCCTCCTTGCAGTAGGAGGATGCTGAAAGTGCAGCATAATGTTCGATTAAGTTGATGTTGGGTAGTCTTAAATTAGGTTTGTAGTTTAGTCGTTCGCCATCAGATGGTGGACTAATAGCTAAAAGCTGAGGGATGGTTGAAAATGTAGTTAGGTAGAATAATGCTCGCATGGCTTCTATAAATTTTTTATAAAGTTAAAAAGTGTATATGTAATGGTTGGGTTGATGCTCTTTTACTTTTTGTTGTGATGATGGACGATCTACATTAGAGCTTCCTAAATGTACCATCATCCAATAGATGTAGTTAGGATATACCACAAATAAGCAGCTATATTAATGATTCATTGGATGAAAATTAGCTTTGAAGTTTACATCTTAAAGTTTAGCAATGTAAAATCTACCACTTCCAATACCAATACACTTTAAAAGGTAAAGTGCTGATTTATACTAAATGGGCTGAATACTACTTGGTTCAAATTGCTCATGGCTTATGGAAGTTAAACCTATTTGTACTTTTGGATGAGGATGTTTTGCTTGGTTTTATAAAACTCCATACTCAAACAATAATAACAACAAAGTGCTTAAAAGTTAAAAGGGTAGGATAGTATGATAACTTTGGACAAAGTACCAACTTAATATATATTTTCATCTCTATATTCCAAATTTACTCAACTTGTCAACTTTAGAAGATGGTTTTAAATTTAGCACTTTGTATATTCCCTCTACCCTATCTATCAACTTCTAATAGCTGCAACATACACACTTAAAGCTTGTAATTAGGTATTATAAGCCTTTATTATAAAATGTACAGTAAGTCCTTCTAACCTTACCTACCACTTGTTTATTAAAGTACTAACAAGTATAAAATTAAAAATGTATAATTAAATTTATTCTACAATAAACTTATAAATTGATCCAACAATTTATCAATCTACCTATATACCTTAACATTCCTTTTCCATAAAGAAAACATTGAACTAGTAGATGTAGTTCTTGGAGTTAGTCTCTAATATACTAAACTAATTTGTATATTTTAGATCCTCAACTACACTGCAATTACAAACTTTGACTTTCTTAGTACTATTTGACTTATTGATAAAAACCTTATTGAGATGGTATTAGCATCTTAAAAATGAAAAGGAATATAAAGAGCAAGGTTTTTAATGTTGATAATTTTAGCTACTAAAAAGCTTTGCTAGTTATAAAAGTAGTGAAATTCTTGTTTTTAGCTTAAGAGTACCTGTAAATATATATAATTATTTAATTGTCATATAAGTTGTCAACTTAGCTCTTCAGAAAAGTTGTATATTAAACATCAGATCATTTTTCACAAGTAACTTATAATTATACTACACCTTAACAAAATACTTTGGATTAAGTATGTTATCTTTCACAAACGATTTACTTTAAACCATTCATATCACACCAATCAACCCTCAGTCTATCTAACCCTATTTAGAATTAACTATCCTTTTAAAGTACGAATGATTGGGTCCTAACTTGATAGTGGAATACTGCGACGAAAACGCACATCTACCCCTTGTTAGAGAAGAATCCGCTTACAGGACGTCAAATTAGGACTATCTTCCAAATTACGATATATATATCAAAGATTGGAGATAAGAAGGGGATTTTTGGAGGATTGGAAGGATTTTCGTAAGATTAGTCTGAATAAACGTATATATTCTTAGCCAGTAGTTTTGCGAATATTATGAGTTTTAAAGATTTTCATTGGATGTAGAGGATTCGACATATCTAAATTAGCTAGCCCACAACACGATACATATATCACGTCCCATGCCAAAGGATTCATCAAGTTCGGCCGAACCTACTCAACTGGAAGTCCAAGCCAATGGTCAGACACTTGGTGAGGGCGACCAGCCAACAAATAATATGAAAAAACTCTTTTAGTTTATTAGCAATGTAGAAATATGGATTTGGATAAAAATATTAGCTAATATGTTTGGAAATTCTTGTAGTGCTCATTTAGACAAGTGTATATATTTTAGGAAATTTTATTATGATCTAAATCTTTTTAATTAAATAGTTACTTTGATATTCCTCCAGTCAATTTTATAAAAATATAACTTGAACTGAAAATCCTTACCTTTGCATTATATTCTATTTTAAGGCAAGCTATATGTAGCTATAGCATATAAACTATAAGATAAAAGTTTACAATCCCATTAGATCTATAGTATTAAATAGTTTATACTAGGAGATTAAAGGTTATTTTGAAATATACTAGCTTAAGAAAATCAAAAGTTGATATTGAATATAAAGATATCGCTCTATAATTTAAAAAATATAAATACTCATGTTTATTAGATATATGAAGTATACTCTGACAAAAAGAATGCCAAAGTATTAAGAGCATCTAGCCTTTAATTTTTTTATAATGATAAGCCAGCACATAGCTAGAAAAGTTAAATGAAATAGAAGGTTAGTTTGATAAATGTGTATTAATTTACCTACAGAAAATATTATATAATTTGGTTTAAAATGAAGAGCTGGCTGTTTAAAGTTGGTAGTTTAAGACTATAACAAAAATAAGAAATTTAGCTTTTGTACCTTTTAAAGCTTTATATAGGGCTTTTAAAGCTTTTTATCCCTAATTCTGATTTTCTAATAAATTAGGACTATTACCTCCGTTTCATCTATAAGAACACCCATCTTTGCTTTCTACCTATTATTTAAAAGTACTTACTTGACTTTGCAAATAAAATTTGAATGACTAGATAAGCAACTCTACTATAAACCTTAAGGGCCACTTGCAATATTCTTTTGATATAAGTAAATGTCCCTTTTATATACCCACTGTAAATAAATTTTCTAAATAAAGTATATTATTTGTTGGCTGGTCGCCCTCACCAAGTGTCTGACCATTGGCTTGGACTTCCAGTTGAGTAGGTTCGGCCGAACTTGATGAATCCTTTGGCATGGGACGTGATATATGTATCGTGTTGTGGGCTAGCTAATTTAGATATGTCGAATCCTCTACATCCAATGAAAATCTTTAAAACTCATAATATTCGCAAAACTACTGGCTAAGAATATATACGTTTATTCAGACTAATCTTACGAAAATCCTTCCAATCCTCCAAAAATCCCCTTCTTATCTCCAATCTTTGATATATATATCGTAATTTGGAAGATAGTCCTAATTTGACGTCCTGTAAGCGGATTCTTCTCTAACAAGGGGTAGATGTGCGTTTTCGTCGCAGTATTCCACTATCAAGTTAGGACCCAATCATTCGTACTTTAAAAGGATAGTTAATTCTAAATAGGGTTAGATAGACTGAGGGTTGATTGGTGTGATATGAATGGTTTAAAGTAAATCGTTTGTGAAAGATAACATACTTAATCCAAAGTATTTTGTTAAGGTGTAGTATAATTATAAGTTACTTGTGAAAAATGATCTGATGTTTAATATACAACTTTTCTGAAGAGCTAAGTTGATATTATTGATATTCTTCTAAATTAAATTCTAAAAGGCTTGGCTTATACATAAGTAATTCTTTATGATTTAGACTAGATAACCTTTAACTTATTCTTCTATACTTTTATACAAACCTAAGACTATACATATTAATACTATATAACTAGAGAAATTAGTCTATAGAAAGTATAAAACTTTTAATAACAAATGGCTTTATATTAAAACTTAGAAAATATATGTATATATATTATTTAATATCCAATTAATTTAAATATATATTTTTAATATAGTTAAATTCTATATAGAAAGTATATCTAAATAAATATAGAAAGTTAGTTTAATAATTATATATTAAATAAACTTACTAGTAAATTTTTAATATAATACAATTTAAAGTAAAGATTACTATTATTTAGTTAAAAAGCTTATTTATAGATATAGTGGCTAAAATGAAGATATATTATAATTTTTAAGGCTTTAGAAGTTTATATAATTTATATAAAGCTTTTAACTTTTGATTTAATTATTAATCTAAACCTAGAATTACTGCCTTTATCTCAAGTATATAAATACTTATATAATTTTTTATTTATACAATAAAAGATCTTTTTGATTCTTTATTAGTACAATAAATTTAATAAGTTACTTTTATTTAGTTAATATGCTTTAAAAAAACTTATAGTATTTATTTGTAAAAGTTAGGCCTATTTTTAAATAAAAGCAAACTATTAATACTTGTATAATCCAATTACTTAGAAGATAACTTAGATAAAAAATACCTTTAATAGTCTAAACTAATAAATTACTAGCCTACCTCTATTCCAACATTAAAGTAAAGCTATAGGTATCCATAATACCTAAGCTAGATAATAAAAATGTACAAAAACAGTAGAATTATTAACTATTGATAATTATAAATCAAAAGCTTATAAAGTTTAAATATTTATACAAAAGGTATCTATCTCTTAATTAATTTAGCTATAAATCTTTCTTATAAGTAAAATTTACAAAAAACTCATTTATTATAGTTTAATAATATTAGAGATGTATATTTCAACTGAAATATTAGTATGGGTCAAGCTTTAGGAGTTTTTGACTTGGTTTTCTTTATAAATATAGGGAGAGGAACCATAAAATGTTAGTTGTTGAATACAAATATAAAGCTAAGTAGAGAGTTGCCTATTAAATGCGCTTGGTATGAAATTATCTGCTATAGTCTACTTTGAAAGCTATAATTCAAGCTGATAATATCCTGTCTGTTTAAGTAAATTTGAAAAGTAAAACGAAGGTATACCTAGCTTTCTCAGGGAAGCTTTATATAGGGTAACAAGTTCTAGTATCCTACATTGCTGGCTAACTGGCTTTTGTTTGCTTAAATGAGTTTCCAGTTTAGCTACGCCTTTAGAAATTCTATCCGAAGCTACTGTCAAAAGGGTAATTGATGGAAATAAGATCTAAATAGAAGATATGCGAAGGAAACGGCTTAATTTTAAGCGCCACACATTTGATTTATGAAGGTTTAGACCATGTGGAACTTTATTAAAGAATCTAAAAGTAATTACGGCTGATATATTGTTTCATGGGATGCAAAGATAGGACATTTCATAGGAACTTTTCCAAAAAGTGGTCAATGCTGAACGAATCTGCATTCCACCTAGATGGTGTGATGCTGTTAATTTGGAATTTGGAAGCTTACTTTCTGATCAGTGACTATAATAAAAAACTGATCCATCTAGCTGCCAACTTATTACCGATAGTTACTCCATTGATTAACTTTGAATAAGGCACTAAAATTAATAAACTTCATTCAACTACTGCATTTTTAAGAACATATATATCGCTTGTTAAATAGGATTGGCAAATACATTTCTTCAAGTAGAATATGTAGCGAAAATCAAATAGAAAAAGAGGTGTAGGTTTTGAAAATAATGCTTTTACAAAAAAACATATATAACTTTCCTCATAAAGGCGTATTCCCAGTTTGCATATATCATGCTGTACACTTTAGAAACAAAAACTTGGAATTAAGCAGGAAAGATCGATATAATATATGAGTTTCTATCAGAATCCTAGATACCATTATCAATCTGAGCACCTAAGAGTAACTGTAAAGAAACCTTCCTAAACTAGTTGTAGCTTTGCTTAATAGCTAAAATCCAAGTTTTATATCTTAAACCCATAGACTACAAGTTCGACATCTATCTTATCAATTCTAGAAACTCTCCTTATCCTTTAATGTTGAATCAATTATTCCCATTTTAACTTGATTTTTTCCATTTCATTTCTGTAATATCTGAAGTATTGAAATCCTAGAAGAATTTCCAAAATAGCAATGTAGACAATGGTACTTGAGATTTAGTAAACTCTGACCACCTGTATTCAGAGCACCTATTAGTGAAGGCCAGTAACCTATATAAGGCACACTATAACAGCCTTGATTGTTACAATTTCTATTATGAAGTCATTGGCCTATTTCTTTATATCATTATCATGCCACTTCCTCATTCCAACTTTTGATCTTTCTATTCTCCATTTATTACTAGTTTTGATCAGAAATCTGTTTTACTTATTAGATATTCTTGATTATTTTCTTAACTTTAACTAAAATCTAGAAACTCCAACAATTAGCTATATATTATATGATTCATACCTTCCAACAATGGAAAACACATCAGTAGTAATCAATAGAATTACTAGTCTTTTAGATAGACTTGGTAAACACTCAATTAATCTATAGAGTAGTAGATTGCCAAGATGGAATCCAGTCCCCTTAATATAACTACAACCAAAATATCAAAGGGATATTTAAACCCTTCAGTAACTACCAAAAACCAGTATCTTAACAATGTTCTACCTTGCTATTTTCTAAATAGCTGTTACTTACCTCTTGATCTTAACTATTAACTATAGCTGTTATAATAGCTTGATTATATTTTCTTGCCATAACTGTCTCTAATAGCTTGATCTGTTTACTTACAAATAAAGCATTGTCTCTGGTCAGCCTTTTAGTTATTAGATTATGTGAATATGTAGTTCAACTTTTATACCCTTTTAGCTCACTTTGCTCAAACTTTCTTTACTTTCCTTTAGACTTACCTCCTTTAGATGACTTATATTACCAATGCTATGGTTGGTATTGGTTTTACTATTCTGACCTCTTATGTTATACATTCCTATTATGACACTATTATTAGTTGGATCAAACAGCACCCCCTTAGACCTTATAATATAAACTGATATCAAAAGTGCTTAGCAACCAAAAGTAAGCAAGTAAAACAGGTAAGGACTAGTAAAGACTTTTAAGTAGTAAGCTAAGGTAATAGGCAAAGCTAAAGGAGTGGTAGGTAACCTAATTGGTATAAACTAAATACTAGTCCTAAACAAAGTTAATATATGTAAAAATAATAAAAGTTGATATACCATTTAAATTTAAAGTTTGGAAAAGGATTTTTAATATTAAAAATAAAGAAACTTTAGCTTTTTTATATACTTTTTAAAATAAAAATTTTAATAGCTTAAATAGGCTTTGGTATATACTTTAACACTACTGATATCCTAAGTATAAAAATAATAAAGGTAAACAAAGCTTTAGTTTTGGATATAATGTAGCCAATCTATAAGATTAAACTTTACAGCCAAACTTAATAAATTAGCTATATTTTAAAGTTAGCAATGTGGTATATCATAAGTATTTCCAAACTGCTTTGGTAGGCTGATCATGTCAGTCCTTCTAAAGCTTAGCAAGCAGCAAAACTACTTACTAATTGTTGGCTGGTCGCCCTTGCTGAGTGTCTGGCCACTAGCTAAGAATCTTTAAACGTTTAATAAAACTAATCCAACTCAATATATGATCTTAGAACCTTAAAGACCTCAAACCACGAAATACCAAAATCCTTTGTATTCTTGAAATCCTTAATCCCCAGAAAAACCGGTCCCTTCTTCCTATATAAAAGGTACAATATATATATCGTAGCTTTGGGGACAGTCATAACTTACTGATATGTAAGTGGATATTTCTTTTGCAAGGGGGTAGACATGTGTTCTGGTTGCAGTAGTCCACCCTTGAAGTTCAGATCCAATGATTCCTACAACTGATTAGTATGGTAGAACTGGTCATCTGGTAATTAAAGTAAGTCTTTGGTGAGAGATAAAGTTTATAACCTGAAGCACATTGTTGGGACGTAGTATAAATGTAAGCTAACTATGAAAAACTAACCTGATGTTCGAAATACAACTTAGCTGAAGAGCTAAGTTGACACTAACTATGGTATTGTAGCTTATAAGTAATTGCAGATTCAAAGTAGTAATTCAGTCACTCAATAACCACAGCAACGAACTTCTACCATTTCTAGTAGAGACTAATATCTATAATTTTCCTAGACATCCAATACTATCATTTTTAGAAAGTATTCGGCACTATATATTGGAAACCTTCTATAAACAGCAATATTGTTTGGAAATAAGGCTAAAGCTGCCTTTTTCAAAAAAGCTAACCTTTTGAAGATCCCTAATTTCTAAACAAGGATTTAGTAGTTGTGATTAGATATACTTTTATATCTTTGCTTAGAAAGTCTTAAAAATTACCTATAGGTCGTAGTTTTGCAACATCATAAGCAAATTTAAAAGACTATCACCATTTGTGAGCCATTTATATTTGAGATACACTATACCTTTTTAATTAAAGTTTAATAAATTTAGATCCAAGTACTTTTCCAATCAATAGAATAAAGTCACATTTTCCAGTTAAATGTGCAGTCATCTATAAAATGAACAGTTAGTATAGTTACATAATAAGGCATTTAATAATTGTGTATTTTCAAAGTAATTGTGCAGTTAGTATGGTGGCTTAATATTAGACTGTATAACTACTTAATTATAAAGAAACTGTACAATAGTATACTAGTTATTTTGTATGTAAACTAATGTGTAGTTTATAGACTAATACAAAGTTTGTTTCTAATTGAATTGATAGGAAGAGCTTATTTAATTACTAGCTTAATGCGTAATAGCTGCATTTAAATAGATTGGCCAATAAATTCGAAATAACACTGCCAATTTGTATAAATTACTTTACTACAAAACTACTTAGTAACTGCATAATAGATTGAATAATCTGTAATCATTTGTTGACTACATAACAGATCAGGGAATTTATTAACTACTTAATAACTGCATAATAGATTGAGAAACCTAGTAATTACTATAGCAACTACGTAATTACTAGGTGACTACCTAATTGCTATAGCGACTACGTAATTACTGGATGACTACCTAATTAGCATAGTCACCAGCTAATACTTTACAAATACCATATATCTTAATTTCCAACTATTTATATGAGCTATACCAATAAATTCCTCTATTTGATAGCTTTTATATTTTGTATAGAACCTTTCATTTGATTCAGTAGATCCTGAGAACTGACTTCTGGTATTTTATATAAGTTGGAAATCTATAAACTCAAAGTTGGAGCTTACTAAAGCTGCAAACACTTTGATTTCAAAACTATGGGTATATCTCAAGATCTAAGCTATAATATGAGATGCATAGTATCAATTCTGAAAACTATATGTCATTGGAATATTTATATATAATTTATATAGCAATATTTGGTTTAAAATTTTAAGAAACTGTATAAGTAGACATAGTAAATCGGAAGTACAAAAAGTGTCTCAATAAACTTAAAACTTTGTAAAATTATAGATATATAAAGCCACGCAAAATACACTTCATTTTATCAAAATTGAATCACTAGATCTCGAGACATACCCATAGTTTTGAAATCGAAGTGTCTGCAGCTTCAGTAAGCTCCAACTTTGAGTTTATAGATTCTCAGCTTGTATAAAATGTCAGGAGTTGGTTCTCAGGACTTACTGAATCAAATGAAAGGCTCTATACAGAATATGAAAGCTATCAAATAGAGGAATTTATTGGTATAGCTCATATAAATAGTTGGAAATTAAGATATATGGTATTTGTAAAGTATTAGCTGGTGACTATGCTAATTAGGTAGTCATCCAGTAATTACGTAGTCGCTATAGCAATTAGGTAGTCACCATAGCAATTAAGTAGTCACCTAGTAATTATGTAGTCGCCTAGTAATTATTTAGTTGCTATAGTAATTACTAGGTTTCTCAATCTATTATGCAGTTACTAGGTAATTAAAAGGTATTCGATTTTTTGTGTAATCAACAAATGATTGCAGACTATTCAACCTATTATGCAGTTACTAAGTAATTTTGTAGTAGAATAATTTATGCAAATTAGTATGGTTTTTATGTAATTGTAAAGATATTCCTGCAAATATAGGCTTATATACAATAAGGTAGCAACTACGTAGTGTACACTTTTCTAAGTAGTTTACTGAATTTTACAAGTTTGTTTAGGTATCTACTAGTAATCTGGAATCTACTTAGATATAAGATGAAATAATATTAAACTGAGTAATTGAGTAGTATTAAACTTATAGCACAGTTTCCTATTAAATATCAAATAGGCTGTTAGTTAAGTAATTATCAGCTCATTTACGAATTATGTATTGTTCTACATATAAAACTGAGTAACTACGTATTTACCGATAAATTATTTCTTAATTCTAATTGGAGGAAAATGACCTAATCCATAACTTTAGAATAGTGTTGATAGATAGTAGTGGATTTAAAGCAGCTGTATTTTTATTAATAATTCTAAGGAGCAAGCTAAAAAGCCTAACTGCTCAAGTTTTAAGTATTGGTTAAAATTCCTACCTTAGTTTATAAATTACATAATATTCTAAGCAGTGACATATCCATCTTAGAAAGGTAATTAAAGATTTTTTGGATTTAAATTAAATAGTTTGTATAGCATGCTTTATAAAACATTAATTTGAATTTATCTGATAATTTATTTATACCAATATATTTAAAATATAGTGAAAAGATATTTATATTTAAATTGTATTTTAAACTACTAACGCTATCTATATAATAATAAAATATAAAGCTTAAGCATATATAGCTAAATTAGTAAAGTTAATCACAAATAAGCTGTTATAATCGTATAAAAAGCTTGTTACATATTTTTCACTTTCTATATTATTGTAAGTAATGAGTATAGCTTATTAAACTATTAAATTTATATCCTACCTATAGATCTTATATCAGAAGTTGATAAAACAAACCTTAGTACTGGAATAATGGCTGTACCTACAGATACATATAAAATATAATGTTAGTCTTTACCACACCATGTGTAACAATCCTGGTTGTTATAATTCCGATTATTAGGTTATAGATCTATTCCCTTTTTTATTTCCTTGTTATACTTTTTCAATTTCCAATTTTTTCATCCTCAATTCGTGACTATCTTGGTTACGAATCTACTTCACATATCAGATATTTTGAATATATATTTTTCTTTTCTTTTTAGCTTCAACCATTACTTAGGAACTCTAACGATTAACAGTACATTATCTGACCCTATCATTTTAATAGTGGAAAACACACTAGTAGTAATTAACAGCATCACTGACCTTTCTGACTAAACTTGGTAAACACTCAATTAGTCTATAGAATAGTTAATTGCAGATAGAAACTCAATCCTTCTAATGTAACTACAGCCAAGGTATCAAAGGGATATTTAAACTCTTGGGATGCTACTAAAGGCTAGCATCTTGACAATGCTCCACCTCGCTATTTCATAGTTTTTACTCACCTCCACTTCCTAGCCATAGATGTTGTGACAGCCTGATTTCGTTTCTTAGCCTTGAATAAATTTACCTTTTGCTCATATTTTTATTTTCAGCATAGTAATACTATGTAGTCTAGTCTCCCTGTCCTTCCAGCCTCTTGCTACCCTCGGATCTCACCTCCTTTGAGCAATTAATATTATTAATACGATCAATCCCTTTAAACCAACATTGATCTACCAGCCAACCCCTATCTTTGATCCGAATATTGTAGCACCAGCTATTGCTCAATCACCATCTGATAGGCCTCCTCTTGTCCAGCTTAGTTTGTACCCAACTCCTAACCCATCTCTCCGATCCTCTTCTGTAGCTGAGATTTGACTAATATTGTATGGGTGTTCCTTATGGTGTGCCTCCTTCATTTGACTGTTTAATTTGCCATCCGGGGAATCTAGGCCTTTCTTATGAACGCAGTGGTAGGTTTTAGCTTCGTTTTCTTAACCTACCATGTCATTAGCTTGCAATATGTTTCTATAATTAATTGGATCCAGCGGTATCTCCCTAGACTTTACAATGAGCACTGCTAAATGAAAGTCTACTAAGAACTTTAAAGCTTTTAAAACCAACAGTCTATATAGAAAATTTAGAAACTGTAATATGTAAACTTGCAAAAGTAAAATAGGTTAAAGTTAATAAGTTTAATTAAAGGTAGAATATACCTTTGTTGAATTAAAGCTCAACTATTTAGTTTGCTTAGCCTTTAGCTTTTTTATCCAGTAGGGCCAAATCATAGTTAAAGAATCTAAAAGGTACCTTTAGCTTAACGGTTGTATATGAATTCTACTTACAGATCAAAGGATTTGATTTAGGATGGAGTTTGAATTGAAGGGTATACTATTAGCTGTTGATTTTGTAGTTGTGATAGAAGACTATTGCGATTAGATAGATAAATAAAAATTTTACACCTTGAGAAGCTTTATATAGTAATCTTTAAATCTTTTTTTCAAATTTGGAAATTCAGTATAAATTATAACTATATTTCTGTTACGTCTACAGGAATATATACTTGAAGCATTTTTACAGGGATGCTTGTTTTTATCAACTATGAGTAATTTATTGGCAAGTAAAAATAACTCCATTAAGAAGCTGTAAAGAATTTTTATGGCGTATATGGGCCAAAGTATGTATGGATCCTTATCTGGTGATTTATCACATAACATATATTCTATCAGATTCATTCCAGTATTCGTTAAAAGCTGCATTGCAAACAAATTGCAGGTATAAGCTTTATAATTTGTACTTAAATAATCTAGCCTACTACTTTAAAGATAAATTTTATATAAAAGATGTTGAGCTTAGGCATTGATTAGAAAATCCTATAAGTTTAAAGCTAATATTTTACTACTTGCTAAATTTTATATTAGATATACTGTAAGTGAGTTATAGAAGTTTTTGCTTATTAAAAACTAGTTGAGGATTTGTATTATATTTCTAATAACTTGAATCTGTAAGAATAAGAAATTTTAGAATTATTAAATTTAAGTATTTGAATTACTATCAGCTTTGCAAAAACCTATTTAAATATTATAATAGTTTATTTTTAGCATTTATATTTTACTGTCTAATTCTACATTGATTAAATATTTGATAACTCAAACTGAAATATTGTATGTTTGAAATATCATATAGCTTTAGACCTATTATAAGATAAAATATCTTACAAAGTATATATTGATAATAAAACTATACCTTTTCTAAAGGCTTTATAAAGCTTAATGTATTTATATAATCTTAAATCCAATTGAGTTTTGATATTGCTAGCACTTTAACTTTTATATATTTAGCCTATACTTATGTAAGTATCATAAATGTAAAAGAGTTTTAAAAGATTATAAATACTACTTTTTAGTTTTAAAGATAAATATTTAAATAAACTTTTAAGGAAAACTTTAAACTATAGGTATAGATTAAGACTAAAATATATATAACTTTATAATAAAAGGTTTAAAGTAGATGATAGACTAGTACTATAAGTAATTTTATTATTATTTTGTTTTTAAAGAGCTATAAATACTTAAAGATAAAGCTTTAGCTTTTAAGTATATATATTTATTTATAAATCTAAAATTTTATTTTATAATTAAAACTATTTTTGAATAAGCTGCAAGATTATAATAGCTATATATAAATAATTTAAAATAAGGATAAAATATATTATTAAATTTAAAATACTTTTTTATAATATTATTATTAGCTAGTTGCTTTTACTAAGTATTTAACTATTAGCTTAAACTTTTAATTAAGTAAGTTTGGCTAAACTTGGTAATTTATTTAGTATAAAATATATTATTTTATTATATTATAGATTAATATAAATATAGTAACTAATTTATAACAAAATATAATATAAAAGCACTATTTCTATAATACTTCTAGTTAGAAATTCTTAAAATATTTAATCAAACTAATTTAAACTTAAAAAAAAAATCTCAAATAATTCTAATAAACTAATTCAAAACTCTTTTTTCTTTCATTAATAAAAGTAATTTAAAAACCCTTTTTTTTAATCCTTTTATTTGTTTTTATAGCATATTTTCTCTTTTTATCTTCTTTTTCTTTTTATTTCTTTTTTTCTACCATATATACTATAGATCTAAAATAAAGTATAGCTTAAAAGCTTATAAGTAAACTCTTTTTCTAATAAACTAAAATTTTATATTTTAGTTTTTATTAGTTATCTTTATATTTTAAACTTACTTTCTTTATAGGATAATAATTAGAAAATTTAATATTAAGTCTAAAAATTAAACTTATACTTTTAATAAAAAATTAATTTTAGATAATTTAGGCAATCTCATTATTAATTAAAATATATACTTATAAATAGTAGGAATTTTAAAGTGTAGGAATAAATAAATAACTATACAACTCCAAAATACTTTGTTTGGTAGTAGCTAAATTATAAGTTTTTTATAAAAAATAAAATATTCTAATGTTTAATACTTAATTTAGCCTAAGAGCTAAGTTGCTATATATTAATAATAAGCCTATCAAAGCTAATAAAAATAGGGTTAATTATAACTTTAATAATGTTAAAATCTAAAAAAATCTTAATATATACTTTTAATATTTTTCTTAATAAAAAACTTTAATACCTTAATCTAGTAAGAAAAGCTTTAATGTATATATTTATAATAAACCTTTAGTATATGCTTTAGTAGGATATACATAACATATATTAATCTTAACTAGTAGATCTAGTTTACAAGCCAATAATAAATATAGATCTATATTTAAAGTATTTATTATAGTTAACTTCAAACCTTTAAGACAAAGCATGAAAACACTAGTATCATTGATTTTATATATATTTAGTACTATTTCCTCAACTTTGCTCAAATCCAAACAGCTACTACATATCATCCTCCACTTATACTAGCTTTATTTATGTTTCAGCAACTATTGCATATTTACCTTTACTTATATATACATTCATACTCTTACACCAATTCTAAATATATCTAAACAATACTTTCATGTTCATTTTCATCTACCTATATGCTTAGTATGTCTATTCCAATCCCATTTATATATTCTATTCCCATCATATATTATCAATTTATAGTATATTAAATAGCTGTCAGTTTACTGTTTATTTGCAATACACTGTTTTCAATATGCATATATTTTAATTATAATACGGAATGCTAGTCCTTCTCAATGTTGAGGAAGCTGAAAGTGTACTTTGTTTATAACATATCTCAAAACATTAATGGCTAGGTATGATTTAGAGCTTATATTTAAACTACCTTTCCACACATATCACCAACTTACAACACTAGTCGTATGGACACCACCTAAATTATACAATTTCATCGACGAGATAGTTGTAAGTCGGTTCTAAAACCTTTGAATCGTAGACATTGCATCCTTCCTTTACCATCCTCGTTATCTAATACACCGATATCTTTTACATTTAATTTCGAGTAAAGTGCTCCAAGTCTTTATATCGAAGCTCCAAATGAACTTGTGACTAGAGGAGTTTGATCACTTCGCTATGCTTCTCTCTGGAGCTTTTCAATTCAAAAACCCTGACATCTACGTCTCAGTACTATAATAGTGGATTTGGATTACCTACCTTTGCAAAAGCAGCTTCTAGTCTTGACACAGTATAGCTCGATCGTATCTAAATGGAAGCCCTTGTCTGGAAGCGACTGACTGTTCATACTTAGCTTAGCTAGGTACAGTCGATAGTTGCCAACTTTGCATCCGAAGCTTGAATTTTGATAACTACCAATATAAGGCGGTTGGCCTCAATAGCCTGTAGACCTATGTTCCCATGTAAACAAATGTATATAAACTAAAAAATAAAGCAATTTAATTAGACTGGAGTCAGCTTTATTAAGTTGAAGTACATGCACTAAGCTCTCTTGGGCTTAATTTTCTTTATGAATACGATGTAGGCCATAGTTGAAAGTGCTGGATTGAATGTTGGCTTGATAGCTGTATACGAAATCTACTTGCAGGTCAAGTTCGATACGGTTTGGTTAAAATGGAAGGTACAGCCGTTTGCTTCGAGTTGGCAATAAAAGTAGAAACTACAAGTTAAAATCGATCTTCACACCTGGACGCCTTATATAGTGCTTTTAAGGTATCTATATCCATGGGTTGGGAATTGCATATTCAATCAGAAGCCACATTCTACCTCACACATTGGGTCATGTATATAAACCGGATGCAATAGAATAGCCAATATATAGGTCGGATATAAACATCCATCGACATTGCCTATTAAGCAAATGCAATACTAATTTGATGAAATAAGGACGTTGCAATATACTATTGGTATTAACTCAGCTACTAAATTCTAAAGTGTACTCGTGTTTACTTTGTGACTCATCAGTTGTATTCCAAATTGCCGAAGCTGTTCAAAGATTTAATGAGTTAGCTACAAGTGCACCTATAAAAAATCGCCATAATTCTTGAACGTTGGAGCTTGCAGTGGCTACCTTGACATTTGGATCAAAAGCTTACAGGCTCATGTCAGGCAATGCGTCACAATGCCCCTTTTATACAGTCATCCTATCCACCTAGGGTTTACTGGAAATACAGTTCGGATAGCTGCTTTTAATGCGAAATGGGTATACAATCTGGCATTTTAAAAAAAGCATAACAGGGAAATGCCAGGGTCCAAGGGTTGCTGTTTCCTACCATATATTGGCTTCTATACTGAAACTTCATCCTAAAAGCTTGAAATACTTGTTACAGATCCACAAGTCTAAATAAACCATGGGTCACTCAAGGAAAAGCTTGTATTATTGCTTACTTTACAGGCTCTATACTAAATACCTGTATAGTCTACTAACTTAGCAATCGAACTATATTTACTTGTTCTCCATCACTTGATTCAGCATTTCAAATCAAATGTTGTAGAGTTGAGCAGCACCCACAGCTACGAATATAGTGTTGAAATGACGTGTTCTACAAATCATCTATTGGCAGTTATAGCCGTGCAAGACATGATGTAAAAGCTGAATATGTTTGAGTAATCTGACCCAACCAAATCCTAATACTACGCCACCTCAGTCTTATATATTTAGCCTGCAATTATTGGTAATAGCGTCGCAGATATAAACATAAAACGATAAACAGGCATATATGTTGCTTTTTAGCCTTAAAGAGTGTAGTCAACTAGCCAAATTTTTGAATGATGGATAAGGATTGATACTGAATACCTAGCCAAGTAGTGGAGGTGAGTGGTGAAGGATAACTGTCCCCTTGCTACCTAAAAAGTATAAATATCTACCTATGCAACCTCAACCCTCGAGCAATTTTAAATACTTGTATAGCAAAGTGCTTTTTTCATATTAGTATATATTGACGGCTGACTATACATTCGGAGTCATCAAAAGCCAATCTGCAGAACCCTGACAACACCTCATTCCTCATAGCTCCATCTTGACTTTAATTTTATGGCTAGGTTCGACAACATGAGTTTACGATCCATCCCACAGGTAACTAAACCGCACTCGCCTTCCTTGGCATCTCAATTTGAAGGGTTCTCAGGAAAAGTAGGAAACTCCACTTTAACCAAATTGTAAAACTAAGTACATAAACAACCCCAACTCGGGCCGATTTGCATTGAAACCTATCGCCGATGACATAAACTTGGCATTTAAAGAGGCTACTATGTGGTGCATCGACTGTAAGCCCAAGGTTAGGAGGATTCAATATCTGCGTACACTTAGTACTTTGAGCTTATCTACTCGATATGAACAACAGACTTGGCTACATGAACATTTGAATACAGTACTGCTGCTTTCTTAGTATATTTACATGCCACCCCTTCATATATAGTCTTAATAGCCTAAATCAAACGCCATATACCGCTAAAGTGCCTGTACCAGCTAATATACATACAAAAGTGAAATAAAGGGTGCAATGGCATCTAAAATCATCTCAAAAGAAACAGAATCTATAAGGCTTTACTCTCAAACTACTTTTTCAAGAAATCCATAGCAACCTTGGTGCTGGGCAAGTTCCAGCTTTTGGGGCCAAAGTGGGGGGTGACTGTCACTAAAACTTCCTCCTCCTTATCTATTTTGCCACGCTTACGGTTCCTTATAGCTTTCTGTAGCTTCTTCAACGAATCTTTGGAATCCAAAGGTTTGGAGTAGGTGACTAAAGGCTTGGCGATGTTAGTCAACCATTTGGGTTCGATGGCAGTGACCCCTATTTTAATCACAGTAAGTATAGGTTAGGAAGCTGTTAAATTTACCTCGCATCAGTGGGGTACCCGAGTTGGTAGTATGGATCGAACTGTAACATACGAAAGTCTGGGGCGGATCCTTGAGGTACAAAGTCGATGTAGGCTCAATATATACTTCCTGTTCGCCCCACATGGTCAAGTACTTGGGGGTAGCTCTTATACCTCTATCATAGGACTTCTCATCGTCTTTGGTAATAAAAACTTTTAGGACGGCCACTTGATCGACGAAACCGGCTAAAACGATTTGTCTAAGAGCAACTAACTGAGCTGGGGTTGGTGGTTTAAGTTTTGGGTTCAAATCGACATCTACACTGGGGCAGTGCAACTGAACCAAGTTGGTAAGCTGCCTACGTAATTTCCTTATCTCCTCCATAGCTTTCGATCTCAAGAAATGCTTCTCACAAAATGCATCGTCTCCACCCCCGTACTCGTAAGCTCCAACCGCGTTGAGATCTCGTAGTAGATCGCTGAAGCTATCTCCATTTTGGCTGAATTTGGCTAGCACGTCAAAAAACTTCCTACGTCGGTTGGTAGTCATAGCATCTTGAGCATCCTCCTCATCTTCAGGGTCAATTAGCTGATGATCCTTGAGGAAAATGTCGCCAACTGCCAATGTAGCTACGATAGCGATGGTGTAGGGCATACATCCAAATTGCTGCCCAACTACCAACATCTTGGCGAGTCGCGGTGGGACTGGGAACAAAGCCATCAACTTACCAATGTCAGTAGCTTGGCCGTCGGTATCCAAGGCCCCAAGGTAAGTGAGAGTACGTTCCGCCTTTTGGATGGCGAAGCTGGGTGGTGGTGTAGGGAACGGGAATTTGTCTAACTTGACCAAATTCATCGCCTTCATCTGTAGAACTACACCGTCGATAGGTGTTCGGAATATCTCTGGTTTAGCAAATTGTTGGAAGGTGTCGTTGAAGACGGCTGAACTGAAGAGTCGGTAGCAGTGCCCAGGTCCAGTACGACCGGCACGACCAGCCCTTTGTTCAGCCGAGGCCTTGCTTACGAAGCCTACCTCAAACTTGGAGACCTCTGACTTGGGGTCGAATTTCTTTTCCTTAGCTAAACCAGCGTCAACGACGTATCGGATCCCGGGGATGGTGATTGAAGTCTCGGCAACGTTAGTTGCTACGACGCAAAGTCTATGCCCGGCTGGTGGCGGTTGGAAGACTTCGAGTTGGCGTTCCGAAGGTAACATCGAGTACAGGGGCAGAACATACAAAGGCTGGTGGCTAGCTTCTTCGGAGAGTTCTAAAACTTCAGCCGATGGATCGTCCAACTCTTCCTCAGAATCTCCAAACTCATAGTCCATGTCCCCGTCATCGAATTCGTAATCTATGGGTTGATCGTCTCCTTGTTCTAAAGCTTCGACGTCCTCAGCTTCTAAGTTGATATCGGCACGCACCTCTTCATCCTTGACCTTGTCACTCTTGCTGCTTGTATTTGTTTTCTTAGCCTTCTTCTTACTGGGTTTCTTAGGGGCAGCTGTTACCTCGGGGAACTTTTGCTTGAGCTTGCGGCATACGTCCTTGATCTCCTGCTGCCCAGTCAGGAATACTAGGATGCCGCCAGGTGGCAGTCGCGTATGGATCTTGACGACTTTGCGATAAGCCTCGTCGGCGTGCATGTGGTGGAACTGTGGCGTGCGTTTGTTAAAATGTACAGTGACTGGAAACTGCCTTGCGTCAACCTTGATGACTGGTGGTATACGCTCCCCCTCTGGGAACAGCCTGGGATTATTGACAAAGTCTTCGACTCGCAAAGTAGCCGACATGATTATCAACTTCAAAGGCTAATTATACTATTCAGCTTAAAATACTTTGGAAATAAATTACCTTGACTCCCTCCTTACCCTCTCGAACCATCTTATTACGTAATCTCAAAGCTCTGGACAACACACCGATCAGGATATCAGTATTTAAAGTACGCTCATGAGCTTCATCCAACAGTAGAGCTGAATATTTGGTTAACATGAGATCAGCTGCAAGTTCTCGCAACAGGACACCATCGGTCATAAACTTGATACGCGTATCCTTACCTACAGTAGTGTCGTAACGAACCTGATGGGCTACATGCGCTTCATTGTCAAGCTCTTTAGCTACTCGAACCGCCATACTTACGGCAGCTACTCGTCTAGGCTGGGTAACCCCAACCAACCCCGACCGTAGTTCACATTTAGGATCTCCATACCCAGCTTCATAGAGGAACTGAGGGAGCTGGGTAGTCTTACCGGACCCAGTTTCACCACAAATAATGACACAGTCGTTAGCTTCAATGGCTTCCATTATAGGTTGTTCTTCATTGAGTATAGGTAGTTTTAACCGTGATTCCTGGATCTCCTTGGGGCGGTTGACATGGACATAGTAAGCCTTTTTAATTTCAGCAAAGCTTGGAGTTTGGGACCGGTAGGGGTTGATAGGCTGCTCAATTTTCTTAACAGTAGATGCAGGTGCCTGTAAATAGCTTAATGAAGTGGTTGGGTTGGTTTCCACATCTTTTTTCTTGGATACCTCGATCACTTCTTTGCCTTCCTCATCCTCTTCCTCATCCTCAGTATCGGAAGCTGAACTATCAAATGATGAGTCACTGTCACTATCCTCCTTTGATCGCTTCAACAGTTCACGAACTGATACTAGTTTCTTTACTTTGGATTTTATAGGCAGGTCGTTCAAGTTAGTCCCTGGCTTCAAAGCGGAACCTCCTATTAAACTTGCACTTACCTTACCCTTGACTCCTGCTTGAGGCTTTGATATCGGTATGAGAACTTCTTCAGGTGCCTCTTTCTCAACTAAAAGTCGGACATTGGGATCGGTTATAGGTATACCAGCTTTTTGTTGATTCAATGCGTGGCGTAACTTCTGTTTGGTAGTCATAGTGGTCTGACCCAAAGCTTTGGAGGATAACATTAACTCGGAGCTAAATGAAGTTGCCGAAAGTTTAGCTATTAACTCGGCCTTTTCCTCCTTGGCCAACTTCTTCTTGATGTACTGGTCCAATCGCTTCTTCTTCTTGGAACTCATCTTGGGTCCTTTTTCTTCAACTTGGACTTCAGTCTGAGGTAGTTCGGACTCTTCAATACCTCCCCAGCCTTCATCATCTACACTGTCTATTTCTATGTTGTTGCCGTTTTTCCTGGCGGCTTGGGCTTGGGCCTTCTTCCGTAGTTTGGTTTCTCGTCGCATACCTTTGTCTATTCTTGAACAAAACTAAAGTTTTTCGATAAGTTTATGATTTTATCAAAAATTTTTGATGGAATTTGGTTTGGAGAATAAAGTTGGTGAACACCAACAATTTCCACCTTTGTTTACACAAGAATTTGTTGGGATGAGTTTCGCCTTCAACTTTCAAGTAATACCGACAACAACCTTCAACTATTAAACTTTCCAATTCAATAGTTAGATCCCGAGGATCAGAATGCCTACAATGACGCCGAAACCAATGGCAGTATCCCTAATGAACCTAACAACTACGATTTTACTTCCTCTGATGTCGTTACAACTCCTTGCCAACAATTTTTGTTAACCGATGCAGTAGCCTATTTAAAATTTTACAATCAGCTAACATTTTTATTCCTTTTTTAAAGCTACTTCATTCCATCGAACTCGAGCCTATTCAAATTGGTCTTTACATCCTTTACAAACGACTACTCAGTGATATCCGGGTCCAACTAGCTCAAGAGGACGATTTGACTACTACCAACTCAACTTTCAACTGGTTAGGTTGTACTGACTTGATAAAGTATGAATACGAAGGAGGGTTTAAAACTTGGGAATCAGCACTTGACCTCTCCCATTACCTTTCCAATTTGGATGATCAACTGTTTAGAAACACTTCGGTTATAGAGGTACCCATTTTTATATTTACATTTAGTTACATTATTTTTTACAAAAAGCTAGGTTGCGGTTCAGGGCTACCTAGCCTTACCTTCATTAAGAAGTTTGAACCCCATACTGTACATTTCAGCGACTTTAACTCGGAAGTACTGAGGTTATTGACGGTGCCTAATTTGATTGGTACCATCTTCAATACTCAAGATGAAGAACAATTTGCTGTTGAGCCCAACTATCTACAGATTCTAAATGAGAAGTGTAAATTTTGGTTTGGTGACTGGCAACAGCTGGTATAACTTTATTTATTTCTCATTTTTAATACAATATTTTATCTACCAAGTCTCAGAATGTAGGTCTCGACAACAAGTTTAAAGTTGTATTGACTACCGAAACCGTCTACAGGATGGATTTGATACCAAAGCTGGTGGATACTTTAACTAATATAATGAGCTATCCCGATGGTGTATGGTAAATGATGGAACTCTATCCTTCCTTTACTAACTATTAAATGTAGCTTCTTAGCAGCTAAGAACATTTACTTTGGCGTGGGTGGAGGTACCATTCCGTTCAAAGCCTACCTTGATAGACTAGGATGCCCATTGATGTACAAAGAGGTTGTCGCTTTGACCGACGGTGTCAATAGAGAGGTACTAGAGGTTCGGTGGAGAGTTTAAAGTAAAGTCTGAATTTTATAGCCTTTACAGATTATGTTTAAAATAGCCAAAGGTGTTTTGATATAGCTATTTATATTTATACTTTTGCAGTATCATTTAATTAAATATATATATAATTTTACCTTCTGGTATATTAAATAAGCATTCCAAATTTTGTAAATATATTGCCATTTTTGACTGCTTTAGTAAACTTTATACTAATCATAATTCTAACCTTGTGCAAATTTCGGACTTGTATAGTGTAAGGAAATATTTCCAAGTCAGCTGTAGTTTCACTCCATAAACCGAACTCAAGTTATATTCCAGGCTTAGTCGACTGGTCAACATCCCTTTATCAAGTTTAGAAATGCCCCTTTTAACAGGAATCAGGTGATCAACCCCGTACTGACTGCTTCTTAACCCTTGCACTCCCTAAAGATAACGATTATCTCCCTGAAGAACCAAATGAGTTTTGATATTGGAGCTTAGATGAACACTAATCACCAGTATCTAGAATATTTACTACTAAAGATAAGTCGCCTATATAAAACCCACAGTGTACTTAGTAGTAGGTCAAGTAATTATTAAATAAACGTACTGAACATTTGAAGGGTTCCTATTTTTCGTTCATCCATAATTTCTTCAACCTCAAAGACATTGTTTCCTTCCGAAGCAAGATCTGGCACCAAACGACTTGCAGTATTGGTAGATGTCAGAAAGGATACATGGAAAGTTGAGTGTATTCTCCAGTTTGATGGTAATTCAAGTGTATAGACTACCTTGCCCACTTGTTTCAATACTTGGAAAGGACCTGTTCGTTTATGGCTCAATTTCTTGGAAGGTTGTTTCGATCTTAGGGTAGTCATTTCAAGATATACCCAATCACCCTTTTTGATTTCTGGTGCTTCACGGCGATGTTTATCAGCGTAATTCTTGTAGTCTTGTTGAGCCTTAAGGATTTCGAACTTAGCTTTTCCCAACCTGAATACAGTTTTTTTAGACGTTCATCAATCGATGGAATGACCTCTAATGTAGGGACTAAGAACTGAACTCGCGGATGGAACTCATAGTTGAGGAAGAATGGTGTTGTTCCCAATGATCTATGCACGGTACTATTCATAGCTAGTTCTGCTGATGGAAGTAGATCATACCAGTTGTCCTGTTCCCATGTACAATAGCGACGGAGGTATTGTTCTAAAGTGCGGTTCATGCGTTCAGCTTGACCATCTGTCTGAGGATGGTAGGCCGTAGAGAATAACAATTGGATACCTAGGGTAGTTGCCATCCTACGCCAAACTTTGGATACAAACTGGGTACCTCGATCTGACACTATGGATTTCGGAAGTCCATGAATCTTAATTACCTGGTGGATTAAGGCTTCAACTGCTTCAAGAACTGTTAACGATTTCATTGGTATCATATGTGTCATCTTTGAGTGGCGATCCACAATAACTAATATGTGTCGACGCTCATTGGACAAGGGAAGGTCTGTAATAAAATCGACTGTAATATCAGTCCATGGTTGGTCAGGTGGTTCCAATGGTTGGAGTAAACCATTTGCTGGGTGATTACGATCTCGTGTTCTCTGACAAGTATCACAATTGCTTACCCACTCTTTGACGTGTCGAGCTAGGCGAGGCCAGGTAAAATCTCGGAACACTAGTTCATAGGTCTTCTTTAGACCAAAGTGTCCGGCTACTGGGGAGTTGTGGCATGCTTGGAGGATCTTGGTTCGGATTTCCGGAGACGGTACTAAAATCTTGTTCTTGCAGTATAACAAGTCATTGATCAAACGATACTGGTGGATCTTGGAATATGCAAATGGTATATTACCTTTCAGGTGCTGGATTACTTAGGCTGAGAACTTACAGTTATGTTGAACTTTCCTTACAAGTTCAATTAATGTTGATTCAGCCATGATTGCTAACAGTTGGTGAGGTTGAATCATGCATTGCATGCTGTTACTTTCTTTTTCCTCAGTTGTAATTTGGTAATCTTGTTGGCAACTTAGAGCATCCAGTAGGATCTGAATTATTTCAAGCTTGTAGACAATCCTGATTTTGTACTGTGCCATGTCAAGCCACCACCTTGCTTGTCGGCTAGTTAGCACCTTGCTAACTATAAATGATTCAAGATTCTTATGGTTACAGTAAATAATCACTGGAAAGGGAGAACTGTGGATATAGTACTTCCAGTGTTCAAGGGAATCTTTTATAGCAAGTAGCTCCTTATCATGTACATCATATTTGATTGCTGGACCTACAAATTTACGCGAGAAATAGCCAATAGGTCGGAGGATTTCTTGATCATTGGTTTGGAGCAGAATAGCTCCCATAGCGTAGTTTGAGGCATCGGTCTGCAGGATAAATGGAATCTTTAGATTTGCTGCTTGTAGAACTGGGCTTTCTATAATCTCTTTGCGAAGCTGAACAAAGGCTTGTTCACATTCTTCTATCCAGGTGATTGTCTTTGGCTTGCCCCTTGTTAGTTGGGTAAGGGGTAGAGCTTTCTGGGAGTAGTTGGCAATGAACTTCCGCGAGAAGTTCACTAAGCCCAGGAATCCTTGTAGCGATTTCAGATTGATAGGGCGAGGCCAGAGTTGAACTGCTTCAACTTTATTCTGTGTTACTCCAATGCCTGCTTCACCTACTTGAAACCCTAAAAATTCAATCGATGACTTGTGAAATTCGCATTTTTCAGGTCGGATACATAACTTGTTTGCCTCCAATAGTCTGAGTACTTGACAAACCTGCTCTTTATGCTCTTCTAATGAGTTACTATAAATTATACTATCATCCAGGTATACGGTTACGAATTTGTCGAGGACAGGAGCCAGGATATTGTTCATGAAGCCTTGGAAAGCTGCTGGGGCATTGGTGAGCCCAAATGGCATAACCAACCACTCGAACTGGCCATATCGACATGTGAAAGCTGTCTTCCACCCATATCCTTTATTAATTCGAAGGAGGTGATAGGTATTAACCAAATCAAGCTTTGTGAACCACTTCTTTCCTACTACTTGCTCCAGGAGGTTCTCAAGGTTAGGTATAGGGTAACAGTCTTTGATGGTATTTGCGTTCAGTGTTTAATAATCCATACAAAGTCTCTTATCGTTGGGTCCTTTCCGAACAAAGATAACTGGAGATGCTGCTGGCGAACTGGACTTTCGTATAAACCCTTTGCTAAGTAGATCGTCAATAAGATCTTTTAATCGCCGAAGGTCCGGTTCTGACATTGGATATACTCGACCTTTGGGAAGCTGAGAAGCATCTTTCAGTTGAATCTTCAAATCCTCAACTCGATGAGGAGCTAGAATACGACAGGATTCCTCAGCGAATAACACTTTAAATGATTGGTACTCTGTTGGTAAACTCTCTTGTGATGGTAGTTCGTCATTAACAATCTCAATTGACTCGACAGTTGGGATATCGGGCTTAGTACCAGGATTTAAGGCAAACTCTTTATGTTCAGGATAACTAGGCAATAGGCACGTCGAACCTGTTAACCATTCTAATGTATTTGTTTCATAATTCAATTTTTCACGGATCTTGCGTAACCAGGGTATCCCTAGAATTATTGGAAAACTCTGTAAATTAGCTACAGTAAGAGGTTGACGAGTCGTATTGTTGTCAACCCGCAACTCATAGACTAGGGTCTTTTTAGTGATGCTAGGTACTGATACTGGTCCACCATTTATGGAGTGGATTAGAACTACTGGTTCTTCTCCCAGACAAAGATTTAAGGTAGTGTAGAGCCGTTCATCGATAAGACATTCAGTGCTTCCTGTATCTATTAGGGCAAAAGTATGAAATACCTGGGTCGTGTCAGGCAGTTGGTGTCCGAAATTATTGACAATGATATTGGGTGAGTAATGTAACGAAATCTTAATTAAACTTTGCGAAAAGTAAGGGGACGATAAAGTATAAATCAGGGATGTTACGGGTTCGGGTCCAGTCAGGTTTACTCTGCTACTACTGGACCCTGTACAAAATTCGGTTGGTCTTTTGGGCATTCACGTATGCGATGACCTGTCTAGTACCATTTGAAACAGCGACCCTCAGCTCTTAGTTTGGCTTTCTCTTCTGCTGAAAGTTGAGTGTTTATGGAATCTGCGGAAGTTGATCTTGGTGTCCAATTTGATATAGGTTGACTTATAGCGGCACTTCGAGCTGTAATCGACATGAGCCGTTCTAGCGAGTCTGTTTCTTCTGGTTTCAAAAGCAGATTGGAAGCTAAGTGATTGGGTAATGCATTGATGTAAAGGTCTTTCAAGTATTCCGCTTGGTACCCTGCTTGGCAACCAAGTTCTAGGAAAGTCTGATTATACTTGTTGATCTCATTATCCTTTAGTCGTAATTTGAAAAGTTCTCGTTTAATTTGGGCTTGACTAGGTAGGAATCGTTTGGTAAATTCTTTCTTGAGGGTTTCGTAGGTTAATTTGATACCCAGATCTTCTCTTAATTGAGTGGCCCACAGTAAGGGCTCTCCTTCCAGTTGCAAGATAAAATAAGTCGTCTTTGAGCGGTCATCCATGTTAGTTTGGTGGTATTGCACCATATTGTCGACACTAGCTAGCCAGGACCGGATTTGTAATGGGCTGGAACCAAGACGGGACTTGACGGATTGTAATCCTGGCGATCCACCCAAGATCATCGAATTAGGTTTGGGAGAATCGGTATCGGTGTGATTGTACTTGTTGAACAAATGGTTGATGATATATACAATCGTTAAGCCAGTTGCTGCTATACCAAGAATATGGTAGATCGTTTCGAGAGAGAAGTTCTTCAGATCAAGTTTAAGCCAGTTGGTTGGAAATCAGCTAGCTTTGAGGATGGAAGTAATTATATTGTTGGGAAACGTCCACAAAGAACGCTTACCAGCAGGAGTCAACCAGGCAGTAACGGTAGCCAGTACTCCATAAAGGCTAAGGAAGTTAACACAAAGGTTATACAGGAAGGATAATCGTGCCTGGAGTCGGATCCAGAGGCGGTGAGTAGACAGGACTACTCCAACCGTAGCCACGAGACTAAGGAATGTAGTCAAATCCATTGTTTAACTTGAGTTCTCAGATTCGGCTCAGTTCGGTTTGTTGATTCAGTTCAGGTCAATGCAACTCTCAGTCTTGGAGGAATGCAAATTATCAGTTTTCAATTATACTATGCAGGGAGTCTATACTATGCCGATAGTAGAAGTAATTATTAAATAAACGTACTGAACCGAATCCAAGAACTCAAGTTAAACAATGAATTTGACTACGTTTCTTAGTCTCATGGCTACAGTTAGAATGTTTCTATCTGCTTAACACTTTTAGATTAGACTCCAAGCACAAGTTTCCTCCTTGTATAACCTTTGTGTCAACTTCTTTAACCTTTATAGAGTACTGGCTACTGTTGCTACCTGGCTAACTCTTGCTAATAAGTGTTCTTGATGGATGTTTCCTAACAAATATATATATAAACTTAGGAATTTTTAAATCTTTATTTATAATTCTAAATATAACATTAATACTAAAAATTTTTATAGCTAATTTTATAAAATATCTAAGTAAATAGTCTAGATATAGCATAATTGTATATATATAGGAAATAGTATAGCTTTATATATAAGTAGCTATTAAAAACTTTTTACTATTTTTTAAGATTAGTTTATATAAAAACTATTAAATTTAAACCTATATTATAATATTTAAGTTAGAATGGTTACTTTGAAATAAGGATAGCTAGGGTTGTAAATCTATAAATATGATATGGTTTTGTTAAGTTATATTGCTTTTAATAAACTATAGATGTTTAAGCCTTTTATTTCAATAAGAATTAATGTAGAAAATTTAAAAGTTAAAGGTAGAATATGTAAAAAAGATTATTTCTATAAATTAGTTAGATTCTAATAGCTAAAGTTAGTGTCTATAAAGTGAGAACTAGGTCTTATACTTTAGTTAAATTTGTTAAAGTTAGTTGAATTATAACTAAACTTTCTATCTTTATTTAGAATAAGATTTAAATATATAGATGTTTAAGCCATTACAAATTTAAATTAAATAAAAAATCTTTTAAAACATTATAATACTTACTGTCTATATAGTATGTAGTCATTGATTTACAAGTGTACAGAATTTACATTGTTATTTTTACAAAACTAGAATAAGGTTATCAAAGTAAATTCTAAAAACTTACAACTTTGCTACACCACCAATGCTTTTTCCTAGATCTACACTTGGAGAATGGCTGTATGCTACATTTACTCATTGTTAATCGGTGCCAGCCAACATTTACTACATCCTTTAATATAACTTACAAGTACCAACCTTATGGATTAATACCATTAAAGTCCGACAACAGTTCAACTTGCAAAGTCTTGATTTTCTCTACAACCCAGCAATTCAAAAATACATATTCCAGTCCTACCTAAACTAAAAATAGCTCTATTCCTATCAAATTCCCAGGCCTACTCGAGAACTTACAATATTCCATTACAAATAGGCCCAGGTATTAAAAAGTTCTATATTTAGCTTATAGGATCGAATGTTTGGAAATGTGGTGCAAATGTTGGAAGCGTTCTAGCACTAGTTTGAATGGATTAAAACATCCATATTTCATGGACCCCGATGTCAATAGCGATCTACAATCCCTGACACAAATTTGAATGGAATATAGGGTACTAATTTACTCCGATACCCTAATAAATGGACTATAATCCCACCTGACACATTACCTATTACCAGCTCAATTTCATGACCTATTTCTTCGTTTAAAGTTGGCTTTGTCTTTGATCACTTTGAAACCTGATATTTGGAAGTTAGCTACTTATCTATAGCAACTTTACTTGGAATGGTTATGGAAAGGTGAACCAAGTGTTGCTGCAATTTGGTATAGATATGTGGCAGATTTTGTAGTAACGAATAGATGGTGGCTAAATTGGACTTTGCCATCGTTTCATTTATTTAAATATTTTCAACGGTAGATAAATCGGTTAGGAGTGACTTTAATTTATACAAAGCTGAGCCCTGGATGCTAGAACTTTGTAAGGGAGGAGAGTGGGGGTTGGTTACCCAGCTGTGTAGCAGTTCAAAGCAGATATATTCAAGTCCTATCCCAGCTTTTAGTTTCAAACTAAACCATGGCAACTATACTATCGCCACCAAAGCAAGTGTCTATGGTCGGTGTCCATACAATATGCCGCTCCCCAAAATGAACGTAAAGCAATCGCTGACAAGTAAAGGTGAGCTAAAAATAAGCATTGTATAATTGGCTATAATCCAAATAATTATCATAACTATGAGCATAGGATTGCCTTTAATGGAAGGAAAATTGCCTCTTCCACAGATTACCAGCAAATTTCCCAATAAACTCCAGCTCAATTCCAATTTGAGTTAAATTTTCGATTGAGCCTAGGAATTTTTTGTACTATAAGTTACCCCCAGCACTAGCCCCTAACCCATAGTTTACGATTCAGGGTTCTTGGATCCAGTACCAATACAAACTGCAGATATTTAAATAGGCGCAACTAACAACTAAGCTTCTTCAAATTTAAGTTTTCAGTACCTTTATTTCACCCATCGATACCAACAGCACCTTCAAAGTCAAAACAGCCAATACGATGATGAACTACAACAACTCGGTATCACCCCAACCCCAACCTAGCGACATCCCCACCGTTGCCTCAGTTGCCTCCATCTTCAAATTCCAAAGGATAAAGTCCAAGTTCGAAACTACCCCTAAGCTCAACGAGTCGCACCCTTTGTCCCTCTACTTTTACGCTGAAGAGAATCTAAGTACTGCTATCAAGCAGCTGGAGAAGGTTAAGTCGGTATGTTCGCGAAAGTTCCACAGGTATACCGAACGAGTCCACCTCTCTCAAAAACTTTTGCTCGATACCATATTCCTAGTCTACGTTGATATGGACGAGTCTCTAAAGTGCTCTAAACCACATAGGGCCTCACTACCGGCCGAAGATCAAATCGAACTGAGCCAAGGTTTCTCAGAGAATATTTTGTTTGCAGCTCAAGCTATCGTCCATGGCTTTCATATTCGAGGTATTGAACACTGCTCAGAAACTTTACGAGAACCGGCGTTGCAACTGTGTGCTACTTTGGAAGCTTTACGACACGTCTTTAGGACTCGAGCTTTGGAACGTCCTCAACCTCCTTACGTTGGCTTATATTCAGTTCTATCGGACTTTGACTTGGCTTGGACCCAGTTTGAAAAGGATATCTGTCAATCCTATTTCCAAGCCAACAACCCCAGCGAAGCCCGACCTATTGACTTTGAAAAGCTGATTGCAGTGCTGAATTCAACGTTACTAACTAATGTTCAGGAAGGTATTTTGGATTGTGAATTAGTAGAGGAGTTAGACCCCAGTATAATAGTTGGATTACCACGATTAGCTCTACTCAGCTGCTTTTTATCACTAGATAAGCCACTGTTAGGTCTTTCAAATGGTGAGGAAGTTTTCCTATGGTTCCAAAACCACCATCAAACTATCCTAGAATTGGATGCTTCGATTCAACAACTCAATTTTGATCAATTGAGGAAATTGAAATTGTGGTTGGCCGATTCGGTACCTAGTGGTACTGATCTTAGTTCCGATACCAAGCTGAAGTTTGTTTTCAACACCATATGCAGTATCATGGATCCTTTGCAGTCAGGGACTAACGCCAAAGTCTTTTTGAAAGCTTTGGACTCTACGTTTAACAGCCTGGATGCCACTACTGGCTCTAGTTTGAATACTACTTCTACCTGCTCTTCATCTTCGTCGTCATCGTTGGGATTGAACTGTACGCCACCCAACACCCTCATTTAATTTGAATTCGCTTCTACTTATATATCTTTATGTTTTGTTAATCTGGAGCTGAGGTTCTACCTCTTTTGTTGCTCCCACCCTAAAAGTAATCTTCATACTGAAATAAATGTGTACATCCACTATTTGTGTTATATATTCAAAGATTTCCAAGTATAAGTTTTTATTAACCCAGTCCTAGGTACTATAATGAACGTAGGACTAAAGCAAAGTTTATAGTCAGCAAAATTCTTTATAGTAAAACTCTACTACCCTTTCGATAATAACTTTCCCTTTAGTATAGTTTCCATGTTTATCAGTATAAATTTTCTATTGATCTGTCATCCTTTGAAATGAGATTTGCTATTTTGTTCAATATTATTTTGAACTTTTTCCTAGCTAAACATGCAAAACATTCCAAAACAATTCCAAACAAAGTAGTACTCACCAATGGACAGGAGTGATAGTTTAATTAAAGTTTAAAAGTGATATGAACCTTGCCTATATTGAGGTCAAACCTATACTTAAAACTTTAACTACATGAGTGAGTCTATACTATCGTTTAGTGCTTCAATGAATTTTTACTATATTTGGCTCGAAAGCCATCCCAAAAATTTTTGAAGAAAGAGATCTACCTTTTGGCATACGATGTAAAGCTAGGTTGGTAACTTGGTGTTTGTATTTGTATGCTGGGATGATGAATAAAATGCTGAGATGTGTGTAAACTATGTTCCCTTTATCTTTGTTGTACCCCTATTGAAATGGTTGCAGGTGACAGTGTAGTTGATGCTACCCCTTCAACTTGAAATTTAAAAGTTCGGATGTGGGGGTGTTAGTTCAAATACTAGAGTGTAGGTATGGTGTTTTTTATATGTAGTTGGTTGCTACTTTGGTTCAAATGTTATGGATCAGGTACTTGGCTCATATAAAGGTTTTGTTTGATCAAATCGTACAAGGTGGAAGATAATATGTTTTTAACAGCAATTACTTGGATGTTTCAAATTAAAAATTGATGGCTCACATGTATTTTTGCAAAAAAATTACATCTATATATTTACATATACAGTTTATTTTTATTGCTACTTATTTTGATATCTAACCATTGTTCCTTCAAATATATATTTGGAAAATGGATGGGTTGTTACTGCTATCATAGATGCTAATAAGAAGCCTTGATTTGCTCAAAGTTTATCAATTTTCCTTTGCCAATTTCGAATCACTTTGAATTTGTCGAATCAAAAGGAACAATTTAATTGAGCAAGTTGGCATGTAAAGCTATCTTTTTGTAATAGACGTATCGTTCTATATGGCAGGCTCGAAGGCTATACTTTGTATAGAAGTTTATACTTAAGTTTCTAACCATCCAGTGTAGTAGATAGATGCACTATAGGACTGCCTATTATATATAAAAGATTATGCTATAGGCGGCTTTAAAAGGTATATCGATGGAATAAAGTCATTGTACTTGATTCCACGAGATATCCTACTAACCTTTAGACATATATTTGTTCTCTCTATCACCTCTTACACCTTCAAAATGAGATGCAATCTTCATATTTGACTTCAATTCTCGAGATAAGGCTTCTAATGCATCCTTTTGGTAAAAAATGGCGATGTATAAATTGAGATTTATACAAATGTAGTATAAGTAGTTCTTTGGGAAATATGGTGCTGATTTGACTTGCTTCTACTATCTTGATTTTCATTGTAAGAGAGGTAGCGATACATATCCTCTATCTATATCGTTAAGTTTATTAGTAATCAACTGATGGATAAAAGTCGTTTCAGCTTGAAAGGTAATAGAAGATTTATATTTAAAATGGATGGATGGTACTGGAATACCTGAGCTAAAAGTAATAAGTAAAGAGTCCTGTACATATCCACCTTTTGGGTAAGGTGACCTTGACTAAAAGCTGTCTTTGAATTTATACTTTAACATTTAATGAGCTGGATGCCTGTCGTTCAAGATTAATAAAGGTAACTGTACACTATTTAATAAACAGAGCCAATAAATTCAAGTTTGCTGATCCTACTAATTATAAACGAAGTCATGCCATCAGTTTATTGGAAAATGGGCAACTACTCTACCGTTCAAAAAATAAGGATATATTTTCACTAATTCAATTCAATAATCTATTCCATTATTTCTGAACATATCCGAAGGAAATGTCAAAAAGGTTACCAGCTTTGACAAATCACGGGACCTACCCAATCCAATTCCAATAGCCAAATTAGACTGTGAGCACACCATCTACCAACCAAATGTTTCAAGAGGTAGGTCGTCTGATACCATACTTTTATAAAGTAAACCCCTCCACCTACAAAAGTATGCATAGCTAGCTATAAATAAAGCTGAAGCCTACCTTTCCGAATAAAGCTCAACTTTCCAACATAAAAAGTAGTAATGTTCTTTAATCAACTAATCTCCACCACCATCGTTGGACTCATAAGTCTAAACTTGGTCCAAGGTCAAAACGCCACCTTACCCACCATCGACTTGAGTAAGTTAAAACCTAATGTCAACACTTTGATCGCAGCTTTGGACAACAACTCGACGTAAGTTCAACTTGCAATTGACTTGGAAGCAGTACTAACGATAGTTATGTAGTGTCATATGGGATCGACTAGCTGAGATGACCGATTTGTACGGACACCGTATTACTGGCTCCAAAGGTTTGGAAGACTCCATAAAGTGGATCACCAAGAAGATGCGAGAGGATGGTTTGGACGTATATACCCAGTCAGTCAAAGTAACTAGCTATACTTGAACCAACTTTTGCTAACCTGTTCTTTTTATGTAGGCTGACTACTGGGTACGTGGTGAAGAATCTTTATTCCTACATACACCAACTAGAGGCCGTATCTCCCTTGATCTATTAGGTCTAGGTCGTTCTATAGCTACCCCTAAGGAAGGTATTACCGCTGAAGTCGTTTCGGTTAGCAGCTGGGACGAGCATAAAGCTCTAGGTGAGAGTGGTGCTTTGCGTGGCAAGATCGTCCTCTGCAACTTCCGCTGGACTTCCTACTGGAGTAGGTTCCACCGCAAGACAGAAATGTGCCGTCTACAGCGAGCCTTATGGTATTAGTTTTTAGTTATAACTTGAAAGCTAACTGAGAATTTGTAGGTGCTGTTGCAGCATTAGTACGTTCGGTAACCCCATTCTCTCTCAACACACCCCACACCGGTGCCATGACCAAATCCAAGATCCCCGGCGCTTCTATCACCATCGAAGATGCCGAGTACCTAGTCCGCTTGGAAAAGCGCGCTAAGGACGCTACCCCTGACCAAAGACATATCTTTGCTCCACCTAAGGTTGAGTTACACATGTCGGGCTGCAATCGCTTGAACAAAGTCATCACCCGTAACGTTATTGCTGAACTCAAAGGTCGTGAAAAGCCCAATGAAGTCATCATTATGAGTGGGCATTTGGATTCATGGGATGTCGGTGTAGGTGCTGCTGACGACGGTGCCGGTGCCTTTATTGGCTGGGAAGCTCTACGTCAGATAGCCAAGCTACCCCAACGACCCCGTCGTACCATTCGTTCCATCTTATGGACCAACGAGGAAGCTGGGTCTGCTGGCGGTGAAGCTTACTTCAACTTACAGAAGAAGGAGCTAGAGAACCACATTTTAGCAATGGAATCGGACTACGGAACCTTTGACCCCTATGGCCTGAACTTTGACGGAGAGCCAGAGGCTATCAACATCATGCAGGCCATCGCTGACCAGTTGTTGGTCAACACGACTTATGGCAAGTTGAAGATTGGAGCTACTGGAACTACCGATATCGATCCTTTATGTGAAGCTGGTATCCCCTGTGCTGGTATATCGACTAATGATCGCATCTTCAACATTACTGCTGGTGATGCCAAGTATCGTAACGCTGGTTACTTTGTCTTCCACCATACTAAGGGCGATCGTATGGAAGCCTTGATCCCTAGGGATTTGGCCAAGTGTTCAGCTACTGCAGCTGCTTACGCCTACTCGGTAGCCGAATTGGAGCAGACTTTGCCCAAGAAGTTGGTAGTTTAATTAATAAAACCATTCTCTGTATTACATATATGGCCCTATTGTACTTTTATGCTTGAGTTGTATTTTCCAACTATAGCTTATCAACGATTGTTAAAGTTTACAAAATATATTCTGAAGGTAATAATTTTCAAGGTATATAGCTCTAGCTATAAATAGCGTTGTCTACCTCGAAAAAACGAATACAAAACACATTAAAGAATAGAAACCTAAACAGCTATCTTTATAGTTTCAAAATAAAATTTTAAGCCTGGGCACTATCAACTGACATCAGTGAGCCAACGAAAGTCATGATCATCTTAGGCTTGACTTCGACAATATCTTCGGGCAGCAAGAAAATGGTGGCGTTCAACTTACGCGCTATAGAAATAGCGTATTTGGCATTGAGTTTGGCGTCGTCTTCAGTTCTACCAGGAGTCACCAGTGAGAAGTCGACGATGCCGGGGCGGATAGAGTCTAGCAGATCGAGCAAGAAATGTGCGCTACCGATGGAAGCATCCTTGAAGGTACGGATTTGGGAACTCTTGCCGTTGGAGCTGGTCTTGGTATTGGCCCACTTGATGATGTCAGCATCGGTTGTATCACGGCCCGTCTTACTCAATGACTTGAGGGTTTTGACGACGTTGGCACGCATAAGTTGCCAGGTGAGACCTATATGTCATTAGAAGTTAATAGTAGTAAAGTTACCTAGTACGAGGGTTACTGAGCCATCGGTGATATCGGCGCCTTGTACAGCAACTAAGGAGAAACCTAACTCGCGGCCCATATCGATGAGATAGTTGGTGTTCTCCACCTGCTTGAAGCGGGATAGGGGGATATCGGAGTCGGGACGGGGTTTATTGACCTTCTTCCAGTTGACGAAATCGGGGCGAATGGCATCGACGGCCTGGATTAGAACGCGACCGTCCTTTACATCTTCAAACAAATTATGGACGTAGGGTTCGACACCCAACGAATTGAGCCACAAAGCAAAGGCCCTGGCTTCACGCAACGAGTTGGGGTCGATCTCCTCTTCCTCTTCTTGCTCTACCTCAACAACCTCCTGTTCGGTAAGGGGCTCCAGCGAAGGGTGGGTGTTGAAGAGATGGGCGACAAAGGCCAAGTTAAGCTTAGGATTTCCGTTCAATAACGTCTTTGCGGTAAGGTATTTACGGCATCCAATAGCCTCAGCGTTAGCTAGGACCTATATGCTGTTATTATATGGAAATAAAATAAAAAGGTACCATCTCAGCACGACGACTTAAATCCGCTTCCCTAAGTGGGGCGGTGGAGCAAGAGTTGGGTGCAATTTGATTCAGCAGGACGGTGTAGTTCTCACCGTCCTTGACATCCTTAGAAAAGTTGGTGACGCGTCGCTGCGACTGGGCATTTTTTAAATGATAGTTGAACCAACGGAGCAAGATCTGTTCGGCGGGGAGCTTGAGGAAGTCGTTCAAATTCTCGTCCTGCTCCAGCAATCGGTACAGTTCGGGATGGTACTTGATATCGATCTTGGAAAGTAGACCGATCTTGATGATCTGCCATACCAATCCGAGGATCAAATGCTCACGTCCTTCAATCAGATCTCCCGAACCAATGTTTACAACGCTACAGCCAATGGCCTTGGCCGAGTTGATGACCAAGTTGTTGTTCTCGGTCTTCTGGAAGTTGTTCAACTTCTTGCCGACATTCAAAACACGCTCATCAATAGTATCAGGGGAGGCATGGTTGATAAGCTTCGACAGAACAAGGCCATCACGGCACTCGTCGAAAAGCTGCATGGTGTCTGGGTTGATAGGAATACGCCCCTTGAGGTCAGGATCGGTTTCCAAGGCGTCGTTAATATGTATGGTGAATTCAACTCTCTCATCTTCGTTCAAAGTATGTGCGGTATCTGACTGGTTAGCTCCGCGGACCGTAATGACCTTTTGGTTGAAAGCATTTGTAGAGCTCTCAACTCCTTTAATTTGGCCACTTTTGAGTTTCTGAGAAATCTATACAAGTTTTAAAAATAATGAATATAACAAGATACTATTTTAAATAGGGATAAAATGTAACATGAAAATAAAATTTACCTCCAAGTACTCTTCTACTTCCAAGGTACCGTTCGAATTGTTATCCACCTGCTTGATAGTAGCTCTAACCTGGTCGTAGGTTCCTAATGTGCTACACAGTTGCATCATCTCCTCATGGTCAATAGAACCATCTCCATTTAAATCGAGTTTACTAACCAAATTAGAAAAATCCATACTGTAAATTTACTTGAAGTCATCAATCATCTGTTGGATCTCTCCAAGGGAGAAGTCAGGGAATTTACGTTTGAGTTTAATTGGATCGGCAGACATATTTTACTTTTTGCTTTCTATAGAATATATAATGTTAGAAATGCCAACCATGTCTATAGCTTACTTATTTTGTAAAGAGTGTTAGTATCAGGAGTTATCAAAGTCTTACTAATCTTTGTCAGACCTTTATATATCATGACGTTCAGTTGCTTTTAGATTTGTAGCTTAGGAAATTTCACCAATTGGCTACTTTATCTGGCTGTCATACCGAACAATAGTTTATCCGGAACTTTGAAAAGTTTAAGAGACTTGGCAAACTCATACTTTTGATTGGGTAAGCCAAGAAATGATACCTAAAAGCTTCTATTACAAACCAAGATATTACAAGCTTTGCATTTGAAAGTAGTGTATAGTCTACCGAATTCCTGTCGAGGAACATATAAAAGTAGTTTAATAGGAAGCTATACTTTACATGTGACAAGTAACTTGTTTTAAAATATCAATGAAGCTTAACAGCACCAGAGACAGAATAAACATTGACATTCTGACAGTACATTTAGAAAAATAGTGCTATATAGCTGCAAATTTTGGGTAAAATGCTTTATCTTTCACCCAAACAAACTAGCGATATAGTAAATATCTAATCCAAATAAAAAACTTTAGGTTGTTTTCAAAATTATCAATTGTCTATATAAGAATACATCGAAGACTATAATTTTACAGTAAAAGTTTTTAAACTTTTATTTGCAAAATATAAAATACAGCATTGTTGAACACTAGCATATTCAATATGTTAGTACACTTATAAATCTTTCTCAATCACTTTCTTTCCCTTCTCTTTCTTCGTCTTATCTTCAGCTTCACAAAAGTCATTATAGATCTATACAATATCCAATAAGTATACAAAAATAACGTAGTTCAATAAGCTAGATAAATAATTTATATTTACTTGGAAGAAATCTTTGTAGATGCAGGTACTATTGTTTCTCCAGTCAGCTTTAACAACGACTTTATATCTTCTTATTCGTAAAATCTGGTACATAGCTCAATAGTGTCGTACTGGTTTATAATTCCATTTTTGTTGTTGCCATTCTTCTTACACTATTAGCAGAGTGTTTAATTTTAGCCTTGATTGAAACCTTCAGCTAGCTTATTCATTTCTTCATAGAAGCGGGGAAGAAATACTTCAGTTTATCGGATTTGACATACAGCAGCATCCCTTTGGACTCATAGTATTCAAAGTTGATACTGGGTGGGAAACTGGACTTTGGTGGGCTCATGTTGAAATGTCTGTAAAAGTAAGCTAAAAGCTGAGGTGTTTTGTAAATTTTTATAGCTGCAATTTAGATCCGAATCAAGTATTACAGATTTAATGCTGAGCTGTTCAGATTAGTGGAGTGATTTTTACTTTTTCAATTGTAGAAAATTGTCTATTGGATTTGCACAGAATAGCATTAACTTGTAGTGCTTGATCCGGACCATAATAGTATGACGTTTAATGGATTTGGCTTTGTAGCTTAAAAATTTGCTTAGTTGGCTACTTTATTTGCTTACTAGATTAAAGGGTATATTATCCAAATATTTTATGTAGCTTGGCAAATCCATACATCGTAAGCTGATATGTGCTGTTACCAAGTGGTTGGTACAAGTATAGAGATATAGATATTTGAAAGTATCGTGTAATTCATCAAGTTTTGTCAATAGAAAAGTGTCTTGAATCTCATTGAATACTATATTTATATGAACAAAGCAACCTGGCTTTTGATTATACAATAAACATTTAGTATAAAAGGGTATATATATGAGACAAAATTGCAAGTAATGGTCTCTAAAGACTAGCTTTTACATTTGCTTTATATTCGAAATACGATAGTTCTTTTAAATAGTTTGCAAATGTGTAATTATAGCTAATAATATATACTTTGAATATGAAAAACCAGCTAAATAGATTACCAGAACTTCATATATATATCGAATCCTCAAGTTCAAAATTATAGAATAGCTTAAATCACTCTCTATAAGCTGCAACTGCAATATTGAAAATATACGTTCCAGGCTTCATATTATGTCTGTCAGTTTTGATAAATAGCAATAATTTTGTTCGAAATTGGCTGGGTAAATCGAACTCAATTTTCAAATGCAAATTTATAAGCCATTTGTATAAATGACTCAACAAATTAAAAACAAATTACATATTGTCAAGTCCAAACGATACACATCAAAGTCAAAATCAATAGATAAATACATCATAGAAAACCAGTATAGAACCTTTAAATTAACTTCATACTTTCTAGCAAATTTACAAAAGTATAAACCCACATAAAAATCTAGTACACATCCATCTAGCTTACCACGTACTTGGGCCAATTAATTTTCAAAGTTTGCGGTTTTTACTAAAAAACTATTGTATATAAAGCCAAATATCACTTCTTTAAAGAATAAACATAACAGATAATACTATATCATAAATATGAAGTTCAACATCCTACCCATAGCTTTTTTACTATCCAGCCTAGTTTTAAGCCAAGATCAAGCGCAGCCCGGCATTGACCTTTTGAACAAGGCAGGCGAAGTAGGTAAAGATCTATTGAACGCCAACAAGGATCTTATCGACAAAGGTAAAGGTATCATCGATGGCTTAGTCAACAAGAACGACGCCTCCAACACCAACAGCGGATCTGCTCAACCTACTCTTCCCTCACAATCTGATACTCCTGCCTCATCTCAAGCTGCTTCTCAATCGCAACCTCCAATCTCATCCCAAGTAGCATCCTCCGATATAGCATCAGGTACACCAACTGAATCAAGTAAAGGTGTAAAGCCAATAACCAGTTTGCCGACCAACACACCTACCCCCATAGCCGATCAAAAGGATGTCTTGAGTGCGGCCAGCTCCATTATGAAGCAACCTAGTCTGACTAGTAAAAGTTTGATTGTTATTACTAGAAGTCCAGGTGGCAGTGGTCAAGATGGCTTTGAAAGTTCGAGTATTGTTGGAGTGAAGTTGAGCTTCACTTTGGTTCTCAGTTGTGTCATTTATTCTATCTATAATTAAGTTGCATGTTTTAATAAACTAATATAAACCTGATATTTATGATTTGTATCAACAATAGGTTATATACCTGAAATAGGATTTTGTACTTTAGTATGAGGAGAAACGTTTGATCCTTAACGATCACAGGCCATACCTGCTCCTTATAAGGTAATCTTCTTAGTATTCTTAAACAAATGAAATTTATATTTAAAAGAATCACTAAAACTGTTGGTCTTTGAGCGCTCCTCTCATATACAACTTGATGTATTGGCTATTGTTATACAACTAAAAATATACTGCCTTGTACCTGGGCTAAAAGCTCCATGAGTACACAGATCATCTATATGATTTATACTTTAGTGTAGAGGCGGTGTAAATAGTATTAAGTAATACATTTACATATTTAGATGCACAGGTATTTCATATACAAATTTATTTGTAAATTGAGTTTGACTTGAAGATTCACTACCAAGTGCCTTTTATAACACTGATAACCAAAAACATAGCAGAGCTGTATAGATTATTAAGGGATGAAATCCAGCTATTAATACATATAGGGTGTATAAGCTTCTGTAATTCCCTACAAAGCTAATTTGAGATGTATATGTCATATATAATACATATGTAAAATATTAAAAAGACAACTGTATTTAATGATCTTGATGCTCAGCTTCAAGTTATCAATCTTGTGAATATATTTCTGTTCTCAACTGTGTCCAAGGCTGCAAATAGGTCCGTAAAAGATACTGATTGGTTGAAATTCTTCCGCAAAATTATTTTTGAAGCAAATTTCAAAGATTCGTCACTTAGCTTAGACTGCGCTATTGAAGCAAATAGTTCTCAACTCCCAACTGCTGACTATTTAGAAAGAAGACTGGTAACGCATGAGCTCAAATAACAAAGCCAACCTTGAGAAGCTCAACTTTCTGAAAGAACAAAGTAACTTTTCAGATAAGTATACTTGGGAAACCTTACAACGGATAGAGAGATCTTCGACTCCTCAGAGTATACAAAGCGAGGCTACTAATTCGAATGCGAGTACCAGCGCTACGGAGATGAGAAGCGAAGTATCTGATATACAAAATTCAAGTGGTAAGTCAATTTCCGATAGGATTTCATGATAACAACTTTGAAGCTATAGCCAACTCAAGTTATCAAGGAAGTTCATTGCCTCGGTCAAACAGTAGTACTTTGAAATCGAGAGCAAAAAATTCAAGTGAACAATCTAATGCCGAAGAAGCTCAGCTTAATAAGAGTGAAGGTTCAATTGAAAAAGTAAAACTGGCTGATTCCTCTTGCAATGATTCAAATAATGGCCTAATTCAGCAACTTAAATTCGAAACATTAAACCACTATATTGAAATTGGACCTGCACTGACCAACCAACTACCCGAACCTGAAATAACTGTCCAGGAATCCAGCTTTGAGCCCGAATTAGTTACCTGGGAACCTCAGCTAGTGCTTGAACCTACTACTCAATATTTTCAACCCAATGATATGTCCACCCGAAGAAACAAAGTAGATTTTTATAGTATATTTCACTTATTCGCTAAAGGGATAAACTCTTTGACTACCAATTTGGACAGCAGCTGGCTAGTGGATCTAACAGTATTATCTTCAAGGTGATCGAAAAGAGATCCAACCGATCCTTCGTAATGAAGAAGATAAAAGAGGCAAAGCTCTCTGCTGTTCCATGCGACCCTCAAAAAGTACCCTATGAGCTCCATATTCATTCTAAGGTGGACCACCCCAACGTTATAAAGTTGCACAAAGTGTTCAACGACATGGGCTATATCTGTATGGTGATGGAACGGGCCCAACACGGCAATCTCCGAGACTATATCAAGAGGACATCCAGCTAATTTCCGTAAAGCTGCTAACGTAGCTAAATTTCTTTTTTACTGTATGCCAACTAAAGTCGACCTAGATCCTCGTCATGCTTTTACAAGCGGTACAGTACCTGCATAGCAAACTTATATATCACGGTGCGATCAAGCTTGAAAACATCTTAGTTGCCAAAGGCAAGAAAATCAAGCTTGCTGACTTTAGCCACGCCTTTGACTACAGCAGTAAAGATCAATGGTAAAATTCTTTTTAGCTGTTGATTAACTTTATAATTTAGGATTTTAAACCATTCAATACTCCAAAATCACCCCTGGCTCAACAACCCTACCGATCATGCGTTCCCTGCTTGCGAATGGTGGGATGATATGATCTTCTGTGAGCGCCAAGATATCTATGCAATTGGCTTAGTTGCCTACGAACTTTTAGTTGGTAAACCTCTTTTTAAATCTAAAAGCAGTAATGCTTTTGATGGGCAGACTAAAGAGTTGGACCTTGAATTTCCTCTCAATTTTGACCCAGTAGCTAAGAAGTTCGTTCTCTGGGTAAGCTTCCTATTTTGGTTTATTTCGATACTTATGTTTATCTTCAAACTGCAGGTGCTGTCTATTAATTATAAGCAGTTGCCAAATGCTTGTCAGATCCTAAACCATCCTTTCCTTACTTCTAATGCTGATATTGATGTATATAATGCATTGAAATAAGCTCTATATATGATGGTAGATCTAATTATATATTATTAAATTATTGTTATTGTGGTTATTTTTTGTTATAAGATTCATAGTATTTTATAAATACTGTGGGTAAAAATGCCTTTTACTTTACAAAACATTGATGATGAATTAAGATATATATTCTTACTAGAGTAAATTTCACTATAGTTCTTTTTTAAAGTTTTGGATAAATACTTTGAAGATAAAAGGTGTGCCTTTAACATCCAAGCATTTCTATAAAATTGTTCATCCAAATAGGAAATGTAGAGGGAGAAGTTGAATAATAGCTCTCTACTTGACCATGTGGGGCGAACAGGAAGTATATATTGAGCCTACATCGACTTTGTACCTCAAGGATCCGCCCCAGACTTTCGTATGTTACAGTTCGATCCATACTACCAACTCGGGTACCCCACTGATGCGAGGTAAATTTAACAGCTTCCTAACCTATACTTACTGTGATTAAAATAGGGGTCACTGCCATCGAACCCAAATGGTTGACTAACATCGCCAAGCCTTTAGTCACCTACTCCAAACCTTTGGATTCCAAAGATTCGTTGAAGAAGTTACAGAAAGCTATAAGGAACCGTAAGCGTGGCAAAATAGATAAGGAGGAGGAAGTTTTAGTGACAGTCACCCCCCACTTTGGCCCCAAAAGCTGGAACTTGCCCAGCACCAAGGTTGCTATGGATTTCTTGAAAAAGTAGTTTGAGAGTAAAGCCTTATAGACTCTGTTTCTTTTGAGATGATTTTAGATGCCATTGCACCCTTTATTTCACTTTTGTATGTATATTAGCTGGTACAGGCACTTTAGCGGTATATGGCGTTTGATTTAGGCTATTAAGACTATATATGAAGGGGTGGCATGTAAATATACTAAGAAAGCAGCAGTACTGTATTCAAATGTTCATGTAGCCAAGTCTGTTGTTCATATCGAGTAGATAAGCTCAAAGTACTAAGTGTACGCAGATATTGAATCCTCCTAACCTTGGGTTTACAGTCAATGTACCGCATAGTAGCCTCTTTAAATGCCAAGTTTATGTCATCGGCGATAGGTTTCAATGCAAATCGGCCCGAGTTGGGGTTGTTTATGTACTTAGTTTTACAATTTGGTTAAAGTGGAGTTTCCTACTTTTCCTGAGAACCCTTCAAATTGAGATGCCAAGGAAGGCGAGTGCGGTTTAGTTACCTGTGGGATGGATCGTAAACTCATGTTGTCGAACCTAGCCATAAAATTAAAGTCAAGATGGAGCTATGAGGAATGAGGTGTTGTCAGGGTTCTGCAGATTGGCTTTTGATGACTCCGAATGTATAGTCAGCCGTCAATATATACTAATATGAAAAAAGCACTTTGCTATACAAGTATTTAAAATTGCTCGAGGGTTGAGGTTGCATAGGTAGATATTTATACTTTTTAGGTAGCAAGGGGACAGTTATCCTTCACCACTCACCTCCACTACTTGGCTAGGTATTCAGTATCAATCCTTATCCATCATTCAAAAATTTGGCTAGTTGACTACACTCTTTAAGGCTAAAAAGCAACATATATGCCTGTTTATCGTTTTATGTTTATATCTGCGACGCTATTACCAATAACTGCAGGCTAAATATATAAGACTGAGGTGGCGTAGTATTAGGATTTGGTTGGGTCAGATTACTCAAACATATTCAGCTTTTACATCATGTCTTGCACGGCTATAACTGCCAATAGATGATTTGTAGAACACGTCATTTCAACACTATATTCGTAGCTGTGGGTGCTGCTCAACTCTACAACATTTGATTTGAAATGCTGAATCAAGTGATGGAGAACAAGTAAATATAGTTCGATTGCTAAGTTAGTAGACTATACAGGTATTTAGTATAGAGCCTGTAAAGTAAGCAATAATACAAGCTTTTCCTTGAGTGACCCATGGTTTATTTAGACTTGTGGATCTGTAACAAGTATTTCAAGCTTTTAGGATGAAGTTTCAGTATAGAAGCCAATATATGGTAGGAAACAGCAACCCTTGGACCCTGGCATTTCCCTGTTATGCTTTTTTTAAAATGCTAGATTGTATACCCATTTCGCATTAAAAGCAGCTATCCGAACTGTATTTCCAGTAAACCCTAGGTGGATAGGATGACTGTATAAAAGGGGCATTGTGACGCATTGCCTGACATGAGCCTGTAAGCTTTTGATCCAAATGTCAAGGTAGCCACTGCAAGCTCCAACGTTCAAGAATTATGGCGATTTTTTATAGGTGCACTTGTAGCTAACTCATTAAATCTTTGAACAGCTTCGGCAATTTGGAATACAACTGATGAGTCACAAAGTAAACACGAGTACACTTTAGAATTTAGTAGCTGAGTTAATACCAATAGTATATTGCAACGTCCTTATTTCATCAAATTAGTATTGCATTTGCTTAATAGGCAATGTCGATGGATGTTTATATCCGACCTATATATTGGCTATTCTATTGCATCCGGTTTATATGCATGACCCAATGTGTGAGGTAGAAGGTGGCTTCTGATTGAATATGCAATTCCCAACCCATGGATATAGATACCTTAAAAGCACTATATAAGGCGTCCAGGTGTGAAGATCGATTTTAACTTGTAGTTTCTACTTTTATTGCCAACTCGAAGCAAACGGCTGTACCTTCCATTTTAACCAAACCGTATCGAACTTGACCTGCAAGTAGATTTCGTATACAGCTATCAAGCCAACATTCAATCCAGCACTTTCAACTATGGCCTACATCGTATTCATAAAGAAAATTAAGCCCAAGAGAGCTTAGTGCATGTACTTCAACTTAATAAAGCTGACTCCAGTCTAATTAAATTGCTTTATTTTTTAGTTTATATACATTTGTTTACATGGGAACATAGGTCTACAGGCTATTGAGGCCAACCGCCTTATATTGGTAGTTATCAAAATTCAAGCTTCGGATGCAAAGTTGGCAACTATCGACTGTACCTAGCTAAGCTAAGTATGAACAGTCAGTCGCTTCCAGACAAGGGCTTCCATTTAGATACGATCGAGCTATACTGTGTCAAGACTAGAAGCTGCTTTTGCAAAGGTAGGTAATCCAAATCCACTATTATAGTACTGAGACGTAGATGTCAGGGTTTTTGAATTGAAAAGCTCCAGAGAGAAGCATAGCGAAGTGATCAAACTCCTCTAGTCACAAGTTCATTTGGAGCTTCGATATAAAGACTTGGAGCACTTTACTCGAAATTAAATGTAAAAGATATCGGTGTATTAGATAACGAGGATGGTAAAGGAAGGATGCAATGTCTACGATTCAAAGGTTTTAGAACCGACTTACAACTATCTCGTCGATGAAATTGTATAATTTAGGTGGTGTCCATACGACTAGTGTTGTAAGTTGGTGATATGTGTGGAAAGGTAGTTTAAATATAAGCTCTAAATCATACCTAGCCATTAATGTTTTGAGATATGTTATAAACAAAGTACACTTTCAGCTTCCTCAACATTGAGAAGGACTAGCATTCCGTATTATAATTAAAATATATGCATATTGAAAACAGTGTATTGCAAATAAACAGTAAACTGACAGCTATTTAATATACTATAAATTGATAATATGTGATGGGAATAGAATATATAAATGGGATTGGAATAGACATACTAAGCATATAGGTAGATGAAAATGAACATGAAAGTATTGTTTAGATATATTTAGAATTGGTGTAAGAGTATGAATGTATATATAAGTAAAGGTAAATATGCAATAGTTGCTGAAACATAAATAAAGCTAGTATAAGTGGAGGATGATATGTAGTAGCTGTTTGGATTTGAGCAAAGTTGAGGAAATAGTACTAAATATATATAAAATCAATGATACTAGTGTTTTCATGCTTTGTCTTAAAGGTTTGAAGTTAACTATAATAAATACTTTAAATATAGGCTTATGCTTATTATTAGCTTGTAAACTAGATCTACTAGTTAAGATTAATATATGTTATGTATATCCTACTAAAGCATATACTAAAGGTTTATTATAAATATATACATTAAAGCTTTTCTTACTAGATTAAGGTATTAAAGTTTTTTATTAAGAAAAATATTAAAAGTATTTAAAAAGATATATATTAAAATTCTTTTAGATTTTAACATTAAAGTTATAATTAATAATATGTTTACTGGCTTTAATAGGCTTATTAATAATATATACTAAGGCTTTATAGATAGAGATTAATACTTTATACTTAACTATTAACTTAGCTAAAAAGCTAAGTTATATATTAAATATTAGATCATTTTTATAGGTAACTTATAATTATATTATACTTTAATAAATTACTTTAAATTAAGTATTTTATATTTTATTAATAATTCACTTTAAATTATTATACATTCTATTTACATCATATTAATTAACTGCTAGTCTATTTAATTAAAATTAAAATTAATTATTTTTTTAAGTATAATTTATTAGATTTTAGCTTTAACAATAAACTACTATAACTAAAGTATAAGGTCTAAAGAGGTACTGCTAAATCTAACTAATGATAGTATTATAATAGAAATATATAATATAAAAGGTCAGGATAGTAGAACCAATGCCAATTATAGTATTAGTAATATAAATTACCTAAAGGAGGTAAGTCTAAAAGGAAGTAAATAAAGTAAGCTAAAAGAGTATAGAAGTCAAATCACATATTTGCATAATTTAATAACTAAAATGCTAGCTAGGAACAATATTTTATTTATAAACAAAACAGATCAAGCTATTAAAGATATCTATAGCAAAAGAAATAAAACTAGACTGTTAGAGATAGCTATAGTAAAGAAAGCAAATCAGACTGTTACAATAGCTATAGTTGATAGTTAAGATCAAAAGATAGGTAATAGCTATTTAAAAAATAGTAAAGTAGAATATTATCAAAATACTAGCCTTTAATAGCATTTTAAGGGTTTAAATATCCTTTTGGTATCTTAACATTATTAGTTGATTATTAGTATTCTAATATCTAGATATTATTTGATAAGAGTTGAAATCTCTATAGCTAAACTGAGAATATATAAATAATAGCCAAGAATATCTAATAATTAAACTAATTTCTAATTAAAACTAAATATAAATAGTAAATAGGAATATTAAGAATTAGTAAGGGAAAGTTAGTATAGTATATAGAGAATTGGTCAATAACTTTATATTAGAAATTATAATAATTAAGGTTATTATATAAAGCATATATCTACCTTTTTATTAAAAAATATACTTATATATTGCTAAGTTATAACTATCTTTAAAACTATAATATATATTAAAGCTTTAGTATAAAAAAGAAAGCTTAAGACTTTATTAGATTAGTTTAATTAAATGTTTAAAGATTTTTAGCTAGTAGTTTTATAAAAATTAAGAGTTTTAAGCATTTTTATTAATTATAAAAGATTTAACTATACCTATATTAACTAGCCTACAATATAATGTATATATTACATTTTATGCTAAAGAACTTACTAAATTTAGTTAAATTTTATAAACTAGAAGCTTTACTTAATAGCTAAATACTTAGTAAAAATAACTAGTCAAAATTAAATACAACCATTTAGCTTATAGTTTTATAATTAATATAATATATGATATAGTAAGATGATTTAATAGTTCAATATAATGTTTCAAAATAAAATATAAGAATTAAGCTAAAGATTGTATAGTAATTATATTATAATAAAAATACTAGTTTACTTGTATAATATCAATACAGAAATGATCTAGTTAAAATATTGATAGATTCTTTAGAGTTCATTTTAAATTAATTAACTAAAATTCAATTTAATTGTACCATAACTAATACTTTTGGCCTTTTAATGTACAATTAATTTAAGATTTTAATATTTGTCTTGAAATGAACTTATTAACTTGGAGATCTAGCTATAAGTCAAAATGCAAATTTTTAAATTAAATGTACTATAATCTAATCTTTAGCTTTGGCTATAATAGTCACTTTGAAATTTTAAAGCTGCCTTTTTGAAATTAATATTGCTATTTAATATACTGACCTATACCTACTTTAATGTTATAATAAGCTTTAAAAAGCTAATTACCATCACTTTACCCAGCTATATAAATAAGCAAAAACACACACAACATATATTTAAAGACCTATAGCAAACCTGACTTATTTCAAATCAAACCTGCCTGCCACAAGTCTCATTTTCAACTACTGGGCCTAGCAGCCCATAGAATTTACACAATTTCAACTTTAAGATGTTAAAGTTGAAAATCATATAGTATTTAGAGGTTATTGGAGTCCAGTATTTGAAAAACAAGACCATTGGAAGGGGAGACAGCAGGTAAGGTCCCTCCAGATCAAGCTGTAAAGAATCGATTTCTACAGACACTGAACCTTCAAAGAATATTTTAGTATAAAAAGATACTGGTAATACCTTCAGTTGGCAAGCTTAAGTCATGACATATCACAATATGAATCGTGTCAAGAAATTTAATGAAACTACGTTTCATAAATCCTGGCAGATTTTATAGGCTGTTGTAAAAAATAGCCACTTATCGCAACGATCTAGTATATCTCATTGGCTCAGAATATACCAAGTAACTAAGGTAAGCATGGTGATCCACCCTTACTTTATGCAACTTGCATCTGATGGCAGGTATTTCTACAACTATTTAGAATTTAGGACAAAAGCCATCTTACAGCAAGCTACAAGCTACTGACAAGACGGTTGACTGGAAAAATCCGATAGGTAATATAACAACCAATTTGAAATTCATAACCCTTTATCCACCATATCCTTCCATCCCAGGCTATTTAAACGGTTAAGCTGCCACTCCATACACTTACCTTCTTTTCCTATTACCCAAAGATTCTATCAAAACCAATCTTTCAACAAAATGCAGGTTTACCAAGGAAGTTGTGACTGCCAGAACATCAAATTCAGTTTCCAAAGTTCAACGCCAGTACCTTATATGCGATGCTACTGTTCCATCTGTAGAAAAATTAACGGCGGAGGTGGCTATAGCATTTACCTAACCGGTGACTACTCCACTTTGAAATACGAAGTTAAGCCAGACTCAAAACTAGTCACATACCAATCAATAATCAACAAGGATGCCAAGATCGAGGATCAGAAGGTAAGTACCTGTACTAGGTACTCTTGTTCGAAATGTTCAAGCAGTTTATGGTGCTACTACCCAGAATTTGAAAATCAGTTCTTCGCCTTTGCTTCGGTAATCGATACGGAGCTACCTCCAGTAAGTAAGGATGCACCTATCTACTGCATGATGGCCAAGTATAAACCTAACTGGTTAGCACTTCCCGAAGGGAATGTCAAAATTTTTGAAGAGTTCCCCGATGATACTGCCAAAGAATGGCATGACAAGTATTATAGAAAATAAAGTATTTTAAACGAGTGTTTTTATTAGTTTTCATTTCAGATCTATTTACATACAACCGCTTCACTTGTAGTTTTATGGCTACCACCGTATGAATGTAATAAGGTGATTTAGAGCTCACTAACGTACTTATGTCGAAATAAAACAAAATTCAAGCTAGAGGTCGTTTAGCAGTTGTATTATAGCAAGGATATTAATTTATTTATGTATAATGGTAATATGAAAATGAAAATAAATTCAGCTAGACTACAACCGTATCTTTTACATCAACCTAGAAATCCAACTAGAAGTTGAACTTCCAAATTAAATGCACCATAACTTGGCCCTTAGCTTTATTTATAGTGCAAGTTAGTTGAAAACTTTGGGTTCTGCCTTTTGGAATAGATCTACCATCCGATCTATAAACCAATACCTATTTGCTTTAGAACTGGGTTGATATCTCGATGTCAACTGTCATTATCCTACTGGGTATATAAATAAATAAGACAAGTATGCAACACCTACTTAGAAGCCTATATCAAGTCGGACTAAATCTAATTTGGAACCATCCCTGTAAAAAACGTGTTTGAATCCATAGTTCTTTTGCAAGGTCACGTTTCACAATCTGTCAAGCGAAATGCTATACTTTCTGATATAAAAACCTCTCAATATTTGTCATAGCACATATCAATATATGGGCTTCTGATGTATAGGGTAATTCTATATCTAATGAAGTATAGACTTCTACTAAGAATTCGAATAAAAGGCGGTATAAGTTGCAACCAGGCTCAATACTCATTCTAAACAAGTATGTGGAGAAACTTGCATAGATTAAAATTTTAAAAATAGTGACTATAGGCTTTTAACTACATGAATGAAAATTTTCAATAAGATATATAAGGACGGCGATACCCTTCCTTTAACTTTAACTTTTTGTCTTTTATCAACAAAGTAAGTACAGTTTGCTTTATATGTCGAGTTTCTTTATTAAGTTTTTGTATCGGTTCAAAAGTTGATTGTTGTATGAAAATAACGGACGATCAGCTTTAATGAGTGTAAACTTTGATAGTTTGAATGATATAATTATTTGCTGATAATCTATCAAAATTCTTTGTAGTTGCGCATACTTTAATATTTTATACCTTTATAAGATGGACTTATATTAATAGCCTTTCTATTCTATAGTTTTAACACCCCACCACCAGCACCAACCATAACAACCTAATTACAAAGTAGCGAAAATACGACCGATTTGGACCAACACTCATGCTAACCAAAACTTTGCTATCCATACTTAGCTTAACCTTACCGGTAAAAGGTCTATCGGTCGATACAAGCGAAGCTACTACCAAGGAACCTACCATAGCGTCGGAAGCCAAATGTGACTCGCCGATCTATTGTACAGGTCCAATATTGGATCGCATCGAGCGAGCGCAGCTGTTCCCCGACAGTAAAACCTTTGTAGATATGGCCACCTCCCAACCCTTGGACCAAGTCATCACCAACTTCAACAAACTATCCAAGAACGCGACCAAGGCCGAGTTGAAGGCGTTTGTCGATCAAAACTTCTTGGAGGTAGGTTCTGAACTCATCCAGGTGCAAATGCCTGATTTTAAGGAGAATGCCGACTTCCTCAAAGGTATTAAGGACCCTATAGTCCAAGGATTTGCCAAAGAGGTCCACAAGTTCTGGTCTAACTTGGTACGTAGACAGGATCTTTCTAAACTTTGTCAGGGGTGTAAGACCTCGATGATCGAAACAAAGCACGACTTTGTAGTACCTGGCGGTCGATTCCGTGAATTCTATTATTGGGACACCTACTTCTCTTTGAGGGGATTGCTGTTAGGTGACTTGACGACGACCTCCAAGAATATCCTACTCAACTTCATCGATATGGTCGATCGCTTTGGCTTCATCCCCAACGGTGCAAGAATCTACTTCCTCAACCGATCTCAACCCCCACTCTTTGCGGCTATGGTCGAACAGTACTATGACAAGACCAAGGATCTCGAACTTTTGAAATTGGCAGTTAGCGCCCTCGATAAGGAGTACAAGTACTGGATCACCAACCACTCGGTAGATGTTCCTTGCAACTATGGCTATTTGCGCAAGTGTAAGTTGACCAGGTACTACGTCCATAACAAGACCCCTAGACCCGAGTCCTACTTGGAAGATTACAATACTGTAGAGTTGGCATCTGGTTTGGATCAACGTGCCAAGGAAGAGTTATATGCCGACCTAGCTACTGGCGCTGAAACTGGTTGGGATTACTCTACGCGATGGTTGAAAGATTTAGATTTTATCAATAAGAATGAAACCCATGAAGAGGTTTTGAGAAAGCTTATTACACGACAGATCATCCCAGTTGATCTCAACTCCATCATGTTCAAGTCGGAATCGGTTTTGGCCAAGCTACATACGGTTTTAGCTGATAGCTTGAAAGGTAAAGGCGACAAGTGTATAGTGCAGCGTCAGTTCCATTTGCGACAGGCCAAGTTCTACAAGTCGGAGGCGGAGCTCCGTAGCCAACTTATGGAGTCCTTGTTATATGATAAGAAGGATCGATCGTTCTACGACTACGACCTATCTAAAAAGAGTCTTGTTAAAAGATTTGCTGCTTCCAACTTATGGCCGTTCTGGACTGGTGCACTGACCTCCAAATTCCAACAGGATAAGGACAATTTAATTTCACCCTTCAGCATCGTCAAGCAGTTGAATCAGAAGTTTGTGGGAGGTATACCGGCTACTTACATTGACTCTGGACTGCAATGGGACTTGCCTAACTCGTGGCCACCTTTGGAATTGGTTTTAATTGAAGGTCTTGAAAACTCTAGCAAGAAGCTAAAGGATATGCACCTAACGGCCGAATCCCAGCAGCTTGAAGAACTGGCATTCAAGTTGACGACCAAATTTTTCAATACTGTTTTTTGCAGTTGGTATCAGACAGGCGGTTCGATTCCTATGGTGCTGCCTAAGTTAGATGGGCTACCGGCGGATAATGACGGCCACATGTTTGAAAAGTTCAACGTCACTCAGGTCGGTCGTTCCGGTGGCGGTGGGGAATACCAAGTCCAAATTGGATTCGGTTGGACCAATGGTGTACTGTTGACTTTGATCGACAAATTTAAAGGTAGGTTGCATCTCAAGGATATAAAGGAGACATGCAAGAATTGATAGTGGCGTAAAATAAAATTTTAGTATCTACTTTCTTTTGTACTTTTGCCACTACTTCTTTATAGATATGATTTTTTAATATTATTTGCTGAGGAATGGTGATGAGAACCTTGTTTGCCGGTCAATAGCTAGCTTATAAGTATTATATGTTTTTAAAAGGCATTAGATGGTATTTTGATTTAGTTTATCTTAGTTGCATCCACTTTTTACTCTATCTTTTGCTTGGGTAAAATTGTTTGAAGGTTGATCCACTTCTGCTTGAATATTACTATATTAAGGATTAAACCCTACAGCTTTATCTTTACCCTTGTTTGATATTAATTGTCCATAGTTTTCAAATTAAGCTTCAAATTATTGGACAGTTATTTTATATCAAGTTTCTATCAAAAAGCTAATTCGAGCTTAACAGATGATGCAACTCAACTTATAAAAGAACCTCATTCGCCCTATTGTTTATTTAGAATTAGTTGCATAGCTTGTGCAAAGCATCTATTAGTTTACTCATTCTAACTTGCAAAAACACTATAATATATTTTGAACAGGATTGAATAGGCGAATTGAAACCCCTAAACCCTTGTCTAGTTCTTGCAACCCAACGACCTATGGAGTTCCATTTTTTATTTAGTTTGTATAAGTTGATCGATCCTTAGAAGTTTATTTATGTATATTTTGTTTTTCTGGATAGAGTAAACAGTTTTAATATAGATGCCAGCTTGTGACAGCTGTAGATTAGCCAAAGCCAAATGCAACAACTCCAACAACCTCCTATGCCAACGATGTAAAAAACTAAATATAAGCTGTACTTATCAACACTTTCAACAACGCAAGGTACCTTGTCTAAGTTGCAGGTTGAAGAAGCAACTCTGCGATAAGGTGTTACCAACCTGTACTTACTGCTCGAAACGTAAGCTGATATGCACCTACTTGGAACCTAATTTGACTTTATCCCAGCTTTTAACTTTGAAGAAGACGAGGTTTACCGCTTTTCAAAACGAATTAAATAAATTGAATACAGTAGCTTACTGCGTCGCAAAGTTTACCACCGTAGTCTCTATAGTCGATTGGCGAGGTAGTTCGAAGAACGTAGTGCTGACCTTTGACTCGAAGACTAAAAGTTGGAACGACAACAACCTCTATTTGTACAACAACAGTGTAACGGTTCTCAACTTTTCTAATACGTTCAGCCTTCCCAAAGTTAGTGCAGGTGCAGCGATTACAAAAGTCGAAACTAAAAAGTTCTTTTTGACCAAGATTTTAGTCGACCACCTCGTTGAACTCTTCTATTTCAACGTAGGCTCCTACATCCCCATCCTGCCGCTAAGCTACTTTAAACACCTTATGTTGCGACATCCTGACGACAATAGCACTTTACTTTTGATATATACAATATGCTTCTTAGCCTCCAATAACTTTGAGTCGTTGTCGTTGTGCCCAATACTCAAAGCCGAGTTCGCTAGGAGAGTCCACCATTATTACAAACTGTGCTATCTGACCCCTTCGCCATCGCTTTTAATTACCAACACCTTACTCAGCTTTGCCACTAGTATAGATTTCGACAGTCCTTTCATATTCTCACAACGGTTCTACCATTGCCAAGCTCTGCGCATATGCTACCTCTTAGGTATACATTTGCACAACTACAAAGCAAGTACATCCAAAAATGAGCTTCTAAATCGGATTTACATAGTTTTAGCTTTGAACGATTCGTCTTTATTTACACCGACTAAAGGGTTTTCTATACCGCTCCAAGAGTTTGGTAAGGTTCGCGAACCCAAGTTCTGTAACACGATTGACACCGACTACCCAAAGTCTACCTCCCTAGTTCCCGACCTGATAGTTAGTCATAACCAACCCTACCTTCATCTCAAAGTACAACTCAATTATGGAAGTGTGATTCAAGAGATCGCCAAGTTGAAGTCCAGGTACTTGGCCACTATCGAAGCAAATCAGGGTGCTGAGTTTGCATCTAGTTCTGACTATTACAAAGTTAAAATTCTAGCTCTTGAGAAGAGATTTCTACAATGTTACTTTATTCCATATTTCTTACAAGAGCCTATGGCTTTGGATGATAACTTCCTCGAAATACCTAAAGATCCCGCCCTCATCCACCCTCTTCATCACCTTGATGTGTTTTTTAGTCGATCTCAACTTTCCGTTCTCAAATATCATCCAGCAGCAATCTCTTATTCATGATTACAATTTCAACCTGTCTAAGATTAAGATGGACGACTTTATCAATCTTAAAAGTGAAGTCAAGATAGTGGTTGCCTTAACGTTAGCTGCTAAAGCTTTTATCATACACCATGATCATAATATTAACTCGCATATATATTTTAAATGGATGAAGGTATTTGCAGTTACGTTTCTAATGTCCAAGTTGATGCACGAGTTCAAGAGATTTGAGAGGAAACCCATGGTTATGAATTTGTTCGTCGACTCTATTCAAAGCATCATGGAGATATTGAATAGATATAAACAGCGGTGGCCTATCATTGAGATACTGTTGGGTCGGATCGAAGGGTTTAGTAGGCATTAAAGGAATGAAATAGTGTGTTGGGATAGGTTATAGGTATGTATGGTTTTTTGGCTGAATTGTGCTGTTATTCTACATACTTATATTTGTACTGTATAAAAAGCTGATATTCTATAACATTAATTTCAACGATATATTGTTTTAATTAAAAGTATTCTCAATCCTCAAAGATATCTTTATTAACGGTAGATGCAGGCTTATAAGAACTAATCTTAAAGTGGTGGTTAGGTTGTTGGCTACTTATCTTTGGAGATAGTACTCCAGTCTAGGTTGAAATATGTTTATTTGGTATAAATTAGATGAACTGATAATAAAGCTCAATTCCTTACTTTTTTATACATACCAACTAAACTCTATATATAAACCAAGAACCTATAATTACAAATAGATATCACTTTATTATAATTCAATATTACTAAACCTGACCGACCCTTAAAAAGTAGCCAAAGGTAACTTTCTTTCTCATCTCCTTATCGCCCCAAGCCTCGGCAAACTTCTCCCTATAAAAATCGACTGGATCAACGCCATGCTTCCCTATGTAAAGTTGTGATGAGCTTCTACTCGTTAAATAACCCAAATACTCGTCCAAACTCCACTCTAATTCACATTTGAAATCCAAATTGACACCATCCTCTTGAGCTTTGAATCCATTTGGAGCCTCAAAGGGGAAGGGTAAGTTCTTGTAGGAAGCTTTTACATAGTCTACTTCAATTGGATCTAAGGATGTTAGGTACTGTCTCTCAAACTCTTGATGGATACTATCGATTTTAGTGGTGACTTTGGGTTCCCAGTAGCACCAGACTGCAATTATACCTCCAGTTTTTAATGTTTTACGAACACGCTCGTAGAATTTGTCCAAGGGAAACCAGTGTACCGCTACTGCAACTGTAACTAGATCTAAAGAGTTGGATTCGATCAAAGTGGATGTTGGGTCTTCAGCAGCCTCGCAGTGGTAGGAAATCTTGTCGTTAAGCTTGGTTTGGGAAAGTTGGCTGGTACTTAGGTCGGTTCCTATTACTTTGTTGAAGTGCTGACTCAGCAGTTCAGCTGCCTGACCGTTACCAGTGGCCACATCCCTATAATTAAAATTTTAATACTCTTGTCTAGTTATTGTTTTATTTGGTTAACTTTACCATACCAACTCCTTCTCTTTACAGAAACGTACGATGTAGTCGATAAGTGCGGTGGGGTGATGGGGGCGGGATTTGGAGTAGTTCTTGGAATCGCTACTGAAGAGGTCCTTACTGGCAGTCTTGTAAATACTTGGGGTTGGAGCTTGGGCAGACATATGCAAAATTTCTTTTATTTTTTGTTGAGGCTCTAAAGATGCTTAGAAAGATGTAGATATAGTCTATTTATAGTACTGAAGTTGGTGACGTAGCTTGAGTCACCAACTTTTAAATAGCTTTGGAATTGTAACCTAGCATTGGAAGTATATTGAATATGAATCATATACAAGGATATCCGTGGATTAGTAATCAGAAGGTTGACAACTCGGTGTAATACCATTGCTGTGTTGAAGATTGGTCCGGAAATCTTTTATTAGTACCTGAAACATGTCAGATTGATGGCTTTTGATAAACTCTACTCATGATCAAATGCCATCAAGCATAGTGTTCAAAACTTTTGCTCCAAGGTTGGAGGGTATATGAAACTTGAATGAGTTGTAAACTTTAGGTTCATTCACCTGCCTCTGTTTTATTCAACTTTGATTATCCATTACTTTTTCTACTACTATACAAGTTAATGCCAAGGAGAATATTATTCTCGAAGCTGAATTGAATATATATGAAGCGTTCAACCTCCCACTAGTTGTTAAAAAGCTGCAAGCAGTAGGAATAGAGGAAACCTACTCCTTTCGAGCCAAAACTGGCTTCATAATGAGTAGAATGCTCGCTCGTCGTATAAAAATAAGGATATGTTCTTTACTAGAATTGATTTTAAAGAATTTTGATGCCTTAGACGAAACAGCTCTTTCATGTAACCAATATAGAATTCCCTAAGGGAGATACTAAAGTATATCCTTTCAAAGATAATGGGATGGCCAGTATATCGATTAGAGCTGATAAGGTGTATGTAGGACTTCAAAAGATATCAGTGAAGCTTAGCTTCTGTATTGTTTGTACATTTAGGATTTTCAAGTCTGCATAGTTCAAAAACAAAAACAAATTTAAATGGAGTTCATTTCGACTTTTGGCATTACAAATGCTTTGTGATTTTTATGTAAAAGATATCTTTAATTTGAATTCAAAAAATATATATCAAACTAATAGATAGGTAAATGTATAGTAAAATTAAATCAATCATCACCATATCACTATACCAGTAAATTGTGCTGGTGATCAAACTTGTGATAAAGGTTATTTGGCTTACTTGACTATTTAAATTTTCAAGTATGGGACTCATAAACTTCTTAAATACAATACGAGAAGCCTCGATCATCCATATAGTTTTAGTTGCTACTATATGATACAATCCTAATACTGGACTTAAGAGACACCTGTTGTATATGTAAAAGCGGGCTACCTTATCTATTTTGGGCTGTTGAAAAGGTTGTCTATAAAACTTGTAGCCATCATAAACAAAATCTCTATTATAGCAATATATTGTTAAATTACAACTCAAATAGTAACAGTCATTTTTCAAAAGTCATATAGAAATCTAGGAATTGAGTGCAAAAGAATCAATAAATTCAACCAAAAATCGTATAACTATAAGTTTTAAATAGCATTTACCATGTATATAAATCAAGCAACCATTTTCCCATTTCTTTTCAGTCCTACCAATAAAGTTGGCTCATCAAGATGCTACTATATTTCCAAGTATGCCTTTCATTTACCATTCGAAAGCAGACTACCAAATTAGCTTTCGACCCACTTTATCCTAATAGCTATATAGGTAAGACAGTCTACTGTTTACGAACCCGCTGCAACCACCTCTGCCTAAGTTTAGCTGCAATGGTGTCGAACATGATCTGACGTTTAGCATCAGGGATAGGTGGTGCCATAGCCAAGATAGCCATCATCTGTAAAAGTTTGGAAGCTCCGTCGTCGCGGCTTCCCCCGTCATTTTCAGAAAGGAGCTGGTCCACAGCACCTAGAAATAAAGTCAATACACCATTCTATTTTAAAAGCGATATGCAATAAACTACAAAACTAAAAAATTACTCTGCAATCGATCCAGCATAGGGGTGATAACCTGTTCCTTAAAGCTGCCTAAAGCCATATCCCGTACACATCGCAAGCCACTTGCCCGTCTATTTTTATTGACTTCAATTTGGTGAGGTAAAAATACACCTTCCAGGTAAGGGAGTACCGTGCCTAAAAAGAAAGACCACAGCTCCACCAATCGAGTCATTATCTTATCGTCGTGGACTCCAGCCAACTTGGCATTGATGGTAAACATACCAGCCGCCAACAAATCTTTGTAGATATCTTTCGTCAAGGAAGCCAGGTCGACGGTCTTAAGGCATAAGCTAAATATATATATCTAAATATATTATGTGTAAAGTGTAGTTACCGAACTGCTTCATTTAAGTCTTCTATACATCCGTTGAGACGCTCCCCGTTGAATAATGGTAGGACGCGTATGACTAATTGGGGCCAATTACTCTCCTCCAAGCTGGGGTTTAAATCGATTGCTGAAGATATATCCTTAGCCATCTGCTTAACATCCAAAGTCGATAGCGATTTTTGAATGGAGGTAGAAGTTGCCAAGTTGGTGGAACTTGCCAAGGTATGGACTGACAAATTAGAGGGAGAGAACATACTAGTTGGTGTACTTACATTTTGGGAAAGTAATGAATTTGCCAATGCTATGTTGAGGGGAGGAACTTGAAATCCTTTTAGTTTATTATAAGAATTGAAAATGGGTAGCTTACTTTTTGATGAGACTTTGTTGTTGAGAAAAGGTATAGAGCTAGTTGCCGTTGTCGTGTTGGTGTTCAAGCTGGTGGTACTTAAGTTTAAGGTTGAAGTTGATAGAATACTGTCATAGTTGCTGCTGAAGCTGTTCTTGTGGTCAGGGTTAGCCATATGTCTTTGGGTTGAGGTTCTTGGTGTGTTGGTGTTGGGATAAAAATGCGGTGACGAAAATTAAAGTTCCTTTGCCTTTGAATTTTCCTTAGATTGGATGCTTTCTTGGGCTGCAAAAACTATACAGTTTGCTGCTGATAAAGTTAATAGATACAGATAAACTTCAATTTGCACACTCAAAACTGGAGGCTCAAACTCCCATCCATCTTTCAAATTGGGTTTAGAACTTTGGCCCGCAGTTCATTTGCTAGAGAACAAATTTTTTAAGATTTTCTCGACACTAGTGAATTCTTTATTCAAATCCAGCTGTTGTTTCTCAACCTTCTAAGCCAACATGCGTAACAAAAGCAGCAAGAAGATTGTCCACAGACCTCACCTCAAGCAAGAGAACAAACGACACAAGACCAAAAGTTTGGAAAGCCATGTCAAAGATAAAGGTACTGATTTATCTTTTACTTTCTGAAAGTCTTGGTTTCTGCATACTTACATTTTAAAATAAACTTAGGTCGCCAAGCCAACAGATTAACCAACAACAAGTGGACTAGCCTATCTTCTGAACAACAGGAGCAGCGTAGAAAAAGTTTCGTCGAGTACAAAAAGAATCGTGTAAAGCTTTTGGAAAAGATATTTAAGAATGGGTACAAGGGGGTCACCAAAATTATTGTAACTTTATTTTTCCACTAAGCCTATATTGATGGACAACATATAATTTAGCCAGTTATCCCATTGACCAACAAAAATGACAGTTTTCAGTTTATTCAAAACCTCTTTAAATGTGCAGAAAACAATCCAGATGCAGTACTCCCTCCTGGGAAGCCTTTCTACACCATACTGTACACAACTATTTAAAGATGTTGCTTATTAAATTTGTTCTAGCGAACCTAGCACCAAGACTAAGATCCAGTACATCCCTCTGAGCCGCGACTTTGTCGACGTCCTCGACGTATGTAAAGTAGCCGACTATGTCATATTTTTACTTTCGGTTGAAGAAGAGGTCGACGAGATGGGAGTCACTTTGCTGAGCAGTTTGCAAGCCCAGGGTATTCCAAACAGCTTTGCTGCCGCCCAGGTACTTTGGCCAATATCTTCCCCATCTGACTTTTGCCTAGGATCTGACCACCAGCTTGGTCAGCTGCCCCTTCCGCAACTCTTTGACTAGTTTTATGTCCTACTTCTTCCCTGAAACCTGCAAGATCATTGCTTGCCAGGTCGAGGTAACCTTCATTTTATCTGGATTTCAGATGCTGACCTAGTTTTTATTTTAGGAATTGAGCAAACTGATGCGCACGATCTCTTCCTCAACTACTAAAAATTTGACTTGGCGTGAGGGTCGTACCTACATGTACGGCGATGCTTATGAGTTCCACCCTCAAGACGAAGTACTTTATAAAGGAATTTCTAGTTGCTAATTTGATTGATTTATAAGAAAACGGGAACTTTGGTCGTTCGAGGTTATCTTCGTGGTGGAGATGCTAACCCTAACCGTCTTGTCCATATCCAGGATTTGGGCGACTTCCAAATTGAGAAAGTAGACTTGATTTGTTTATATGAATCTAATGGAATCATTTTTTAGATCTCGACTGCCCCTTTGCTTGCAAGTACTCAAGTAAATTTGTCATATTAATTCTGGTCGCTAATTTTATTTGTAGGAGCGTATCCTCTACAATTCGGCTAGTGGCAAACCCTACACCATTCATCCCGACCCTGAGCAGCAGGTACCTTTGAATTGAAACCAGCAGCTAATTTTTGTAGGATTCGCTATTTCAAGAAAATGAAGAAAACATGGAGATAGAGATGGACGAGAACATGGCTTCAGGTGATGAACTTCCGGAGGCTGACCAAGAGAATCAGGGAGATGATGCTGACTACGATTCCAGGTACACCCAGGACAACAAACCAATCCCCAGTAGCCGACATGTCAAGGCTGGAGATTCAAGTTATCAAGCAGCCTGGATGGCTTCTGACAACGAGTCTGAGGAGGAGCTTATGGAAAACTTTGATGGATCTGATGAGAACATCCGAGTCCAGTCGACCTCCATGGATGAAGACGACAATATATCCCAAGGTGACGATAATGGTGAGGATGGTGACTTAGTCGATATGGAGCATGACGCAGCCGAGTACGAGAACTTCAAGAAACAGCGTCAGCAGATGTTAGCTGAACACAAGGAGTTCCCTGACGAGATTGACACTCCATTCGATGTCCCAGCTCGTAACCGATTCGCTAAATATAGAGGATTGGAGCACGCCCGTTCGACATATTGGGACCCCTACGAGGAGTTGCCCGAGGACTATGCAAGGATCTTCCACTTCAAGGACTTCCGTAAGACTTCTCAGATGATCTTTGGTGCTTCGAGTACTGCAGTTGAAGATGAGATGGCGGGTGGTGATGCCAACTCTGAGAGCATAGAAGAGTTCCGTGGCAGAGCCACCATCGGAGCCTACTGTGACATCTACATCAAGAACGTACCTTTGTCTTTTATGGGTAAAACCTTCATTTCTTTTTGGAAGCTAACGTTTTTATACAATTAGAACGTTACGCCAACCGACCTTTGGTTCTGTTCTGGTTGCTACAGATGGAGAACAAGGTCACTGTACTCAACAGTTTGGTAACCCGGTACACCGAGTATACTGACCCCATTAAATCCAAGGTAAACCCTACACTTTTCGCTTTGCATAGACTAACCGTACTTTATCTAGGATCCCTTAGTCTTCCAAATGGGCTTCAGGCGGTTCAAGGTTTTGCCTATCTACTCGCAGCACGCCCGCAAGTCCAAGGCCGCCAACAACGTCTATAAGTTCAACAAGTTCCTGCAGCACCATGAACCCAGTATTGCCACCTTCTATGGACCGGTGACCTTTGGGCAAACTAATGTCATTGCTTTCAAGCCCAAGCCCAACTCGACACCTGACCTGGTGGCCAGTGGCACCTTCAAGGACTGCGACATCACCCGCATCATTGCCAAGCGCATCATCCTTACTGGCCATCCCCTCCGCATTAACCGACGTTCAGCTGTCATTAGGTATATGTTCTTCAACGATTTGGATGTCGCCCACTTCAAGCCGGTGCAGCTGGGCACCAAGTTTGGACTTTTGGGCCATATTGTCGACTCCATCGGTACGCACGGCCTCATGAAATGCAGGTTCAACGGTTCGTTGAAGCAGCACGATACCATCACCCTCATGCTATACAAGCGTATCTATCCCAAGGTCTTTGCTCAACTTGCTACTAAGACTGACCTGTGTGCCGATATGGTATGCATCAAAAATGGTAATTCCATACCGATTTAGAACTCTTAAAATATGGTTTAAAGTTATTTTGTAGAAGATAAAATATATATTATAAAACTTTAACTTATTGTGTATTTGCATTTGTTTTAATGTATGTATATGTTTTGTAAGTGACTTTTTATATCAAAGCTGCCATTTTTGCATGCCATGTAAGTTTACTTAGATCACCAATCTGCTTGCGCTATCCCAAGTCCGTATGAGTACAGCTACCACCCATCTGAGACCGACACTTGCAACACAATGTAGATTTTACATAGATTTGAACACCACTTTGGATTCGAAGATTTTATCATGGTCAAGATCTTTAGAGGTTACTAGGATTCGATTGATGTAACTTCATACTTACTACTCCCTACTATTGTAGAACAGGAGCACTTGTAAATCCGATGGACTTGGTTTTCAGTTTTGTTTTGGACTGGTTTAGACTACAGCCCTATAAATTTACTTTAGGTATAGCTACATATTTGAATAAACTTTAGCGTCCTCAAAGTTTTGAATCGAGTATATTTTTAGTAATTTTATTGAAATGTAGCTGATATGAGATATATTAATTTGTAGTTTATATATATTGCTACTTTGTAGTAAAAAATAGACAATTACTTTGTAGAACATTTTTAAATACTTCAAGTCAATCAGTTAAAAGAACAACTGTTTATGTATGAAAATAATTTAAGAGTAGCTAATATCTCATGTATATTACTCAAGGTATAGATATAATAGGTCTCTGGCCGAATCTCTCCTTATGGTCTCCACCCTGATTGAACTGGGGAAAGACGACATATCCAGGTAAATTAGCAACCAGTAGTTGAGGACCCATAATCCTACCACCGGCTTGACCGCCCGTGATCTCAATGTCGATACAGTTCATATACCATTCGCGGTTCCCTACGTTGTTGATCCAGTTGAACGACAAAGTAGCGTTCTTGACAGAGGGGGCTGATGCTGGGATAGGTATGTCAAAGCTTAATCCGTTCAACATACAGGTAGTCAAGACATCCTTCAAGACGACCCACTTTTTGTCGTCGAAACTTATGGCGAATTGGCAATGACCACCATCATGGATAGCACCTCCCGTCATAGTCAATTGGATGGAACTACCCGCTTTGTAACTGGCTTGCACTGGACCTTTGGCATATCCTTTGCAAGGGAACGGCTTATCAAAGTTGCCCTAAAACTTTCAAGTTAGTGGAAATTGGATGTAATATGGTGGCTGCAACTTACCGTGTTACCTAAAGGTGCCAGGTTGTTGTAGTCTACGAGACCTTGGGCCTTGTAATAGGGTGAGAATTTGGAATACCTGGGGTAGGGGTAGGACGGCTCCATATGGGCTTGGTACAGGTTTAAGGCCGACAGCAATAGAATGGAAAGTTGGAACTTCATATTTGATTTCAAAAATTGCAAATTTATGTTCGAAAGTATGCGTCAGATACTTTATATACTTTTTTTCTACTATCTTGTTAGTGATATATCAAGAGTTTAGTTTTGATTCGTAGACACCACTTATTCCCACCATTCATTTTAGCATAGCAACGTGACTGACGGTCTCCTTCAACAATTATAGTAATATGCATTCGATCAATTCCTCTTTTGCCCACTACCCTACGCTATATTCAATCCCTGTTATATATGTATAAAAGTCTAGATGAGTATCAACAGGTATTTCATAGGTATATATTTTAAGTTAGCTTCAAAGTATATTGCGGTTTTTTGGCTCAATCATATGGATATGGGAGTTCAAGGACCTGTATATAAATTTCCAAGTTCTAGTAAAGTTCTGTTTAGTAGGATAGTATATCTCAAGTTTCCATTACTTTAGCTTTATCGACAGGAATGCAAGTGTTTGATAAGAGTCTTGAAATTTATGTGAAGTGACTGGGATCACGCTTTCAAGTCAGGGAAACTTTACCTTGTGTCAGCATCACTTCCAAATCCACTTGATGCATCAAATATTTGTCACGCTAAAGCTTAATACGTTTTTTACATAGTAATATTCAATTACAAATTAATAGCCCATATGTATAGTACATGCTCTTTATTAAATAGTATGGTGAAAACTCCTTTCATATGTTTATATATTCGAAAACAGAGCTTTAAAGTACAGTATATATGATATCATAAGCGATATATTAAAATTTAAGAACTGTACCGATTTACCAGTATATAATGAATGGGATCAAAATATAAGTATACTGCTTCGTAAGCCAACCCTTATCAAAAATATGTCATTACCTGGTTTAACATATGACTAAATTAAGTATACACCCGCTGCCGCATACACAAATAGGTTCAAATATATCAGGAGTGTAGCACAATTGGCGCAAGTCTTGCTCATAAACTTTTATCCAGTTACGATCCTGCCTATAAAAGTAAAACTCTAATGACATAAGCAGTAATATGGTATGACTTTATAAAGGCGTGACAGATCACTTTACTCCAAATAGGAGTATATAGAACCAACAATAAACTGGAGTTTCAAATAGAAAATGCAGTTTTCAAGTTGGTAGAATTGGCTTTTACTTCAAAACTAGAAGCATACCCTTCAAAGTTAAATGCTACTATCTCAAATTTTCGGTGCCATCAAAGATTAGAGCTTTTGATATAAATCAACAAAAAGCTATAAACCACTTATGCAAGCTAATTTTCATCGGATTTTCAAGCTAATTTTATAAATAAGATCGATGCCAAAATCTCTGGAATTTGGAGCTGAGTTGCAGCCTTTTTTCGAAAATTCCAATTTCATAGATCGACATCCAATTTCAAAGTATAGAATATAGATGTTTCAAACTTATAGCTAGTAAAACCTTTGATCAAATGCTTTATATAAGTAGAACCTATAACAAAGCGATAGGAATATAAAGGTATCACATCAATATCAACTTTGAAATGAAGACAAGTATATTGACAAGATGCTAAGCCTTCTCTCTGAAAATCCTAGCTTATATGATGGATATCGTTTCACTATCACTGAAATTCTACAAGGTAAACAGAAGGTATAAAAGGTGGAAGTAGGACATCAATCAATAAGGCCAAAAGAGCTTCCTGCATCCAACTTTATACAATTCGAATTTAATAGCCGGCCTAACAACAGATATACTTTATAAAGGATGGTAAAACTTAATTTAATAGCTAGCCTGCTCAGTATAATTAATATCATTCACTCGGAATACATTCCGGGAATTGACGGTAAACTATACTTTGGTACAAACTCTGATACCTTTTAATTTAGATGATGATTACCGCCCCACTCAGATATCAGGTAAATTGTACCATATAAGTAAGATGCTAATTTTTAAAACTATTAGGGAGTATAGACCTACAGCTGTACCCTGGATACCCCGGATGTAAGTTTATACGCTTCAATACACTTATTAATTTCAACTAATATCCTATCAACTGTAGATCCACCCTACCGGCCAAGACCCCGACCAAGTAATTTTTTAATCCCACATTCATATCAAAACTAACTACAACTTCCCAAACGAACTTTAGGACCAGGTTATGAGGATGGTCCACTAGTAAGTAAGTTTAAAGCCACTACCATGCATCGAGCTAACACAAAAGTTATTAAAAGGGCTAGTACGGCCTAACGGTGAGGTAGCTTACATAGGTACGGGACCTAGCGGTGAGTGCTTTGGATTCCAAGGTCCCATCGCTAGAATAATTACTACCGAGTACCAGTACGTCAAGATCTACTCTGACTACAACTGTAGGGGCCAAGTCGTGTACACAGGGTCCAGCCAGAACTTTGTACCACCTGAGGATGGTTTATCAATGCGCATCTTCTACACCTAAATTATATTATTAAAATTTCATTTGCATACCTACATTTTACTTTACACTTTTTATAAACTTTAATTACAGTACAACCGTTGACTTGCAAGAGCCAACTTGTAACTAATTTTTATGCTACCAGCTATATCTTAATTATCTAAATTATTGCAGTTTTTAACGGAAAATATACTATCTTTACTTCCACAAGTTGGCGGTTGTAATGTACCTCACTATTGGATTTCAATAATAAACTAAAGTCAAAGTCAACTTTGGCATTGACTCTGATCTAAAGTAAAGCTATAAGGACTAGGATATTAAATGAACTTAGCCTACACCTTCGTTACGTAACGATGTAAAACTACCTTCAACTTGAAACAACTTTTATGAATAGTTATAAAATGTTATTTGATGTTCAAACATCAAACTTCAGGACCTTGAAGAATTTGGAGGATCGAAGTAGAAGCTAAGGTAGCTAAGTGCTCAAATTCAATTTGATCCAAATTTTAGATAGCTTCATTTAAACCAACTTAAAATACAAGGTAAGAAATTTGCATTTCAGATCACCAACTTTATGCACAAGTCTAATATGCAGCTGTCTTGCAAGATATATCGCTTTCATTTTTAACCTGGTAGGGACCTCTTAATTGAAGCTCTAATTTAAAGCTCATCAAAAACTAAACTTGTAATAGATAGTTCTATTAAACATCGGATCCAGGTATTTTTACGTTTGTAAGTCATGTAGCGTTACAGAGCTTGTTAATTTTTTAAACCTCTTACTTTTTTACTCGAAAAAACTAATACTTCATCTTTCCTAATGGACTCAGTATTTGGAATCAAAATATCTATACTTCCTGCTATGAGCGAATGTATTAAGGACCATTGCTTTTACATGAAGATTTATTTACAATATTTTATTTACAAAGTACCATAGCTTGAAGTGACATGGACTCCATTTAGAAATTGCCTTTGGATCTGGCGTCAGATTCAGTAATTTCAACCTGCATTTTATATGTATCCAAGGATATCTTATAAAGTAGATGTTAGGCTGCCTACTAAACTGAATAGCAGTTTATGAAAATAGTTTATAGAGCATAAAGCTGTTCATTTAACTATAGCTCTTAAAATCAAATCTGCGAAATAGCTTTATCCTTTAAAATATTTACTATATTGACTATACATATTTTACAAAGATGTATATATACTACGACCTCATTAAAAGATAAACCTGCTCAGACATTTTGATACGATTTTTAGCCGCTTCCACACAAGACTTGGATCGAAGCATAAGTTCAAGTGGTTTAGTAGATAGTTTCAATGCTTTGTATGTTTACAAACTTTGGTCCAATTACACGATACAGTTTTTATACTGTCGCAATAGGAATAAGTACTAAAGTGATAATATCCTGGTAAATACTTGAAAAATTTACAAGTATGTCAATTTTCGAGAACCATTCTATTAAAAGTATATCAAATTAATTATAAAAGTGTTTATAAAAAGCTTTTCTATCTTTGCTAACAGAACATTAATTTATCAATCTGTCCAAAATTGACAATGGCTTCGATTTCTGATCAAGATCAGTAGTATAAAAGTAAGTATAAATCCAAATTAGAGCCAAAGTGAACATGAGGTTAAAAGTTTTAGAAATAATAGCTGTTTTTTACTATTTTTAGCTGATATCAACGACCCAGCTTTACAGTTGGCAGTTTTAAGCTTTGTCAAAGATTTAAAAAGTAATATACGTTTGGTGCAAAGACAAAGCCTACCAAGTAGTCCTTAAAAGATACAATCTGAGCTATGTGAGCAAAGCCATTTTAGAGCTCAGATCCAAAGAGCTTGCTTTCAGTCGCAACAATAGAAATTTCAGAGTGGGACCATCCCAATTGTGTGGAAATTCAAAGGAGACACGAAGTCAGCCACCTTACAAATTTATCGATAGTACCAGATAGTTCCAGGTCAGTGCTCTAGTATTCCTCCTTCCAAAAAATGAAGGTTTTAAAATCATTCCAATCAAGCAGATCTGTAAACCTGAACTCATGAGTAACCTTCCAGCTTAGATATTTAATTCAAGCTAGATACTCCTCTCAGTTGCGAATATAATTACAAGTATAAGTAACTCTTCAGCTCCTCAAATCGTTTCAGGTATGAGCTTCGAGCACTCTTTCGCCTCAGAAAAAAGATAAAACCTCAAAGTCCATTCCAAGCAAGAAATCTTTTAGATTCGTAGAGCTCTATTTAAGGTTAGGGAAAGGCTTCGATTCCTTAAATCGTTTCAAATATGGAGTAGCAAGCTGTTAGAGACTATACTTCAACTTTTGAAAAGAAAGAAAATTAGCAAACCTTATAAATTAGCCCATACTTATGTCTACTGTGCCTTTAACTATCATACATCTGTTTTGAAACTATAGGTACCTTACTAAAACTCCTATGTCGAAAGTAATGGATGACAAGTGTCTGTATAGTAACGAAATCCAACCAGCTCAAGGTACAAGTTAGGTAAATTGTCCTTCAAATAATGTCCAAACCTTTTAAAAAGAAAAGGTAAAGAAACATCAATCTACTGATGCGGCAGCTTGCCATTAATTTTTAGTCGATTATATTTTGAATGGTATAAGTGGGCATTTTTTAGTCAAATTTTTTGATAAGATAACTGTACTTTGTACTGTTTTTGTTGGATAAATTTTGCAATTTGGTAGCTATCTATGCTAGATAAACCTCAGCCTGATTGGGAAAGACAATGGCTTTGCAAGGACTTTTATACATCTTTTAAAATACGTGCTATCTACCATCTCGTAGCTATACGTTCTACTCTGATCGGTTCAAAAACTTTGAATCCAAGCCGGTTGTACCCTACGATTTAAACCTCGAAATCCTTCTATTGATCGATGATCTATCTAATTTGATGTTTATAGGCTCTACACATTTACTTCAAATTTGTGTAAAGACTTGGATTTCAGTGTTTTTAAAAATGAGGAAGGACACGCTTAGTTGCGAGTCTATTGCTGCGCTTTCAAATTAGAAGACAAGTGTAAAGGAAACTCTTATTGACAACTCGCTTGTATATATGATTTGGATTAACAAGGTGAGAATGTAGTTTACAATACACAAAATGTTAAGGAATCGTATTTTATGATCGTCAATACCTATTATTTTCAAGTGACTGAGAATATTTGAAAATTTAAATATATATATTAATCAGGATTTCTTGCAATTTTTTCAAATCCATTACAAAATTAGCTTTCAACCAATGGAGCACCAGCACACACTTGAAGAATCCCAAATCCCTTACTAGTGAGATTATGAGAAACCATGCTTTAGATTATAAACTGATACGAAATATATTAAACTTAAAAGCGCTATACTGATAGCCTTAGCTTTTATTAATAGTTTCAATCGCCATTTCCGAAAATAATGACTCCATCAAGGGGAAATGTGAATGTTGTTGATAATATTGATGTTCTGTCCGTTGTTGTTCCATCTTCTACAGTAGTCGGGGAATCTTCTGATATATATAGATCGCGGTGGACAGTAGCCATCAACTGGCTGGTAGCAGGCCCATCCTGTGTTTTCGTAATCATGATAGACCCAGCAGGGTGGACAGTCAAATCCCCTACACCTTCGATACGGTTGATAAGGGGGCTGGAACTCATCAACTACTAAACAGGTATCTCGATCGGGATCAGGACACCTTCGATTTGGGTACTGTTGCTGACTTTGACCTTGACGTTGTCCATTTATGGTAGGTAGTGTGAAGGTTAGTAGTAGAAGGAGGTTGAGGTATATGTTGATACCGAGCATATTAGTTGAATTTGATTTCTTGGATGAAGAGTATTTCAGAAAACTTTGGATTAGTTTTTGGGCTGGATATCGAACTATTTATTTTTTTATAATGTCTTGTACTAATAATGTTTTGGATGTATATATTTTGGCTACTTCATGTTTTGGACTCATAACTTTGAAGTTGTTGATTTGTCATTTTGTGTAGATCCTAGAATTTTATTATTTAGTGTTTAGGTAAATTTGGTACAATTTTTATAAAGTCCATCTGCATATTCTTACGCAACATTTTAGATAAATTTATATGGAAAATTGAAATGTTGAGTTTAGAATCTCAAGTCACCACTAATTATATTTCAGCTATAAAGTTCGACCATTCTTTGCTGTAAGTCAAATTTAGTTGAATAACTTCATTCAATAACATCCATAACGAATACTTTTAAACTTATGTTGACTTTGATCTCTATACATTTCTTTGACTACCCACCGCTTCCTACAGCATACTTTGTAAACTTGATTTGCAGTATATCCCTCAGAACCTTTTATTCCAACAGCAAGTACATGCAGGGATACAGTATACTTTAAGGAAATGTTGAATGACACATCATTTAACAAGGGTAGGTTGTAGAATATTACTGCTTTTATCCTTGATGGTTTCTAAAAGTAGGCAGCAGTCGTAAGCAGGCCATACTTCTAGACAAAGCTTGCGTCAATTAAACTACGGTTCAAATGTTTATATTTAAATATGGGTATATATTGTCGACTCAATACTTCGTTTAGCAATATGCTTTCGATGGCCTCCATTCCATCTATTGGATGAAAACCTTGTTCCCATGAGCCCATATCGTTCCTTCTATACTCCACTTATTCACGGATCATTTTTCAGCTTTCTTCAAACTGGGCTTTGATACAGTGTGAATCATGTACTTAGTGTCAAAAAGTTTAAATTTTGAATACATATAGCATAAAAATATACACAAGTTCAAGTATTGCTTTTACTTTAAAAAATATATCGGTAGTATTATACATATTTTTATATAATATCTAAAGTTACTTGAAATAGTGTTAATCGATAAAGGAGAGCTTTTAGCTAGCCGGTTAAAAATATTTGGTCAGCCAGGTCACTGCATCGAGTGATCGAGCAAAGTGATTTCGGCACAAGGTAAAGATTGCTTACGTTTAAAGTGTGACTATATATCTCGTATACAAGTTTTAAGTGAAAACTCTAGTAGTTAAATCGAATAGCAGTTAATTGTACAGCTTTTAAAATCAGTTAGAAGAGATATAGTCGATCATACTTGCTATTTCCTTGTATTTTTATTCCTACAGCCTAACCCTGATATACCAACAAGTCACCACCGCTATATTTTCAAGCCTACTAAACAAGTCAAAAGACCATTCCACTTGGCTCTATTTATGTAGGGGTAAATCAGACTCCTTCTCTAGTAAATTTAAGCGGTGCCTTGGAAACCATATGTGTATTCTTTTATCCCCATCAACAGTCCAAAAGCATACAGTATATATAACTAATGCAATACCAGCAACTGGTAAGCACTAATTAATAAAAGATGCAACTTCAATTTACTGTATTAATTTTTTCTTTATGCCACCTCTACCAGAGTCATATGGAAGCATCCTACCCCTACCCCAGGTATTCAAAATTCTCTCCCTACTACAAGCAAATTGGCATGATAGATTACAGCAACGTAGCACCACTTGGGGACTCGGTAAATTTTCGCTCATAAATCCAACTTTACTAACACAGCCCGTTAAATTAAACGATAGACCCGATTTGCCAAGCCCTTTCCCTGTAAAGGCTATCCCAAAGGTCCTATCCAAGCTAGCTACAAAGCAGGTAGCTCAATCCAATTGACTATGGCAGGAGGCGCTATTCACGACGGTGGCCACTGTCAATTTGCCATAAGCTTTGATGAGAAGAAGTGGGTCGTCTTGAAGGATGTCTTGACTACCTGTATGTTGAACGGATTAAGCTTTGACATACCTATCCCAGCATCAGCTCCCTCTGTCAAGAACGCTACTTTGTCGTTCAACTGGATCAACAACGTAGGGAACCGCGAGTGGTATATGAACTGTATCGACATTGAGATCACGGGCGGTCAAGCCGGTGGTAGGATTATGGGTCCTCAACTACTGGTTGCTAATTTACCTGGATATGTCGTCTTTCCCCAGTTCAATCAGGGTGGAGACCATAAGGAGAGATTCGGTCCAGAGACCTATTATATCTATACCTTGAGTAAAGTTTAAATATGTTAGATTATATCGATTAGTTTTTATGCTTTTGAGGTAAATTTGTTGTACAATCTTATAAATAGACAGGTATTTTTTAATAATTTAAGGATACTATTTTACATATGCATTTGATATTTGGACAAGTTGGATGTAAAGCTTCTAAAAGTCGATGGTTAATGATTTGATCCAGCCTTCATATTATATATAGGAATGATGTGTTATAGTTGAAAGGAAATATGTAATACCGTTTGTTCAAAGGTAGTAAATATTACCTCAACATCTTTGAAGTTTCTAGCAAATCAATATAGCTTCTAAAATCGGTTTAGTTGAGGTACTAGGTATCCATAATGTAGCTTCGAAAGAGTGCAAAAGCTGCTTGTATGTAATGTTGGTCCAACTGGACCAATTAGTCTTCAAAAGTTATGGAATACTTGAAGCGATTAAATATACCTGGTATTTGGACTTATAGACACAAATTGTAATGTGGGCATGTAATTGATACCGATGGACTGTAGGTACCAGCTTAGTATTTAATAAATGATTTGTCAATATATAGTGAAATAGGAAACTAATCTAGGCAACTGTATCATATTTTGTTTGTTTTCAGGTCGATAGATTCCAACAGGGAATGCTGGAATATACCTTTTAGCTTCAACAATTTTATGTAAACAAACTACTATCTATGGATGTCTTTCGAAACGCTGATAATAAAAAAATATAGCAAGGTTTAAAATATTAACCCATTATATATCACTAAATAGGTGATTTTTTGCAGGTTATCAAGGGATGAAATTCGTTCTATATCACACTTAAAGTATATTTTACTTGGCTCAAGATTGGCCCGTTGATTTTATAGATTTCTAACTGGTTAAACCTCGATATTCTCAACCACTTATCAGAACACATCTAGGCAACCCGATCTACTTTAGATTTTCCAGCTACCTTTGTAATAAACCCACTGAGCTCTTTTTTCTTACGCTCCCAAATATCTACTTTTATCATACAAAGGCTTTAACTCAGCATCTATCAGTTCCCTTTAGCTAGGATCTAAGCCCTTGTACTTTATATATATATGTTAGCAACTGCTACAAAACTGCATCACGATGCTTAGTTAAAATCTATACACCCCATAAGTATATTGATCGAAACTAACCACATGGTAGTTTTCACAAGTATATTACATAGGAATTCAAAATGACGGAGTAGTTTCGGAGCTTCGGTGGCGGCCGATATCAAGCTATAGGGTCCACCAATCCCGTGTGTCTAAAAGGCTTTAAATAGTATAAAATGAGATCTGGTACTGACAAATGTTAAAAACAAATGTATATATTGAACCTAGTGGAATTTTAGTATACAGTGCATCTATTGGGTTAAATAAACATCCAATTTCGGACATATGGAAACGGATCTATACAAGATTCCTTCAAATAAAGGATTTGGCTACGTGGAAGTTGCAAACACGCTAAGGGGTTCACTTTTGGAATAATATCCAATATTTCTATGCTCCTTATGTAGGATTGAGTCATATTCAAGCTAATAGGTGCTTTCATATCGATTTGTAGTATCAATAGCTTGGCATCAAAGGCTTTCTAAGGTACCTATACGATTTCAAAACATGATTCTATTTCATAAAAGCCCTAGCAAACTGTATCACATTCGTTAACTTCTTATTTTGTCTATTGCTACCATATCTATACAATTAAAAGATTAGATATCTTGAAAGTATAAAACCCATATGTCAACAATAAGCTATCTAATATTGCCTTTATATTGAAAACGTTTATTATGAGGGTAATAGGAAGTATAGAGCTTTTAGAGAAGTTTCAAAGATAATTTGGTGGGGAGAAATTTGGATGAGAAAACAGTAACTATCATACAATATGATTGAATGGATGGAGAACTACAAAAGGTGACTAATGCTTTCAGATATCCTCCAAAGATAAACATTTGAAAAAGGAACTTTGCAGCCAATGGCAGATCTTATAAGGCCACTTTGGTTGGAAAAGTTGACTTGGCGATGGCTAAAAGTGGTGAGAAAGCAAGAATGAGGCGATAAATTAGTAGATTGCATAATGGCTTGAATGATAAAGAGCTATAAAAACAAAGCTTTATCAATGGCAAAAGTTATCTCTTCCTACTCTGTATGAGAAAACAGTTTAAAACCCGGATAAGCCTTATATTGTTGGTCACTCAAGCAGCTAAATCGATCTGGTTCAGTTAATCTACTCCCTCATCCTCAACCACTATACATTTCAACCATTTCTTTTTATTGGGGACCAACTTTAAGCGCTACAGCCTTTAATTCAACCTACCCAGTAAACAACTCCTATGCGATCTCCAAGTTCAAAGAATATACCACCCATAGAAAACCCGGACAACAATTGGCTTGTACTCAAGTTCGGCGGTACGAGCATCGGTAAGTTCCTTCCTAAGCTGACAAAGGAGGTCATCTACGAAGCCACCATAAAAAATCGAGTCGCCGTCGTTTGTTCAGCAAGAAGTACCGACATAAAAGCTAAAGGCACTACTAGCAGGTAAATATAACTCAAATACCAAAGTTAAAATAGTTTTAGGCTTCTACAGGCGTCGGATTCGATTTTGACTCAAGAGAACAGCTATACCGCTATAATGGCTGATATCTTAGCCGACCATATAGAGGCGGCAACCAACTTTATAAAAGACCCTTTACGCCTCGAAGTTTTAACTAAAAAGCTGCAAGACGAATGTGCAATCATGGAAAACTTTTTGAACGCCCTTTCTGTCATCAAAGAAGTTTCTACCAAATCCAAAGACATTATCATCGGCTTTGGGGAAAAGCTTAGTTGTTACCTAGTAGCAGCTTGCCTCTGCGATATAGGTGTTGACGCCGAAGTCGTAGACTTGAGCAATGTCATTACCACCAACTTTCCCCAGACCAAGCGCCTCGAACAATCTTTCTACGACTATTTGTCCAAGCAGTTTGCTACCGCTGTAAATAACTGTAAAGCCACCGTTCCCGTCATCACCTGGTTTCTTTGGCCCTGTACCCGGAGGACTTCTCAACAGTATTGGCCGTGGTTACACCGACTTGGCGGCCGCTCTTGTCGCCGTCGGCATACAAGCCGATGAACTACAGATATGGAAGGAGGTCGATGGTATTTTTACCGCCGATCCCCGTAAGGTTGCTTCAGCACGCCTGCTACCTAGCATCAGCCCTGAAGAAGCAGCTGAACTTACCTACTACGGTTCTGAAGTTATCCACCCTTTCACTATGGAGCAGGTCATGCGTGCCCAAATTCCCATCCGTATCAAGAATGTTCAGAACCCTAAAGGTCAAGGCTCTGTTATCCTACCTAATGATGCAGGGGATTGTAGTGCTACCGATCCTGTTACCAATTCCCATTCTAAGCTACGGCACCCCACCGCCGTCACTATCAAAGACAACATCGCCATCCTCAATGTCCACTCTAACCGCAAATCAGTTTCACACGACTTTTTGGCTACTCTATTCTCTATCCTCGACCGTCACGACGTTGTCGTCGACCTTATATCGACTAGTGAAGTTCATGTCTCTATGGCCATCAACCAACAAGTCGACCTGACTCCAGTCTTGGAAGAGTTGAAAATCTTTGGTGATGTGCAGTACCGCGTCGGTATGTGCATATTGAGTTTAGTTGGGCGTCAGATGCGTAACATGGTTGGTGTAGCCGCCCAGATGTTTAGTACTTTGGCTGAAGCCAGCATCAATATCGAGATGATATCGCAAGGTAGTTCGGAAATTAATATCTCGTGTGTCATTGCTGAGAATCATGGCTTAGCTGCCCTTAACGCTATCCACCGTGATCTATTGGAGTGGTAGGATGGTTGAGGCGGATTTTACCATCCTTAACAACTCTTTTTCTTTTCTTTTCTTTGTCTGGACTTATAATAAACATTTTTCTAAAATAACTTTGTATGGCTATATATATTTTACTGAAAAACTGTGCATACGTATTTATAATTTTTATACTCTAATATAAACACTTCAAATGAGGATACTATAAAGTGTATCATGAAGACGCCTTTTAAGGATTTAAACGGGACAAGATAGTGAAAATTACAGCCTCCTTATACTTACGTATGCCTTGTAAATTTTCATCCGGTTTACTGCAGGGATGCTATCCTCAACCTTTATTTGAGCTATACTAGTGGCTAGAATCGCTATATTTTCGATATTATTACTTGATAGACTTGTTTAAATCGTATATATCGCCTCATAACCCTCATCGTTATATATGCTCAACTAAACACATGGACTATAGGGTATATATGCTCAGGCTCATCCTCTTACTTTACCATGAGCCTGCTATACTTTTAACTTTCAGCACTCCTACAACACCCAATGAAATAAGCTTATTCTATGAAACCGAAAACAACAAGGACTTGAAAACCTCAACCCTAAAGTTTAAGTTAAATTAATGGAATAGTTTGCTATTCAATTCAACTCCCATCCACCATCTCAACTATCTTGAGACTATTTATAAGTTGGTGTAACGACATTGAAGGTTGTGCAGAAAGTGTTTCCTTTACTTTAAATAATCTAATATACGAGGTATCGACCCAACTCAAGCTGAACGACAGTTACTTCTTTCAACTTCCAAAAATATAAGATGAAGGGTATCAATAGGTAAAATTTATATTCAAGCTTTATTTTTAGTGGATTTATATGTGGAAATTTTATTAAATTGCATGGTAGCCTGCTGAATTTGAATACGCCTATATTTCACATGCTCGAAAATTATGAAAAGTTTATCTTGACGAACGTCGACCAGGTAAATGCAATTGAGTCGGGGTTGCGAACTTTAACCTATATCTTGCCAGGTAATTATAAACTTTATTGGTTATTGAAAATGTTTTAGGTAGGTTCAACGATGCTGACTTGGCTTCCGAAGCATGTAACTTATTTTATTTTGTCAAGTTTTAATATTGAGGTAGTGTTTACTTTGTTAAATTTGGTCGGCCTATTGCACGATAAGATTTTGTTAAAATTGGACAGCAAGAAGACAGTCCCAACCAGTTTGGCCAATCGTTTCAAGAAGTCTATGTTGACCAGCAGCTTGGCCTACAACCGGTGCGCCTATTTTTTAAGTGTTATTGAGTACGGTCAAGTTCTCATTGAGATGATGGTTATCAAGTCAACTAAGAAGTTCAACAAGTGGAAGTTAATTGGACTTATCGAGTTTATCAAGTAATATTTTAGATATTTCAGATACTAATTTGACAGAGTTCTGCTCAAGTTAGCTTTATTTAAACTCTCTAAGCAAAGATGCATAATTACTCCCGTCCATCCAGAACGGGAACATGAGGTGGTCAATCCGGCTGAAGCTTCTAAAGCTAATGCCAACATGTGGCATGGCAGTCGTACTGGTTTGACTTATCCTAAACTGAATTCCATCGTCGTTGGTAAGGATTCCAACCGGAACATCGACGCCTTTTTGACGACTCAAGTTATGGACCCTAACTTGGCGGTATCTCCAAGTAAACTTTTGTCCCAGTTCACCGGCCTTACCGCTGTGTCGGAGCTTTTGTATATATTGAGACCCCTCGTCTACGGTACCTATTACACCTTTAGTTTAATATTAGCTGATTCCCTACACCAGTTCTGGCCATACGCAAGTACGGTACCAAATCGTGGAAACCGTGGATCCTATCCTTGGCTACTGACCTCAGCAGCATGTACCTGAACAAGTTGAGTGTGCCCAGGCCTACCGACCTTGAGAAGGCCGAAATCTACAAGCGTAAGCAGCTCTTGGTGTATTATTTATTGAAACACCCTATGTTCGACGCCTTTACTAGGTAACAACCATTGGTGATTTTTCTGTTTAATTTATATGTACATTTTGTAGGCCACTCCTGCAACGTGTCGGTATGGGGTGTAAGGATAAGTTCCTTATTGGATTCTTCGCCACCATGGTGCTGGACTACCTGCCCCTCTTTGACAAGTTCTACTTCTATTGTAAGTAAATTTAGATATCAACTACTAACTATTTGTTTAGCATCGGCATCCTGAGCATTGTAATTAATGGAGTGCTGGAAAGGATAGGTCCAATAAATTTATATTGCCACTATGCTGTTGTTGGTAGTTTGTAAAATATTTATAAAAAGATAACGTGATGTTGAAATAAAGGCTATACAAACTTAGGCCTCGATCCAGTACTAACCACGTTTTTAAACGTTGCATCTGTTCGTATTGGATTCTATTAGTCAAACCAAATAGGGAGGATATATAAAAGGCTATTGAGATTACCACTTTAAATCCCTCTTGAATATAACCTTTACATTTGGAAAGTTCTTTGTAAAAGTTAATTGATTATATATATGTAACCATTAGCGTTATACAAAAACTGTTTTAATGATATATGTATTAGACTGAGAATACGTCAAGTATATTTATCATTTATTAATGAGTAGTTAAAGCTATACCATTAATTTTTTAGATTAGTTGTAAAAGTACAATGTGCCTTTTTAAGAACCTATTCAAATTGACATATTCCTCAGTGCTACAAACTAAGGCAAACTTTCACATCTCTATTTCATACACCAATTTTTTGAAATTCAACGAGCAAATATACCTTCACCATTGAAAATATTCAACACTAAAGGTGGTAGTATAGAGAACTTTGAACTGCTGGCTTACAAATTGAAGTTGATGCACCTAACTTTACTTGTTCAGGTGTCTATTACTACCCTAAGTGGAGGTAGAATGACCGCTATGGTAAGGAACCATGAATTGAGGAGTACTAAACCGTAAGAATAGCTTGAGGGTAAATGGACTGAGAATTTATCACACTTTCCCTCTCTATTAAATTTTACAATGGGTTTTCAATAGTATTAGGAGGATTGAAGTTGAAATAAAAAGGGTTCGATTCCCAGTTTATATGTGAATATAGGAAGCGTTTGGTGGAAATAGTTTTCATTGATAGGTATCGCCTTCTTTTAAACACATCTATCAGCTACTTTTGGCAACTAGTATTGTGAAACCTATAGTTAATCAGATGCTTTGATGAAGTAGTTGGAAATATCAATATCAAAAGTACTACAGCTCTATATGGAATTTTGAAGGTGCTTGGGTAAATGGACAAAGGTTCTTTTAAAGTTTGTGGTAAATTAATTAGACGAGTATATTAATTTGAGACATCATTTACAAACATAAATTAAATTTGTTTAGGCCCTACTTTGTCAGGACTCATATATTTAAATGAAGTGCTATTGTTGGTGTAAGGACACCGCTATGCCATCAATATATATAGCTGAATGATTCAACTTTGATATTCAAATACTACTGATAATGATATAAATTTTTTCGAAAGGTATCTTGAAAGAGATATGATCGAAACTTATAGTCGAAGGGATAAGAAGGTTCGGCAAGTACCTTTGAAAATGTATATTCGATGGGACTCTTTTATAATGTTTGAACGTATCGAAGTTTAAGCTTAAAGTTCCTACACTTTATTTAGTTTATAGATTGATTGAAATGGACTACAGCTCTTAAGTCATAGTTTAGGAAACTGTATAGCGAAATTTCAACTTTGGAAATTGAAGCCTTGATTCTGCCGTGAAAATTATACAAAATTGGCATAGTTGATATTTTGGATTGATGGGAAATAGGATGAGATATATGGCTCGATCGGATAGTCCGCTTTTGACTGGGTGATGTAAATACTGGTAGACTGAAGAGAAGATGGTGGAATTCGATAGCAAAAGACTACCAACAATTGTAAACTAGGCAACCTACCAAAAGCTTGTCATACTTTATGGTTAATGTATTGAAGTGTCTAGGTTAGTTTTCACTTTTCTATCCTTAAAAATACACTAGATCCATAAATGAAAGGCACGTGAGCTACAACTTGAACTTTATTAAAAACCTGCTGATGGAGAAAGAGAAAAGATAACTTGGAAATCTAGGTGAAGGGGTGTCAGGAGCATAAGTTGGCTATGGAGAATATATCGTTCCCTTCCTCGCGAACCTCCTTATTGGTAGAAGATGCAGATTGGTAAGAGTGGTGTCGATCAGTGACTTTGTTCAGGCTTTCGTGACGAATGACTTGCACTTCGTGGTGAGTCTGAAGTTGGGATGGTAGTTGAAGCTGCGGTTGAGGTTGAACTTGAGGTTGTAGAAGAGGCTGAGCTTGAGTTTGAGATTGGGATGATGGTAGAGCTATATTGTCGGTACTACGACTTTCCACCTCTAATTTGTTAATTTCGTGGTTAGGTGCAATTTGGACGGGACTCTTGCCTCTCACTTCCAATTTGATACTCTCATTACTAAGTATACCTTGGACTGCCGGTCGGATGCTTTCATTCAAGCTATTCTCGGTGAAGACGAATTCATTCGACTTCTTGTGCAACTTATATCGTACCCAACTGGGTTGAGAGGTTTGTCGAGTAACTTTGCTTGGATTCCCATGTTGGGGGCAGGAGCGTGGGCTCGGATTGGAGTTTGGATTTAGGTTTATACTTGACAACTCGGGGCTCGCCACTTTGTCGGCCAACGTCCTACTTCGCTTGAGGTTGGAATCAGGCAAAGGTTGATAGGGAAGATATATGTGCTTCTTGTGAACGCTAAAGTCGTTGGGTAGATTGGTATCTTGGAAAGGTGGTAATATGCCTTGGTTGTTGAGCACTTTGGTGTCGGATGGTAAGGATAGAATACTTGGGTTGGCGAGTACTTTGGTGTCAGGTAGTGGTGATGATACACTGCGACTGTGAGGTACCAAGTTGTTGGATGTTGGAGGTAATGAGGTGTGAATGGTAGGTATCATGCTTTCTCGGAATGGAGGTAAGCTAGGGCCGTTGGTAGGTAGCTTCATGTTTTGGAGTGGCGGTAAAATAGATCCGCCATTGCCCATCCTATTTTCTCGAAATGGAGGTAGACTAGGACCATTGTTGAGTGGCCTGGTGCCTTGAGATGGTGGTACCATATTCCGACCACTGTGTACCCTTTGGTTGAAACCGTTGGGTTGTGGAGGGATAGATGCCGAAATGATCTTCTTGATAAGTAGATCAACTAAGATCTGTGGTGAGGGTTCAGGCTCGGAGGAGTGGTCCTTCGAACCATTGGAGATGACAACTTTGGAAAAGTAATCGTCCAATCTTTCGTAAGAGATGAAGTTCTCCTTCCCCTCATACCGACCCGACTTCTTGATGATCTGATTCAGCAGTTCGGGACGGTTCTTTTGAAAGTAGGGGTTGATGCAGACCATCATTTGGGGGAACTCGGTCGATCGATTCTCGTACCGGTAGCAGTCGAATCGGTGAACCTATTGTGCGTTAGTGCTTATAGATAAAGAAGTAGCTACATTCAACTGCCGAATAAAGGTATCAAACTTGGGTCTCGAGTAATAATCGATGAGGATTCGGTTTACAAATTTGTTGGGATCGAGGATGACTATGGCTGTGCCCTCCCCATCCCAAGTCACTATCCCCTCACTCGCTCGTGATTGAAGCATGCTATTGAAAAGTTAATACATCGGGTGGGGTAGATGGTTACCTGATCAGCTTTTCGATAAAGCTATACTTTACCGAGAACAGAGTTACGCCGTTTCTGAAGCCAGGCAGGTGTAAAATCAGTACACATTACAAAAAAGTGAAGCTACCTCGATGCGTCCATCCCTTCGATGTTGGAAATCTAAGAGGCAGAAAGAAAGTGTAAAGTTTCTTTTGTAGGCTTCTTAATTTATAAACTTGGTTATCAGGCTAGGTGAATTATTCGTCGTCCCAATGCTAGAACAGTTTGGCTCGATGATAAGTAATTTCAAACAAATCGGTAGTCATGGGGTACTGAGACACTTTATCAATGATCTGTCCTAGATTATACCTGAACTCAATGTTCACGGGAATTTGGATTGTAGATTGGCTGGGGACCTATATGAGGCTAATTGTAGCTAGGGGGCCTCAGCCCTAACTTATGCATTGTTATCCTATAGGGTAGTGCTCACTTTGAGGGGTGCTGGGAACTCATACACAAGTGGAAAATCCTGGTCCAACCTAAATCGGAAAAAATTCCCTATAAATCCAATTTGCCACTCGCTTTTAGAAATGATACAATCGGTTTGTGGAACAAAGCTCTTTTCCAAATTAATTCTTGGTATAAGTGACGGGCCTTTGTGTACTTAGGTTGTGCTGGTATGTAGCTGATTTGAGACTTTACTACTTTTTACAAAATGTTTCAAAATGTAATTAAAGGCTTGGTGGTCGATTTCGGTGGGCACTAATGGCAATTTTCGGTGAGAATCTAGTTTCGACACATATATGTCCTTAGATTATAGCGGCGACGTCGTTTATATATTTAAACAGTTTATCCTATTTAAATGTATTGGGATATTCGTTTTGGCTTGATAGGATCATGTTATAGTGGGTCATAGGGGTACGTTTAGAATTCTACCAATTTTATGGTGTAAAGGACTTCACACTTGATCTACTTTATAACAAGTTGAAATATGTGGTTAAAAATATACGATGCACATAGCGCTATGCGTAGGTATTTCCTACTGCTTGACGTTTCTTATCAAGCATTAGCTTAAGCTATACAAAGTATTTTTTATGTTTTATATTCGTAAAATAGAAATTTCATACGGTATAAATTGTCTATAAATCGGGTGCCCTTCTTACAAGCACTTCCCTTACAAATGTTTACCACCGTTATTAATAGCACAAGCTCAACTTGTATATATGTTTAAAATCGGACATCGTGATATTCATTCCCTTTGAACAAAGTGTTCCAATTCAATCCTGTAAGGATACTTATGCAGGTTTCGTAAACAAGGGACCTATATATCTGCGGAGATAACTAACTTTACTACAGGGTATATAAAAGACCCTTTCACTAACGTGATGCAAACAGGAATGCCCTATAGGTGGTGAAGTTCAGCACATGTCATTACAAATTTTACTTGCTAAAGCGAGGTTTTTGCAGTCGTAAAGGGCATGTTGCACGACTATAAGCGAATTACTGCCAATTTGAGGTGTCGGCTAACAAATCTGCTTTCAAAAGAGGTAAACTTCTTCGTAAAGTTGTGTGGAAAGAGATATGACATTTATTTACTAGGAAAGTCCCGAAAGGTATACCATAAAGAATGGTAAAGGCGACGGTGGCGGCAAACTAAGCTTACTTTGTAATCCAGTTGGCGAAGCTCAAGTATAACATTTCCAAGACAATCTAGAACGCTCGGAGTTTAAATTAGCTCGAAACTTCCATTTTCTATCGAAACTACGTTCAAACTACTTATTCGTTAAAGTCTTATCAGGCTAAAATTTTATAAGCCCAAAGTGACTTTTAAGTCGGCTTGGCTTTAGTTTAGCTCCACCTCGACGGAAATTCGGCGAAACAATGAAACAAACAGCTTCCACGACCATAACTTGTAAATTTCAAAGCAGCAACTTCCCTTAATTGCTTTTTACCTATACATAATTTACTATACCTATTCTACTACTCCTAATTTGGAAAAATCTACGACGGAGTATCCTCGCCACCATATTTGGTAGTGAACTGTGGATACAGTATGCTCAATGGGTTTAGCTGTATTGAGAGGCATAAGTTGGCCCAAATCTTGAATGGATACATATTTTGTGATGGTTGGTCAGCCGATCTATAAAAAAAGTAATATTTGTATGAATTAGGCAGTTTGTACAACATGCGTATCAACTGACAGCTTTTATTCTAAAGTCTACAGGAATCAGGTTGTATACCCTGTATGGTGGAGCTACCACTCGGTCTAAAATTTAGTTTACTTTTATGGCAAGGCTTAACAATTCCTTTACCATATTTATCGAGCAGAGGGAACTGGATCGGTATGCATTTTGAATTTAAATTGATGGGCTGTAGCGAGAGTAGCTCGCTACAGCGTTACATTTAGTCAGATTTCTGACAACACCATACCCTTTATTCATTTATAGGGTAAAACTACTCCTCCCAGTCTGCATAATTGAAGATCTTTGAAGCTAGATAGGTTAAAGGGCATCACCTATACACCCTTCACTCTTCAAAAAGTGACCGAGTTTGGTATTTTAAGGAGCTTGTTTTGAATATCTGGTAAAGACGTATAAATGTTTTTATAGCAGTAGCGAAATTAAAAGTCTAGATATACAGTTCGAATCGAGGGATATAAAATCATAAATTAGTCTAGAAATCTCAATCTGTAATAGAATAGACTTTATCGTAGTTTTTTAAAGAGCTTGGGCTCGAACAAAGGTTTACCCAAGTGTAGATCGGTATCACCTAGGATATGTCGAGTAGGGTACTGAAATTGACAGTTGAAGTAACAGCAAATTGAATTAGTTGTCAATTTAGTAGTATATCTGATGAGTTGTCTAGGCTGTATTGATCTAAATTTCAAAAGCTTTTACTAATGCAGTAAAGGAGAATTGAATTTGCTAAGCTGCAATACAAGAATAGGACCACCAAGCTAGCTATGAAGAACCAGCACCTTTTTTCAGATTGCAAATGTAGAGTCCATCTATGAAAGAGGTATTTGTGGTTCTCCAATCGAGATACAGTGCTCCAAAAGAAATAGACTACAGTCAAAACTGAAAAATTCTGTATTACCAAGTATGGTAGTGCCACTCATGTAATGCACCAAGGTTGTAAATTCTAATGTTTATATCCTTTTAAGTCGCCTTCTGTTAGAAATCAGGACCCTCTCCTCGATGTAAGCACTTTACCTATTCTTCAATAGTAAGGCCTAAGGAAGGCACCCAGAACGTAACTTTAAGTTAAAAAGTAAAATAAATAATTCAAATAAATTTTTATATATTAGAAAATTTTATTAAAAAAGTCCAAAGAATCAAAATGTTAAAAATATAACTTTACATTATATTACAACCATCGATCCAAATCTTTACCCTCACATTTAATTGTTGCTTCCATCTTCCATCTTTTCAATTAGCCCAGCCTATAGTTGAACTCCAATTCCAAAGTCCTAAATATATACAACATAAATACCAACTATAGTTTAAAAAGAAGGTACCTTAGGTCAGAAATCCTATTGAAAGGTTGGATCTCCACATACTGAAAGGTACTTTTAAGCCAATTCAGATAAGGATGGTGGAGTCATACAGCTGAAAGTCTCCTTGTGATCATAAGTATCATAGGTCGTAGTTTCTCCGATCACCAACTATTTTTATGTAATAGTTAGAAAAGGAAATCTAAAGTGAAGTAGCAACTTACGATATCAGGATTAGTATACAAGTACAAGCTATAGTCCAAAGAACAGGACAATGGGCTGGATGGCAGTAGGTAGTGGTGATAAATGACTACCTTCCAAAAGAGTTCTTAGGTACTAGGTAAAATTTAAAAATTAGAGTTAGTAAAGGTATAGGCAGTTTCTAGGGAGAGCTTTACGTAACGTTTGGTCAGCTGTTGGCTATTTTGGACAGAGGTAGGAGGTTGGAGTATAGTGTTCCTAGCGAATTTGGACATAAAGTCAGCCCGTAGGAATATGGTTTCAGTATGTAGGATATATAGCCTAATTATTTTGAAAACAATCAATAGGTGTAACCAACATTAAAAAAATACCTAAACGGGTTGGATACTAGATGAAAGTTTTTGATTTTATCGGCATTGGGGAACCAGCTTCTATTGAGTTTGGGAAGTGGGTAGGCATTGCATAAATTTAAATCTTTGGGACCAGGCAGTAGAATAATAGGGACTTTTGTACTTAGGTTGGAGAATTGGAGGATTAGATCTACCAATTTGCTAAAGTTTTCTAGGTATAGCGGTAAGTATCGACGGTTATAGTAGATTAGGGAGAGTTATATTTTACCTTTGTAAGATTTTATGGGTATGCGTTTACTAGCAAAATTTCCACTTAAGACGATGGCTAGGGGTAAATCGTGCTCGTAATTGGTAAAGAGTTTAGTCAAAGCTAGGAAGGTAATTCTTTGATCCAGGTGGAGGTCAGAGATGTAAACTATGGAGCTGTCCTTGTATCTATACAGACTTTCCTCCTCTTCCTAGACTTGGATATAAATATGAAAATAGCTTTGAAAAAAAGTTACCAAAGTAGGTATAGGTAGATGCTTCGTATTGAAGTTGAAATTGGAATAGGCTATCGAAGAACTTTCGTTGAACTCGAAAGGGGGCAGAGTGATCTGCTTAACTAATAGAGTGTTCAAATCGCACATGGTACCTTCCACTAAAACTAACTGATCTTCAACAAAGAAGCTTTTACCCAGCCTCTATTTTAAACAAAAGCATCAATATAACGATTAAATAGAATTATGCTTTACCAATCGGTCATCCAAAAACAAATTGATAGACCCGGTTGGATCCGATACCACAAACTCCTGGTTGGCATTCAAACTTAAAGTACCCAAGATACAGAACTGACCTCGAACTTTACCTAAAAGTCCTTGAACGCTGGACATCTACATTTTAAAAAATTGTTGAATTATAAGTTACTTCGATACTTTTCTCCTCACCGTCAAAGTTCAAATTGGTTTGGAATATGGGGTTCCTACTTAACTTTTGCTTTATGAAGGAATACCTCGACTTCAACATACTTCCTTTCGCATCACCCAACAGTTTTTTATCTTGCATTTGTCTATTTTAAAAAAGTAGGATAGGTAAATTTAATTATTTAACAAAAAAACTACCTCTCGAAAGTCAAGGTGGAGGTGTTGAATGTATATTTGTGCATGTCATAACTATCTAAAACTTGGATAAAGGTGTTTATTTGAGTTTCTTCTTCCTTCATAGGCTCAAATTGTCCATACCCTTCTAAACGATTAAGGTGCAATTCATTAGTTGAATTTGGTTGTTTGGAAAATATGGAGTTGATAGTCTGATTGGAAGATTGATGGTTATTATCGATATCATACTGTATGTCTATATCTTCAGGGTCGTTAGTAAACGATTGATTGTCTGAAAAGTTCTCTATCTCTGCTTCGGACAAGGTGGGTTCTACCATCTTTTTTTCTGAAGGAGTAAACTTTTTCCAATTCATAGCAAATCCAAGTGAGATTTGCTAGGTAGTTTAAGCATTCTTAAATCGCTTCTTGATTGGTTTCTTTTTAGTTTGAACTTATCAGCACAATAATCAATTGGGTAAGTACTTTTTAGTCCAATAGCATGTCTGCCTTAGATTCCATGTGATTCTAAAGGTGATGTTATTTATTTTATCAGGGTAGAAATTTTGAAATATAACAATATTACTCATTTGACTACATTGTCTTAAAGTAAGCTTTGACTACAACGGTAAAGATACTTTACCATAGCTTTGTAAAGCTTTACTGCCATTTAATGCTCCAAGGTGCTAGTTGCCATGGCTCAATAGTGACTTAGAAGATATCGCAATTTACTACTAGCTTCAATTCATAAAAGATAGTTTAAAGAGTGAGAGATTAAAGCTGTGCAAAAGTTTATTTTGCCTATCCCCTTAACTGCTCTTGTTCCTAGAATTCGATGTCAGAATTCAAAGCAATAGGGATTTCACAACCTATCGTTATCTTCCAATTATCATCCTCAACCTTTAATTTCTCGTAAAGTTCACTAGAAAATAGATGTTCTGGCCCTTTCCTGTTTTCCTTTCCTTTCCTTTCTTCAATAACACTGAATCAAAGCGGATACATATTCCAGCTAAATCTCCAACTCGGTATACATCATCTCTGATCAACCACACTGCTAACTATCTCGCCCTCAAGTCAGAAACTGATTTCTTATTCTCCCATGAATTCTCAATTTTAAATTTACAAATCATCTTCTAGCTGCTTCTATAGAAGTTTCTCGAAATACCTTAATGATTAAGTTATCGGATGCCGACCACGCTCTAACCTTTACTTTGACTCTAAAGAACAATCTGGACGGTAAGGGATAACTCGAACTTAAGAATGTGCACCACATTCCTTTTATCTTTAGCTCAATCCTAAGTTTCCTAGTTCCTAAGATGTATTGAGTTATCCTTTAGAAATTCGATAAAAACACCACCTATTGATTTCATCAGAACCCACCTACTCCATCCAAATAAACTAGCTTACTGGGCTAAAAAGAAACTTCAGATTTAGACATCTTTCTAAGAAATGTTACAGTATTTTGAAATGTTGGAAATAGAATCCGTCTCAAAAGGATATAAAGCTCAAAGATTTGTTGTGCAATGGGAACTGGAGTAAAATAGTGAGCTCCACTGCTTCAACCGCACCTTCCAATCGGTCGAGATAAGACTATCTCGTTTAGCGTTTCGTTTTGAAATCAAAGTTTTGCTCTCTCTTTGAAATTATTTCGGGTAAAATGAGCAGCCGGGAACTAGACGGCCAATTTATGAAATTACTTAAAGGGTATGTATAGTTTAGTTCCAATATATCATTTTAATTAAAAGTTTCTATAAACTGCTGGATGTTAGATCTAATCGGTATTAAAAGACATAGTTCCAATATATTGTCTAAATACCTGTTTTGGTAAAAATTGAGAATTTATAAACCTGGATGCTTTTCAAAGAAATACAGCTAGGATTCCGAAACAGAAAGAGTATATACGTTTAAGATAAAGGAATATATAATTTAAAATATTGAGTAATGGTTATTAAATAGAAAGGACAGATACCTCTACTGCAAAGCTACTTTCAAACATGTCGTTTTAGAGCTACTTCTCCAGCACTATCCTTTGAAACTAATCTTTGCTCCACCATTTGAAATTTTTGAAGTCACGCAACCAAGTACAAGATATCCAACTTATGGAATTGCTTTAAAAAACTCTATAATTTAGTTGCAATATATCACTTCTCTATAAACTTTCTATAAACTGTTTATAATTCATCTTATTCGGTATTAGAGATAGCATAGTTTATAAATACTATTATTAAGCAGGTTTTGGCGGGAGAGTATCTCTACCTGGCAAAGAAACAAACTTTGACCTATATAAAGGCAGAACCCGTTTTCAAATTGGAATTGATGTACAGATACGAGCGATGCAACTAATTTTATATACGACCCTAATATCTCATTTAATTCTGCAAGTTTCCAGTTTACTTGCAGCACCCCCAACACTCAACTATGACTTTATAGTGGTAGGTAGCGGTATAGGCGGTGGGACTTTGGCAATGGAGCTGGCTCAAAAGAACTTTTCGGTACTACTAATGGAATCAGGACCCGATTATGAAACTGAGAAGATCCGCATCCCACTGCTACATGTGTACGCGGCCGAAGAACCTCAGATCCATCTCGATTATCTGGTAAAATACTACGACACGGGTTACCAATCTGATCGCCTCTTCCACTACCCTAGGGTAGGTGGCTTAGGTGGCTGTTCCACCCACAACGTCATGATCTCGGTCCTACCTAACACTAGAGATTACAATCTCATGGTCGAGTTGACGGGGGATCAAAGCTGGAAAGAATCTAGTATGCGCAATTACTTCAAGAAGGCTGGAGCGTAACTACTACTCGGATCCTCGAATCGATAACAACCACGGATACCAAGGTTGGTTCCCAACCTCCTACACCGATGCAGTTCACCTCAACGACACCGATCTCCAATCCTACCAGCTGTTCCAATCCATAGTAGGTAACTTTTCAGTTGACATCAACAGCTACAACGAGCGCAACCAACCTTATACCGATTTTGAGAACAAGGTCTTCGTACCTATGGCTGTAGATCAAATTAACTATGAACGGGTAGATTTCAGAGGCAAGCTCAAGCAGGTGGCCAAGGATTTCAAGCTGGATATATGGACCGACACCCTAGTTACCAAAGTACTGCTCGATAATTTCAACCGAGCTTACGGTGTCGAGTTCGTCAGAGGCAAGCACCTGTACAAGAGTAGCCCATTAGCCGATCCGAAGTTGAAGTTCAACAAATTAAAGGTCGAGCAGGTGTTCACCAAGAAAGAAGTTATCATCTCTGGTGGCGCTTTCAACACACCTCAAATCCTCATGTTAAGTGGCATAGGCGATTCCAACCAGCTCAGCAAATTAGGTATCCCGACCAAAGTCCATCTACCTGGCGTTGGCGAAAATCTGATGGATAAGCATGAGACTTCAGTAGGCGTACGCCTCAAAAACAATTTTACCCTTACTAAAGATTGTACCTACACCTTGGATTCCAGCGATCCCTGCTATCTAAAATACAAGAGTGACAAGATGGGCCCCTACATCTTCAACGCCGTACTTAGCGGCGAGTTGAAGAAAGGAGATCCTAGCTTAAGTGAACCTAACCTCTTCAAACTGAATATTCCTGCCAAGTTCACCGGGTACGAACCTGGATTCGCCAAAGAAACTATGGGCCCCAAAGATATCTTTAGCCAAGTTATCTTCCAGGTACATACCAAAAGTCAAGGTAAAGTCAGCTTGAAATCCAAATGCCCTCTAGAACCACCAACTATCAACTTCAACAAGTTTGCCGATGGGAATGGTCCCAACTCGGAAATCGCTACTCTGATCAAAAGTGTTAGGGAAAGTCAAGCTTTCATGAAGACGCTGTTGGTCGAAAATTCCCCACTTTACCCGGCTGGAACTAATCAGACGGATGCCGAGTTGAGGAATTACGTGAGAAGTAGTATGTTTGGACATCATATCTGTTGTACGGCCAAGTTAGGTAAGGATAGCGATAAATTGGCTGTCCTGGATAGCAAGTTCAAAGTTCGTAAGACAAAAGGACTAAGGGTCGTTGATGCCAGTGCCTTCAACAAACCACCTGGCTACTTCCCGGCTCTGTTTACCCATATGATGGCTATGAAGGTAGCTGATATTATCGATGCTGAGTATAATTAACTAATAAAAAGGTTGGGGTTTATATATCTTGAATATTTTTATCAGTATGTTTTTGACTTGAATGGCAGTTATAGAAAAAAGCTTTTGGGCCTTGTTAATTGAAACTTATTACAGATATTTGTGTTGGATAAATTCTGAATCAATTGTCTTATAACTTACTATTTGGACTAATTTACGGTATGATTAATTTATAAACTTCTGTAAATTTCTGAGATGTATTCTATAGCCGTAGATCGATAGTGTTTCAACTTATATACCACCAAAAACAAACTGCTAATACCAAAAGGCATGTTGTGTTTAAAATGTCGGCTTGCTATAAGTATTAAATGAGTTATCCGTTACTAGCTATCGGTATTAGAAGAGTTTGCTATTGGCCTAGGTTTTAATATAACTCAAAAAGTATTGTAAGCGAGTATACTTGCAGTGAAATTAATAAGCTAAACTTGTATTTATGAATTAGATTTACAAATTATTTGGTTCATACTTGTATTGGATAGAGAAACAGTAGCAAATGTTTCAATTGTTTTTCTGGTCTTCTAAGAGATAAACCAATTGCAAGATGTAACGTTGGGAAGCACAAAACAAAGGTATAAAAACAGATGTCAAGTATATGTTTTGCAAGTGTAGCACGGTCAGTCAGTGCGTGGGTTTCAAACATGTCTTCTATCCCAAGGTCCCTGGTTCAAATCCAGGCACTTGCCTTTTTATACTTTTTGCACTATTTTGGAAATGCTTGTATTTCTATATGTTTTTGAAACAATGCTAAAATAGCTGAGAAATAATATTGCAGAGGTAAATTGGAAGTGGCTTGAAATTATACTTTCTACATACCATAATGAGAAAATCATATGGTAGATTGCATCAGGTTGCTATAAAGAAAGGATCCAAATTTATAATCAGCAGCCAGTATATATGCTGAAGACTTTAATCCAGAGATTGAGTTAATAAACTCTTATTATTAAAAGATGTATTTTATAAAAGTGACGCTACAGCGCTCAAATGGGAATAAAGCTAATATAAAAGCTTAAAGAAGGGTTTGTTATCAATGTATAGCTCGATGGCTAATACAAATGAACTCAATTCACTTTGTATATACTAAAACCAGCGCTTTAGCCTTGGTTTCTAGAAGTTAAACAGCGTACAGATGAAATTAGCTTTATACTAGCATAGAGGCTGATAAAAATAAAATGTATCGAAATTAAGTGAGAAAATTAATTTACTAAAGTAGCATGTACCAAACAAGTAGACTCGATGGAACAGGTGAGATAGACTTTCTACTAAGAGCTTATAAAGGGACCGAATATTTTATAGACATATGTACTTCGAACCATGAAGCTTATTTGGAGGTGACGACGAGCTCAAGGAACTGCAAAATAAAAAGCAAAGGTTAGTTATCTTACCACAAAAATCAAAACTTACATCTTCGTAACGGATCTGAATCCAACCATCACCATCGGTATCGTGCTTGCGGAAGCTATCGGTCAGCATCTTGATGGTGACGCATACCTGGATGAAGTTGTCAAAGGTGATATCGCCCCTAGACCTCTTGTCAAACTTCTTGATGAGTAAACCGATAAACCTGTCAGATAGGTTGTAGCCAAAGGTGCGTAGTGCTTGGGTCAATTCACCTTGATCGATGGTGCCCGACTTATCCTTGTCGAAGCCTTGGAAACATTGCTTCCACTGCTCAATGTACTGCCACAACCCTTGGAATTCGGGGAACCCAATTGTACCAGATTGATCGGCGTCGAACATGTTGACCATAAGGCGCACCGTTTCCAAGTTAAAGGGTGACCAATCACCTTAAATTTTATTTAAAAAATATACAAAATTGTAAAGCTTACCGTTGACTAAAGCAGACTGCAATTCTTCAGCGGAAAGTTGACCACTGCGGTCAGTGTCGACGGCTTGGAACCAGGTCCAAAGCTGTTGTTGTCCTTGTTGTGCCATTTTACGCCTTTGCTTCTTGAGTTAGAAATACAGTTCAAAAGTTGAATGAGGCACGTTTATACGTTTTCCTAATTCCAATCCAACTGTAAATTAGGACCAATTACATTTTAGAGCGGTCAAAATTTCTCCAATAGTGTCTAGATTTGAAAATTGAATTGCTCGTGACTTGGAAAATCAGGCTCTAGGTTTGAAAATTAGGGGATACTATATGTTCTTTTATAGGACGTGTTGGGTTGATGTGAAAATAAATGGTTGCACTTTTGGAATGTCCTGTCAAACTTTTGTGTATTCGTATACGAGTTCAACTGTTAGAAGCTGAAAAGGCTATATTATAGTGTCCAAAAAGCAAAGTGATCCTTTAGATGGTGATGTTGTAAAATATTACATAAATAAATATCCATAGCAGTTTGTTTTTAACGCTTTAGTATATCAAATGCATCCAACATATATAAATGTCGCAATAAGCTTGTCTACAGTGGAAATAAGATAAAATTAAACTATTTGCAAGTTATAAGCTTTCTAAAGCCTAAAAAACTGCAATCCTTTCCAATTTCTATATTACTATAGCTGGTATATATCTATACTCGTTTCATTAAAGTACATGTCCATCTTATTTTTAAAGCTTTACTATTAACAAATCAAACTGTTATATGTTCTTCTTACAATAAAATATCAAATCATTAAACGTGTTACTTAATAGCAATATTTACAGCATAGAGTCAAAATCAAAGTATTTAAAACAATGAAGAATAAAAAATAAACATTAGTTACTTTATAAGCGTAGAGCTACTAAACAGCAAGCATATACAAAGCTCCAGTTTTGGGTACAGGGTGTTGGGTTACTTTCAATATAGTTTCAAATCCACTCGACTCAATCCTTACTTTTCTTGGTGGAATCTACATCCTCTTTCGCATCAGCTTTACGCTTGACCAGACGGGTGAGGTCGGTAGCGTTGGGGTTACTTGGAGCATCTCCGTTCATCAAGTTGGTGGCTAATGTGTTTAAAAACTCTGCTAAAGGCTGTTTGAGTTCATCCAACTAAATGCAAAATTCAAATATCAATACCAGTTCTTAATAAAAGTCAATATTTACCTTGGCGGACATGTCCTTGTACAGCTCCTCGGTGTCATCAATCTTAACTTTATCCTCAGCAACTTTAGGGTCCAATTCAGCAATCTGCAGCTTCAGTATCTTGAGGATCTTTTCGATCTCGACTTGCGCTTTAGGTCGGTCGGGCAGGTACTCGTAAGCTAGTGCCAACTTATAAAGTGCTTCAGCCAAAGCCGAATCGTGAGGCTTCACAGCTCCTTCCAAAGTCTCAATAGCCTTTTGGTAGTCAATGATGGCTTGGGCAAAGTTCTCTGCATATTTATTAGGCTTTGTATAAAATAAAGAAATAGTTACCTGACTCCATGGAGACATCACCTAAAGCCAAAAGTACCTCACTCAATTTGACCTTCAATTTCTTGGCTTCGTCAATATTATCCTTACTAACACTTTCCAACTGCTTGATGTAGATAAATCGGACAGTGTCGAGGGTCTGCCATGCAAGTTCGAAATCATCTTCCTCGTTATTATTGTCTTCATTTTGAGATTCCACTTCATCTTCATCCTCCTCATCCTCGAGATCGATATCAGCTCCGAAGCTAAACACTTTGCGTTTCATGTCCACTTGGGGATATTCTTCATCATACTCTTCATCAGATTCGCCTTCACTTTCTTCATCTTCGCCACTTTCACCTTTGAAAAATTAAACAATGGAATATAAACAAGGTACCTTCATCCTCAACATTTCCTTCAACCTTACTAGTGCTTGGTTGCTTGACCACAATTGGCGTGTCGAGTTTGGGAGCGGGTGGTGGCTGATGCGTCATACTTATAAGGGAGGCCGTCTCCTTGGCGTTTTCTAGTAAGGCGTTTCCATACTTGAACATAGCTTCTGCCAACTCAATAGAAAATTCACCATACAGTTGCTCACTTGTAAAAGAATATAAAATTAAATCAATGCAACGAAATTTCTTACGTTAAATGTACACCGTAGCTGAACTGCTCGATAGCCGGTCCAAACTCTTTCTCCTTGAACTTGCGCATACCCAGGTCCATGTGGTCCTTAATTTCATATTCCAGTTGGGTACTCAATCTAGCACCTTCGTCATCATTGGTATTTTTGGTACCAAAGAGTTGGGTGGAGGGGCCAGGTTCACACATTATTTTGTTAGTTCCTTGAAAAGGTGCCAAGTAATCGAGTGGATTTCAAACTTTTGATTCATAGAATAGGGTTTGGTAAAACTGCAAATTACAAATGCAGATAGTCTTGAGATTGGTAGATCAAGGTATACAATAGCTGCTCCAATAAAACCCCTATAGAATTAAGTTTGAGCATTTGAAAAACTGATGGATCAATATATATAGTTATTTATTAATTAGTTTCCACAGATAAAATAAATCTATTTTTTAACCTCTAGCCCATCTTTCACTATCAATTGCATAGCTATATCGACTCTAAGGAACTCGTAGTCGTCATTGAAAAAGTACACATTTCGAAAGTATGTCAACATTTCAGTGATACAGCTGTCAATATTCGTTCTTAACCCATCATTTATAAGCTGGGTATTCAAATACTTTGTCAAGAAAATCAACGTCTCGGCTTGGTTATACTGATGGGTTAAAAAGATAAAGTCCGGCTCCAGCTCCTTACCAAACTTCAGGCTGCATATGGCAAAGTGGATGGTCCGACTGATCTTAGCTCTAAATATGGGGGGTAAGTTCGCCTCCTTGAGTTGATGGTTTTCATGTTCAAAGTACGAATGGTAAAAATATACAGTTGAGAGGGTGAATTGATGCAAGTAAATCTGGTGGCTCGTTAGGTTAATGAGGTTTTTGAGGAGTATGGAAGGCTGGATCTGGTTGAGGCGGTAGTAGTTGGAAAGGACTGGGACGAGATCATTGGAAAAGGCTAGGAGCAAGGATTCGATCTTGGTCTCTAGGACGTCGTTCGGTTCCAATTCATTTAAGGCCAACTGTCTTAGCTCAAAGTATTTGTTCAGGTACAGTGCAAAGTAAAGCTGTTGCTTTTGATACATTATAGTTATGTAATCCAACTCACTTAGAGATGTCATCTGCTTTAACGCTTTGTCTAAAATTTTGACTCGCAATGCGACAGTTGATCGAGATATGTGCGGTAGGAATGGAGTACAGTTGCTGTAAACTAGATTGTACCCAAAATACAATATAGTATTGTAGGTCATAAAAGCTTCTAAAGCATATGTATTCTTGGAGTCGAGATCAGGCCTCGCCTTGTCAAGCCCCAAAAGATGAGCCATCTTAAGTGCCGTAACGTAAAGGTAACTTACACTCATTTGGGTATATTGGATCGAATGTGAAAACAACAGTACCAGACCTTGCACTGTGCTCAATGTTGGAGTGAGGAGGCTAATAGTTAAATCGTTCCGCATCTGTTGAGCTAAAACTTCCCTCAGCGCCCTATCCTTCTTCTCGATGGCCAAACTTATCAACCAAATTATTTGGATTAGAAATTTGGACTTTGTCCAGCTAGCAAAGGTAGAGCTTATCCCGATGGAATGGAATATGTTGGCATACTGGAAGTAGATACAGTAGGCGTCCTGCAAGGTGCAGGTTGTCGAAATAGATTGCAAATTTTTGGACTTCTTGGAGTACAATTCGATCATCCATCCAGATGAATTCAACATGGAAAATATCTCGTAAATAATCTTGAAGCTGATGGAATTGGGGTTGATCTTGGGGAAATTTAAAATTCGCAAGATGTTAATAACATTTATCTCTCTGAAAAATCGTAGACAGGCTGTGCTGTCAATAGCTATTAAAAATTAAAAGCCATTCTATATTTATACATGTACCTCTGCTAATTTGCATATTTCTATTGGACTCCCTAGTGAATTTCGATAGATACGCTGTAACCTGTTTCGATAGATGAGGCTTCTTTTTCATTTGGCGTTCGTAGCTACATTTCTTGTGCAATTTGGTACACCTCTGGCACGGAAAATTCATGTCGCACTTGCGTTTCCCGTTGGCACATTGGTCGCATCGTTGTTGGGAAATTTTGTCTGCTAGTTCATCTATCAACATTTTTACAGAACATAGTATTACTGGGCTTCTAAGAAAGTCGAGTTTTGCAGAACTATATGGAGTCTAAAATGGTACATATCAGATGAGCCGGAATCCACTTATCTGGGTAGGGGCAAATCCGATCGTGATGGCTTATTTACTAAAGGCTTGGAATCAGATCAGGCATAAGTTATTGCTTTTAGAATATAACTAAATTTTTTAAAGTTCAAATTCTTTGGATTAAATAGACGCCAAAGCCAATCTGTTATCCTCAAGTAGAAAGTATGGGATCATGAGGTTCTGTTGCCTTTGAAACCTTAGGCTCATTTATTGTGGTAAATCTCTAGTATCCAAAGAGCTTTGTTTGACAGCGATTTGATATGGATGCTTGAGCTTTCATTCTTATTGCACTAACAAAATCTTCAAGACTAACAAGTTAAAAGTTAGTTTCAAGATACCGATGACAGCGTCTAATTGGTCGGTGCTTTGATAATATAATGCTATTTAACTTTTGTAATATGCTTAGAAGTATTGATAGGGTGCAAAATATAGCGCAGTAGCACTTGCTGATCAGTACTCTATATCGTAATACCACAAGCAATACTATAAAGAGCTATCCCAAGTAGCTGTATAAACGAATTAAAACTCTTGCGCTATATTTAGTCACTAAATTAGTTTGCCATTGGATTTGATAAAGCATCATCCAAAGTTTAATTTCGAGGTGCTTTTAAACTCTTTTCCATCAATTCAATCAAAAGCCAAAAGTTACTTTTTCAAGATAGCTTTCCTAGCCAACATCTATCAAATGCAGCTCGACTCCGCCACCAACTTTGAATCCAAATTCTTCCAACAGCGATGTGATCAGTGCGCAAAAGGTCAACGGCAATGTAACATGCGGCACCCTTGTTTAAGGTGCAAAAATCAAAATAAAGTTTGCACCTATCTACGAAAGATGAAGACTAGCCACCAACTGCCTAAAAAAGTGGCAGCTCTAACATCTAAGCTTAACTTGAACCTCACTAATCCATGTCAAATAAAATTTGTAGAGATTTACAATGATGCTACGTTCAATCTTACAAACCAACATTTGAAGTTCAATACGGCTTTCGACAGCACACCTTACATCGAACTTTTACGTTACGATTCCATCACCAATCTTTTGAACAACTTCAAGTTCGCAAAGATCAATCCCGGCTCCATCAACTTCAAAGCAGCGTACAAGTACTATGTGTTAATCCATTCGACAGATTGGTACCTTAAGCTGACCAACAACAAAAAGGCTGAAAATATCGACTATGTAGCACTAATCGATAGCTTCAAAAGCGCCCATGCAAACTACTTTCAATATTTAAATATCTTCAATGCCATAGGTATAAGCTCTATGTTCGCTAGTAATTCAAAGTCCAAGTTTCTGAAATATGTAATTTGGATTGTGGGATTGACGATCGAGAAAAGGTATGGTTCTTTGAAGGAAAAGCTAGCAAAGCAGATGAAACAAAATTTGAAAATGAGTTTTCTTAAACCGACTTTAAGTACTGTACAGGCCCTGGTCATAATATTCTCGCATTCCATCCAATATGCCGGCGTAAATATAGGCTACCTTTATATAATGGCACTCAAGCTAGCGCATCTTTTGGGACTCGACAAAATAAGGCCCGACCTCGATACCAATTCCACATACGCATTGGAAGCCTTCATGACGTATAATACAATAATATATTTTGGACATTATTTAAGCTATTGCAATCATACGCCCTTCACACCGCTGCTATCCAAATCAGATGTCAAATTTCGCATCCGAATCTTAGATCAACTATTAGATCGAAACATCTATTCAAGTGAGCTAGATCGTCTTACCATCATGTACCAGAAGCAACAACTCTACTATACCTACCATTTAGGCAAGTACTTCAAGTTACGGGAGTTGGCCATAAGTAAATGTGAAGCAGACGATGTCATGGAACGCAAAATCGAACACCTACTCACATCTTATTCCCAAGACCTGATGCCCATCCTCATCAGTTACTACCAACTGAAGCACTCTTATTCTTCACGTGATTTAGAAAATTTAATCTACCTTACCAGCCACCACATCTACTTTTACAAGTTTTCAGTGTCAAGCACTTACTTTTACCACTCCTTTTTAGAATACACCAGCGATAACCAGCTGATGGAAGTTAATCTATCGACCATCTTCAAACCGAAATTTAAACGTACCATCCACTTTTTACTCTGCTGTCTAGAGTTTGGTAGGAAAGTTGACTTGAATTACAATTTCAACATGCTGCAGTACAATTTAGGTGAGGTTTCCAGATTCGCAGTCAGATACATCAACACCCAACTTGTAAGCGGTAAGCTTAAAGATGATGTTAATAGAGCTATAGATATGATGCTGCAATATTTTAATATGGTGTATACATTCAACGACCATTTTGATTTTGTCAGGATAGAAACCGAGTTGATGGTCCGAATCAAAGAGGAGTTCAAAATTAAAGAATGAGTTTTCCATATAATTCAAAACTTCAAGTTGTTAAATTTCAACATTGACAATATTTTCTATTTAACATAAGCTTTAGTTCTTCATATACAGTATATAGCACATTAGAAAAGTAGCAAGTGTTGTGCAAACTTTTACTAAGATTCTCATTTGAAATTTAATCTCAGTTAAAACTGAATGGATGTTCATACAAATTCAAAGATATACTGCAAAATGCTGAAAAGTGTGGGATCCAGTATATTCCAGAACATACAAAGCAGTTTCCCAGCCTACTGGAGTTCTTATAGTTTACCTTAGCAAGAAGTAAATGTGAGAGAAAGAAGCTGCCTTTGATGAGTACTCTTATAGAGCAACACCTTTCAAATTTCATTTCAAAAACTGTAATGCAAACTCAAGTTCTCTAGGTCATTCTCTACCTTATTTTTTATAAAAAGTGCAATCTATCAATAATCCTCTACAATAACTATTCTTTTACTATAGAGCCTTCATTAATTTGTATAAAATGTGAGGTAAGAGGTAGATAAAAAACAAAAACTTATAATATATTCAAACTTATAGAATGGGTTTTGAGAACTATTGGTACTATTCTAATTTTGTAAAGTTATAAACTTATAAGTGAAAATATAGGCATTTAAATTTAAAAACCTAATTTGCAATAAGCTATGGTACTACTTGCCTGTTTTCAAGCATATAAACTATTGTGCTACTATTTTACATTTACTTAAAATAGCACTAAGCTTTTATTACAAAGCTACTTTTACTTAGGTAGGTGTCAAGTTAGTTTTGCTAGTTTAGACTATTAGCCTAGTTTAGTTAATTCTTGCTAATAGGTATTAAAATAAATTTATAGTTATTATATTACTGCATTAATTAACTTTACTTTTATTATATCAAGTGTTTTGTAAAAAATCCTTAATATTGTTAAATCAAAACAGATTTAAACCAAAAATATTTAAAGTTTTTACTAAATATTTAATATATACTAAAACTATAATCACTTAATACTTTGGTAGAAAAAATTCTAAAACAGACCAAATCTAAAGTTATAATAATAAGTTGGGTATATATTTAAATACATATTGGAAATTTCAAATAAGTATAAGCAGGCTTTATTAAATAGAAAATTTTAATTCATTACTAATCTATTATTTATAAGTTGAAACAAGTAGTATAAAGCTACTTACAACTAATATAAAGGCAGTTTAAAGCAAATTTTAACTTAAACTATATAATTTTACAGCTTACAAACTTTATTTACCATTCTTATTTATATTTTCTATATACTAGCTAAGAAGAGTAGCTTAAACCAGGTCAATTTTAGGTATAAAGTTAGTATTTCTAAGCCAAAAGCAAACTTAAATAAACTATTTCAAATCCATTAATCTTTAAAACTCTATAGTAATATTAAATGTAAAAGGATAGTTACTATCCATATAAGTAAAATTTATACTAAAAAATAAAAAGGTATAAATAAAGTCTAAGTAAGTTTAAAAAGTACTTTTATAAGGATGGTTATAAAGATAATAAGATTTTAAAGTTTTTAATTAAAAAAATGCTAAAAAAGTAAAGAAGAATAAAAAGTAAAAATATTGTTATAGTATATAAAAATCAGATAGATGCTTTAAGTATTAAGGAGTACTAAGTTTAAGCCAATTTTACTAAAGCTTACTAAAACTTTAATCTTAGCTACTAAATTATAGTAATTATCAGAAAACATCTATTAAAAATACTTATTAGTAAGAGTTAACTAGGTAGTAATAGTAGCTAATACTTTATAAAGGCTAAGAAAGTTGATATAAAGATTATACAAAAAGGATAATTGTATTTAGAGTCAGATCCAAATATAATAGGTAGATAGAACTACTTTAACTATAGCTATAAGACTAAGGAATATAGTTAAATCTATTGTTTAGCTTGAGTTTTCAAATTTGGTTTAGTTTAAGTTGTTGATTTAAGTTAGGCCAATGTAACTTTTAGTCTTAGAGGGATGCAAATTATCAGTTTTCAATTATACTATGCAGGAAGTCTATACTATACTAATAGTAAAAGAAATATCAAATAATTTAATACATTTATTTAAAAATAATTTAACCTACTACTAAGTTTACTATAGGCCTTATATAAGTGACTTGTCTTTAGTAATTGGTACTTAGAATACTGGTAATTAATATTTTTCCTAATTTATCAGTAATACTATTTCTCTTATTTTCTAGGCATTTATTATTAATCTAAAAAATATCAAAGTTAATTTAAAGATAGTCAATGCTAAATAAAATACTTAATTTATACTAAAGAAAAAAGAACTTTTAGCATTGCTAAAATTGATGCCAAACTAGTAATCTATATATCCAAAATGTAAAACTGAATTTTAGTTATTAAGTAAAGTTATATCTAATTAAAAGTATTTTTATAGCTTAAGTATAACTATCATTTAGTAACTTTTTATTATAACTTTATATTAAGTTTGCTTATTAGCAAAGTAAAACTTCAAATATATATTTTTAAAGCTTAGATTATCTTTTTTAAACTGAAATATATTTGTATAAATTTCTTTTCCAGTATATATATTAAATGTATCTATAATTACTATATCTATATAGCTTTTACTTTTTTTATTTGATTATCAAAAAATTTTAATAAATTTGAGCTTTTAAGCAATGCTTTTATCTTTAATTTCAAACTGCATTCTATTAAAAAAGTATTTAAAAGTTGTAAAAAATTAACTATAAATTAAGTTAGATAAGCTTTATTATCTTAATTATAATAGTATTAGCTTAAAATCAATTAATGCATCTTTAATTAAATAATAATAGACAAGCTTTAACTTATTCTCTATGTATGCTAGTTGAAATTTAAACCTAGATCTATTAAGCAAATCAAGCTATCTTTAAGCCTAGCTTATAACTAAAAGTATAGTTATAATTAAAGTATAAGCTTTAATAGTTTTAAACTATCATTTTCATAATACTTATTTTCTATAGAAAGAGGCTCTCAATGTTTTAATTAAAATTTCAATTTTATCTTGTACTGCTTTTATCTGAAGCTATATAATCTACTTATTGAAAAAATTTAATTGGGAATAAATAGTTTCAGACCAGTATTATAAAATTTGCCAAGTTTTATAAGATAAAAATTGAGAAGCACCAATTTGTTCAAACGGGTTGCACAGATTGGGTAGCTAAAGCTGAAAATGACGTATATCTAATCAACACTTTCAACTTGAAATTTTGAGTTGAAAGCTTAGGACAGCTACAACTTGAAGAACTTGGCTCACCAACAACAAAATGCTGTACAATTGCCTCCAACTGTCGCTTATACTACCGATACTGTACGTGCTGAGTGAATCTACCTACCAGGAAAAGTTGACAATTCAGCCCATCAACCAACAGCTTGCTAAATACCAATTCGCGTTCAAGTTTGAAGTACCGGTGGCACCAAAAGGTAAATTGAAGCCATTTCAATCTTTATAATCCAATATTATTTTGCAGAAGAGAATGAGCTTAAAGTTTACGATACGGTAAAGAAGCCTATTTTAGATCTGTTAGAATTAGGAACTTTGTTGGACTTACAATTAAGTTTCACGAGGGGAAACTATCACCTCGATATCTACGGGAAACCTACAACTTTTGAATTCCCCCACATTGAATTTCTCAATGAAACAGAATTCAATTTAGATCAGATGAACGACGAAGAAAACAACAAACACGAAAATGAAGAGGATGACGAGCCTAAAATAAACACTCATGATAAACCAACCATCACTTACCTACCAATAAACAGTGGTAGTGGTGTAGAACTTTTACTTCGCTTGAGAAACTCATCTTCTGATAGCTTTGATAAAAACGACAACGATAGGGAAAAAGATAGGATTATAAGTAGTTTGAGCAAATATTTCTGTAGCAACATGAATGAAGTGGTAGAGCACAACAAACTATTTTATAATCCATTTGCTATCGATAGTAAGCTGGATACTAATAACCGTAAGTATTTATTGCAATGTGTTTGCTAATTTGTTCTGTCAGCCTATTTGTATGGTCAGCTCATCGAAGAAAGCTTATGTACCGAAAACTTGACCCCATTCCTAAATTTATTACCTTGCAACGATAAGAGTGGTATAGCAAAATTGTTGAACACCAACAGGATTTTAGACTCCAACTATTTGAACTTCAATTTGATAGCTGTCCCTCACTGTCAGGTAGCTTTGCTAAAATTTAACTATATATTCATTTAAGTTAGGATGCTTACTGTTCTGTAATAAACAAGTACACAGTCCAACAGACCTTAACTCTAATACTTCCAACCGATATATTCAACAAAGATGGCTTTAGTTTGCAAAAGATTTTTAACCAAAAGATCGACCACCTGTGTCCCTTTGCCGATTCAACCGAATTCCAGTTCATCCTACCTAACACCATCAAACTGGTCCTAGATTCCACTGAGGATACTGAAGTTGAAGATGAGGATGAAGAATTTACTACGACCTATGTGCCCAACCTACCAAGTTCAACTTACAAGTTCGAATTGGAGAATTCCACCTCGGAAAGTTTTAATCCCCAGTTTGTCGAGCCTTCTCCGTTAAAAGTTAGTTTGCAGCTTGTTTGATGAGCGAGCTCTACTTAAGCTGATAAAGATCAAGGTACAGAACTCCAAGGATGTCGCGTTAAATGTCAGCTTAGCTTTGAATTTACCCTTTGCCGTCAACCCATTACTATCAACTACCCGCGTCAACTTTACTTATATCGACCAACTGGATACCAACAACTTGGAGTGGAGATTCAACAAGTTTCAAATTGAAGATACTAGCGCCTCCAACGCCATGCTGACGTTCAACGAAACTTTGGATGCCAACTCGGAAATCACTATCGAATTTATGTTTCGAGTCCGACTGTTCAATTTACAGGTCTACCAACCCGATCCTAACCGTGGCATCGCTATAAGGTAAATTTGCAATATTTAAATTTTATTTTCTAATATTTTTTGGTTTAAAGTCCCGTCGTAGTAACTTTGCCCGACAAAACTAGGTACTACTCCAACCCAGTTAGGTTCTACCAAAGTTTGCCTGATTTCTCCATGCCTTACAACGTCATAGCTCTAACTTCGACTTGCCTCGCCTTGTACTATGGCATAGTCGTCAATGGGTTATTGCGATACTTTCACCTCAAACTTAAAAAATAAAAAAGTCAAATGGTATGAACATGCTTCGTTTATTTAATTTAATTTACCAGAGGTTGTTGAACTGTAACTTCAAAGTTTCATAGTCATTGGGGTGGGAAGGTAGGTACAAGTCTAAATTCTCCCTCTCCTTTTCTTTGTCTACTTCAGTAGATATTTTAATTTCTTCTTGGGAATTTCGCTTTAGATCAATTTGATTGTTTTGAGAGTTGACTTGGATATCGATTTTGGGTTTATCTATCGGTAAATTGATGTCAATTTTAGGCTGAAAAACTTTGTTGCGTTTGAAATTGGTTTTCTGTAGGGTAGAGGGCTTGTGCTTTATAACTTTTGGGACAAACTGAGGCACACTTATCTTGGTTACTATTTGTGTGTTGGTTTATTTTTAATGTATATTATACAATAGAAAAATTACTGTTTGGTAGAGTGGGCTTCTCTTCAATTGGAACTTCAGCTTTGGATTCTAAATTGTCTTCATTCGAATTTTGAACCTTATCTTTTATGGCTGTGGTAACTTCAGTATTGCCGCTGTGTTCATTTGATATAGTAAGTGTAATTTTATTTTTATCTTTGTCTTTGTTGTGTTGCGGTGGTGGTAGATCTCCATACAGGCTCATCTTTTTTAGATCAGTTGAGTTGAAGTTGGTTTATGGGAAGGTTTAGTTTACGAATTTTAATAGTTTGAACTTTAAGGGTTAAAAGTATTCAATAGATTAGTTCTATAGCAGCTATAATCAATGGCTATTGGATAGAGCCTTGCCAATAATCTATTACGAATTATACAGCTACTCCAGCGTAACTTTTCATATTCTAAATGGCTATTGATTCCATATGTATATGTGTGTTTACTGCTAACGTGCTGTTTATGTCTTGAAAAATAGCTACTACTTAAAAATATCTATAAATGTATTATTCATACTATTATATTGCTTTTAACTGCTTTTGTTGATTCTTTTATATGAATTCTAGTAACTCCAAAAGCACTATTTTTCAAAATTAACGAAAATTTCTGTTGGACTTACTAGATAGTGCCACTTCAAATTGAACATTCATTCCAAGAATCACCAAAACAATAAACCCATTTCAGACTTTACCAGGCTTAGACTACAACTAGAGTTTTTTAATAGATAAACTTATAGATTCACCAACTTATCGCATAGTTTGAAACAGTGAGGTTATGGGATTCAAAAAAGTACCCCTAGTCCAGTTGTTGGAGCCCGAGCTATGTAAGTATGACTTGGACACTTTACAAAAGTTGAGTAAGCCAGACTTGATTATGATGTGTAGTGAACGAGGTAACCAATTATTTTTATAAATTAATATAGATTTCTTTATATTTATATAAATTATAGAATTAGATTACTCGGGTAGTAAATATGATATAGCAGTTCGACTATTAGCATACGTAAATAGATTTATATTTTAAAAGATACTTATAAAGTATTTAAAAGCGCGACAATTACAAACCCGGCAAACTTGCAGCAACCCCCAAGCTAAACCGAAGCCCTAGTCCCACTTTAGCAATAGAGAAACGAGGTCACGACTACATAGAACGCAATCTCTTCAGTAAAGAGTACGGTTTAATCGATTATTGTACAGTTGAGTTTGAGCATATCACGTTCGGCACTATTTTAGCAGTTGGTGGTTTTAAAACAGTTAGTAGAGGTCTCTATCAAGATGTATACTTTTGCAGTTTGCTATTTACTTAGAATTTGAAGTTTCCAGTAGCTATCTTGGAATTTATGACCGATAAGGTACGGTTCATGGACCTTAAACATTTCAAGTTGGAGTTGGAAATTTTGAGGTAACTTTAAACTTTTTTAATTTTAACCTTTTATAATGTAGAAATTTGGACCATCCCAATGTTGTCAAGATGTACGGTGCTTGTGGCCACAACTCCAAATTGTACTTGATAACCGAACTCTGTTCCAACGGGGACTTGCTAACCTTCATGCATATGAATAGTCAACCGGACCTCCCATCCCTTGTAAAGTAGTTTTAATGCCTTTTAAATATTCTTACTAATGGATTGTCCTTTCAAACTTTAGATCCAGTTGATGGTTGGTATAACGAATGGAGTTGCTTACCTGCACCAACTTTCAGTCAAGGTCGTACATAGGGTAATCTAATTTTTAACTACAAAAGCTTACAGGAAATAGGATCTCAAACCTCAGAATGTAGTGGTAAGATCGGTAGATTGCAAAGCATCTTGAACTGAGTACTTCAATAATTTAGATGGATCACGACCTTGTCCCTAAACTTACCGACTTTGGGGAAGCTTGCCTTTGGAAAGACGAGAGTAAACTTATGAACCGGTTTTGTGGCACTCGTAACTGGTATTTTTTAGATTGATAGGGATAAGGTGTTGACTTTTTACATTTAGGCAAGGTAAGCGGTAGTATTTACATGGATATTTATTTCAATTTCAAAGCACCAGAATATTACAACTGTACTGCTAACGGGTATACTGAAAAAGTAAGCATCGATTTTATACAAGTAACACTTAATTTGAATTTTAGGTCGATGTAAGTTTTGAAATTACTTTGCTTGGTGTATTGATTTAAAATTTAACTTCCTATATAGATATTTGCTTTGGGGATGATATTTTGGCAGATACTAGTTTGGGATCCCATCATGATCCCCTACCGCGAATGTAGCCCTGGGCAGTTCGCTTCTGAAGGTACCTTTTTTATTAAAAATATGCAGCCTATTCATCCCTAAACAAAATACTAACCCTAATTTACATGTGAAGTTGGAAGTAAACGATCTCGACCGGACCTCCACTTAATCAATGGGTTCCCTGACGACCTTGTGCAACTGATATCTATTATGTGGAGTCACGACCCAAGTTTGCGACCCAGTGCCAACCAGATCTTGGATAAGTTGGATCTAATTTTGAAAAATTATTTAATAAAATTGTGATGTTGGAAATGGCAATGGTTATTTATACAATTGAATTCTGGATTTTTAGTAACTAGAGGAAAGAGTTATATATTCAAATTTTATAAAGCCAACCTTTACCTATCATATATCTATAGATACAGCCAAATTGGCTACCCTATTTCAAAACTTCGAGTAAGTTCCAATTTTAGCTTGGAAGTGGCTTAACTTGAGCAGTTTAAACTAAAAATTGTCCATTTAAATCCTAAACCTATAGACCTGGCCTAACTCAAAGTTAAAGTAGCTACCATTTCAATTGTGTACTTACTCACAATACCTTCCACTTGCAAATGTAGAGCTTATTTCCAAAATTTATAGTAAATATATTATACAATAATTTAAGCAATTAGTTTAGATACAGTGAGTTAAGGTCTTATTGATAATACTAATTGAAAACGGTTTACAAGTTTTTTGAAATTGCTTGTTTTGTATTGATGTTTTTGTTATGTTAAAGCAATGGATTGGTATAATTGCTTTATATGGCAAACTCAAAGGTTAGATTAATTAAACATTGAGATTGGATGAAAACAGTGATATAAGAATGTAATGTCTATTGGTATTTAATATTGAAAGGATTGCAATTGATAAATCTCAGTATCGTAACTTTGTGATCAAAAAAGGAAAACGAAATATAGTTAAAGCTTTTGATTTTTAAAGATCTTAAAGCTCTATTCAGTAGAGATACTTGGCATAGACTGAAGGCAAGTGTTGTAAACCGTTCACAAACCTTTGTCGACTTTGATATAGTTGAGACAGCCTGCTATTTGAATTAAATTCAAATGCTTTGTTTATGTTTTGCTGTTGGTTAAGATTTGATTAGTTTTGTTATGATTTGCCATTGAAGGCACTTGAACAGCTGTCTTGGCTTTTGGTTGGCAAATTTGTAAAAGTAAGCAATCAACTATTTATAGCTTCCTTGCCAACTTATACTTGTTTTGAAATGAGCAACTTATTTATTTGGAGGATGACCAATTTCGGATTTCACATGCATCTCAAGTCACGTTTGAAGCCTGAATAACTATCGATCTTTGCCTCTATTTTCAACTTTCACTTTTGGATTCAACTAGCTAGATGTCAAGACTTCAACTCGTCCGAACCTTTTGGGCTCGCCAGCTAGAAAAGAAATGTTTCGATACTCATACTTTGTCCACAGTACATTTATAATATGCTGCTTCTGCTGATAGTTTTTAGATGAATATAGTTGAAGCTAAAGATGGTAATGTAGTTTGCCAATTGAAGGTTGAACCACAGCATCTGGTAATTTGGAAATTTATATAGATACTGAACTTTTACTTTTAGAATGTAGGAAGTACTATGCATGGTGGATTGATATGTACCATAGTTGATCTGGCTGGTTCCTTGGCTATCGCTTCAAGAGAAGGTGTTTTACATACGGGAGTATCGGTTGACTTGAATGTTTCTTTTATAAGTACAGCCAAGTTAGGTGAGATTGTAACTATAGTAATTTTCTATAATAGGCTTTGTTTTGATAAGTTTATTTGCTATTTAGAAATCAAAGTTGGATAAAATGGGTAACCACTTGGCTTTCACTACCGTCTCGCTGTACAAGGATGACAAGTTAATTGCAAAAGGTAGACATACCAAGTTTGTTAAACACAACACGGATCTCATCAATAAGGCCAAGTAAGTTAATTTTTTGATGGTTGGTGTTAAGTTTAAATTCTTTTGAAATAGGATGTGAGAGTGGTTTTGAAATGGATTTCTGTCATTTGATAACGGGTAGAAAGGATCTTTGTAACTTGTTCGGTTATAGTCGTTGATGAATTAAATGAATTTATAGCACGATTCTACTGATTTGAATTAGGGGTACTATTTCTTAAGTCTTTAATTGTTTAGAAGCTATGTAAATATAGCAGGCTTACTATAGTGAATCATAAATCAATATATGATAAACGATGCTAAGCAAATGTGAGTAATAATTTGTATTGTGTATACTAAATAGTGCTCAAAATATACAACTTCCTAGGTAGCGTTAATAAAGTTTTAGTTCAAATCGATTAACTTATGTAAACAATGCTATAGTATAGAATTAGAATACAATCTTTACATGTTACTTGAACGATATATTGTAGTTTACAAAAAGTATTTTGGTGTTAAAGTTCGAATAATCAACATGTAAAGAGCAATAAAAGATAACATGGACTAGATCTCTAATTAACACCTGAATCTATATCAGAGGATCAAAGATGGTATACTATATAAAGCTAATGGACGTTGGTTTAAAAGTACAGTTTGATTGATGAAAGGTATTTGAACATTGAATGGTAATACAGTATTAGCTAGATTTTAGTTAGGAAAGTTAAATGGTAGAAAAATGAGAGCACTGCTTGGAAGATGAGATACTTGAGTTATAGGCTGCTTGGAGCTGCATACATACTGGTGTACATGGCTATCAATGAGTTATATCCAACAATATCATTGCAGCGTAGTAAATTTGCTAAATTCATATGAGTATGTTGCAAAGTTATAAGGTTCTGGCTTTACCTGCATCACAATTCAACGGGGAAGAAGGGACTGGATGGGCCAGTAGTAGCCCTATAGCTGTTAATGTTGACTGTAGCGTCCAGGCTGGGGACCAAGCCGTTGATAAAATGTCCAAACATATTTCACCGGTCTATTTAAAAGACATAAACTTTCAAAGTCGAAAATTTATAAAAGATGGTTACCTTAAAATGGATATTGGGGTGACAAATCTTTGTCAAAAAGGTAAAAGTTGGAGGTGCCATTGGGTACTGTTTAGGTATTTCGATAGAAACTTTAAAGTGGCCTTCTAGTAGTATAATTGGGGTTACTATTTAAATGAAATTAGTTGGGTGGTCTAGCTTACCACGATAGGGTGTGTCGGGAGGACCTCTTATAATAGCCTGCCAGCTTAGCAGGTCTTCGTCGGTTATGGGTAGTAGGCTTACTATGTCAGGGTTTAGACTCTTCTTACTGTCTTTGAACTCCTTCATCAGCCTTTTGTAGACGGGTTCCATTTTGTGCCTTTTGTTCTTTTGGTGGAAGTTGAACGTTTTGCTTTGAAAGTAGATTGGTGAGTTAGATTTGGTGGGAAGGAGTGAGTGAATTGTTTGTTTTGTCTGAGGTGAGGTGAGGTGAGTGTCGTGAGCTAGCTTTTGATTAAAGCTATACTCCACGTTCATCACTTCCTAAACTTAGTTTAGTTTGGACTGAAACTTGGCTTATCGTTGCTTCGAATTATCTCCATTTTAAAATTGTAACCCACAACTTGACAAGTGCTTAACGAATCGATAACCTTAAAGAAGCCTAAATTAGGAAAAGGTATACTTAACGAAACATCAATCTTTTTAAAAAGCACCTAAACTTTATAATAAATGGAATATTAGGCCGTAGTAAGATTGTAGATGCTAGGGTTGGATTGGGTGAGATCCAAGCGAGATATACTTATATCTTAAGCTTGAAGGTCCCAATAATCCATAACCGAAATCCATCTTGTAATAAAAATATTTAAAATATATCTATCTTGTAAAAATTTAAATCTCTTGTTAATCGGTGCTTTGTTTGGAGTTGGCTATTGATGATAATTATATGTACCTTTAATAGAAGACATCTGTATGTTTGGTTTTGTATATTACAGAGTAAGCTTATAAAATCGATGATAGAAAGATCTTTTGATAGTATATTTTAACATATGATATTTGAACAAAACTAAACTATATATATCAGCTATTATAGTAAGCTTGGTAATAAGGCTTTAGTTTTAAGTTGACATGTCGAAAGATTGAGATGGGAAGATTTTGAGCAAGTCACAAAAGGATGCTTTAAAAAGTAGCTGGAAATGTTATAGAAGACAGCAAGGTTGGGTTAAATACAAATTGTCTGGGATATGATCAGGACTAAACCCTTGGGAAGTTTTGACGAGGGAACAGATGTAGGTTGGATTGGCTATGGAGTTATCAAAGTTCGAGTGACAGCCTGTTGTCTATGGTTCCTCAAATTTACATACAGTATGTTTCTAATGATCTTTATCAGTTTAAAATAGTAGTAGTTGGTTGTTAAAATAAACTTTGCTATTTATTTGAATAGCTATAAGTAAAATATTCCCTGAATAAGTTCTACTATCAACCAACGAACCACAACTATGCCCTGTACTAGGAAAGTCAAATAAAACAGACTATATATTCATTTGAAAATTTGACAGCAATATATTTAAAATAGTATATTTTCAGCTGTATTCATACAAGATTTATACTTTTGATATCTATTTTGCATATACTTGTAAGAGTATTGCTTTCTATACCTTTATTCCGAATTAATTTCGTGATACAAATAAAATTCCATTCCATTATAATGCACTTAATTTGGAATGGAACAGTAAGCCAATTCTAAGGTTGTTCTCAAGAATTGAATGCTTTCGACATAAACTTTGGAAAAGTTTTTCAAATCCTTTCAACTTTGCAATTTTTGAGAGTATAAAGGAGCAATGGGAAAAAAAGTAATCAGCAGTAAATATGAATGAAGCTAAGTTTATCCACTATAGAGATCTAAGAAACGTTCAAAAGCCCTACCCGAAACCGAAGAAGTCTCCAGCGGACCACCAACCCCCAAAAGTTTTGTCATACAGCTAGGTAAAGTAGGCAATGCAGTTAGTAGTTTAGTACGTGATGTCCGTAAAGTTATGGAACCCAACACAGCTGCCCGTTTAAAGGTAAGTTTTAATAGAAATAGCTTATTGAAATGTTTCAAAAATAGGAGCAAAAGAAAAACAAGCTCAAAGACTTCATCTCAGTTGCCAACCAATTCCAAATTACCCACATGTTAATTTTTACTCGAACTGAGATGGCAACTTATTTACGTCTAACTCGTATACCACGTGGACCTACGTTAACTTTCAAGGTCAACAAGTACTCTTTAGCTAGAGATGTCATAAAGACGGTTCGACGTCCCAAGGTCCTTTTGAACGATTATATGACTTCGCCCTTGGTAAACAAATTTTTTTATTTTGCTTACATAATTTAGCTGGTTTTAAATAACTTCAACGACTCTATACCAAACGTACAACTGGTAACCGCCATGGTCCAAAATTTGTTCCCGACTATTGACGTCGGCACCATCAACTTGAACGAATGTAAGCGAGTACTCCTGTTGAACTACAACGAAGCGAAAGGAGTCTTTGATTTCCGACACTATACGATAACTAAGGCCCAAAGGAACGTCTCAGCTGCTGTAAAGACGATACTGCGAGCCAAGCTGCCCAATTTGAGCAAGTTGGAAGACATTAGCGACTTTATCGCTGGGTAAGCCACTTTTCTAATATCCTTAACTTATCGACTTATTAGGCAAAGTTCTACAGCCGATTCTGATGTCGAAGATAACGATGCAACTACCAACCCCGACCTCAGTGGTGAAAGTGGTGAAGGGAAAGCCATCAAGTTGTTGGAGCTGGGTCCCCGTATGGAGTTGGAGCTTGTCAAGATTCAAATTGGGGTCTGTGGTGGTGAAGTACTCTATCACAAATTCGGTGAGTTATATCCTTGAAATGCAAATACTAACTCGATTTAATTAGTCCAAAAGACCAAGGCTGAACAGCTAGAACAGACTCAAAAATATGAAGCTAAACAGAAGCTAGCTGAGAAACGTAGGTTGGAGCAGCAACAGAATGTCGAACGTAAACTCAAAGCTAAGCAGGACCACAAGTTGGCTTGTAACCCCGGTATGAAAATTGAAGGTATATCTGCAATTTAATAAATTTATTTATAGTTTTTTAGGTGATGAAGCTTCAGGAGATGAAGATGAGGATCAGGAGGAGAATAGTGACAATGAGTATGACGAAAAGGATTTGGATCTGGATGAAGCTAACCTTGATGATGCTGTGGCTGATGATGACGATGATAGTGAGCCTGACCTCTTTGATGAAGATGAAGATGTTGACGTTAAATCGGATTCCGAAGCTGATAGTGATACTTCAGTCAAGGAAGAGGATGACGATGAGTCAGGTACCTTTTATAGATGATTTTATTCTGATTCTAACATATTTATTAGTCCCCAGAAAACGTGAGCGTAAGTAAAAGTGTATTTCCTCCTTCCACTTGCTTAGATCTAGATTATCACCACCTTTTTGGTTTAGCTCTGACAAAATATAGAATAAAATTGGGTATTTGTTTATTTACTTTTTGGTTTGATTCGATTATTGGGTGGTTAGTAATTTATATTGGTAAAGGCTTGCTGCTAAATTACAATTGAAAAAGTTGGATGGATAGTGATATATCTTTATTAAAATTTTGGATGTAAATAAATAATATAATGTAAGCTATAAATACTATTGATACTGTATAGGATATTATAGTTTTCTATAATTTTTGGTATAGAATTGGTAAAGTAAATAAGTGTATTAAGTATAGTTTGGTGTAAACTTGTATATGCTAAGTATATTGTAATAGGTTGGTAATAAAATAGAAAAGATAAAAAGTAACTGGCATGCTAGATGTTTATTTATAATACCTAGTATCTTGAAACGGTATAGTTAAGGCTTCACTACTATAAGTGTTTAGAGTAATTAATATTTTAAAAACTTTTCATTGAACTTATATTCAATCTAAATAGAGTATAGTATAATTTCTAAAACTTTATATTGATATTAATAGCTTTTATAGGTTAATATCATCTTTGTTCGTCATTAGTTTCAATCAAAATCTAAATTTTAACACTTACTAATCAACTAGCTTATATATAAAGTAACAAAAATAAGATAAGCTTAAAAAGTTCAAAAGCCACTGATATATACAGAAACAAAATTAAATTATCTTAGCCCACAATTTTATTTAGGAATAAGTAACTGAGTGGACCTAGTCCCAACTCAGAGATAGAGGCCAAGGAAGAAGGCAATGACTGCAATAATAGCAAGGTGATGCAGAGAATACTGCTGCTGGCTGATGTTGCTCAATTCGACAGTTCTTGACCTGACCTGGAAATTTGGAGTTCAGCATATATAATAAATGGAATGGCTTACCAGTTGTTCGGATTCCTTGAGTTTGGACTTGTAGGATTCAAGCTCCTTCTTGAGGCCGGTGATAGCATCTTGCTTCTACAAATTGTTATTGGGTTGAATATGTTTGCAAAGGTACCTGGGTGAGCTCCTTCTTCAAGTTGGAAACCTCTTTACCCTGGTCTTCGGCCTTTAGAGACTGATATATCACACTATTAGTAAAAATTTTAAAATTTTAAAAGTTTGATACCGATGGTCCTTCTTCGTTAAGCAAGGGAGAACTGACATCTTCGTACAAGGTAGTATCGTGCTTGTTGTCACGAGCCGTTGCATACGACTTCATATCGTTGAACGAAGCATTGGGAGATTCAACAGACTGAGTAATATAAAGTTAGCAATTGTAAAACATAAATCTACGTCATATTTGGGCAAAGTATTGTCGTCAACATTATTGGGAGGTAAGAATACACAGCGTAACTTGCGTTCATTTATCAAGCTCTTGTTCTCGAGCTCGATTTGGTTCCACTATTAAAAGTCAGCTAAATTTTAGTTTGAAAATTTGAAATTACGAGCTGATTGAAAGGTAAGTCTTCTTTGCCCAAAGGTACGATGGAGGTTAAAACTAAGAACTTGTCCTTCGATCGGTAGTCGGCACTAGGCTCCTCCTTGAAGGGCTGTAAGATGACTTTTATTGTTAGTTTTTAAAAAGATGGGAATATTACTTTGAACTTCGACTTTCTCACCCGGTTCAATTTTTCCGGAGTTGGGCTTGACGCAGTACTGCTTGGGCGAAGTTGTCTTGACTTTGAATACTATTAATTCCTTGTTGCCATTGTGGATGGTCAAAGTTTCCGTCGAAGTCTCGGTCAAAGGGCCTAACGAAATTTTAGTATATTAGATAGCAGATGCTTACGTTCAAAAAATAGCTGGGAAGGGGGGTCTATCGTCGTCGACATGGTGTTGGGTTCGTAGCTCTTATACTGCACTAAAAGTATTTGGATCCAATTTTGTCAGCTCAAATATATTTTGCGGATACTCCTAAGTGACCAATCACGGAGTATTCTAGTTTTCTATACGATTCCATGTTACAATTGCATATAAAGATGATTGAATACTTGGAGTGATTGGTTGAGCTTAAAATAGCTTTTGATAGGATTTAGGGTTCAAAACAGGTAAGACAGCAGTAGATATTTGGATTTTATTAAAAGCTGAATATTGATATCTATATAGATGGCTTTTGGTACAAAGTAGTAAATGGGAATACTATACTTTATTTTATTTTCAGTATACATTTAGTGCTATTCAATATATATATAATAGCTTGATTAGTTTATAATGTCTGTAAGCAATCTTTTAAAATTAAAAATTCAAGTATAGATAGAGTTGTTGAGCTAGATATGTGCTAGGTTCCTATATTTTATTCATATATCGTTGCACTTTTTAAGAATACAAGCTTATTTGAGGTGATATATATACTATACAAGAAACTATTCAATAAAGACTTTGTATATGGCAACATTTGAATATCCCAGAAAGACTGCTGTTAAGTAGCATTGAACTATCTTAATAGCTATCAAAAGACATTTCATTTAACCCACCTCTTATTTATAACTATATCAAGAAATATGCTGCAGTATGATAAGCTTACAAAATAAATATTAAATTAAAATATACCATTAGTAGCTAATAAAATGAGGTAGTACATAATTTATATTTGAATTCTATAGCTGTGATGGGCATCGAAGGTTACTTGTACCCTAGTTTTAAAGTTATAACATTGCAAAGCACTTACTTGTGGTAATGTTCCAAGTGATATTTCAACCCGTTGGGACTTTTGTAGGCAAAGTCGCACCCAATCACCGAACATTTATAAGGCTTGGCCTCATCATATTTACGTGGCATAAACGAACATATGCCAAATTCCAAGTGGTATTTCAGCCCGTTGGGGTTCTTGTACTTGTGCTTGCACGGCAGTTGGTTGACCGAAACTTTGGGGCAGGCATAAACCTTCTTGTGCCTCAACTTACTGTCGTTACTGAATGGCGAGTTCGTTTCACTGGGCTGTGTGCTGACCTTACTAGGTTTCAAGTTGATATTGTTCATCAGCTCGAAACTTCGTTTCTTGCATAGGTAGTGGATAAAAACTTTCTGACTGTCATTCAAGGCATCTACTTGGTTCCTTTGTGCTTCAAGTAAAGCTAGATCGGGATTGGGTTTTATTTCGGCCAAGACATCGCGGTGCATAGTTAAAACTTGGTGGTGCAGTTTTATATGGGGTTCCAAATTGTCGTTGGGTAAGTCTATTACTATATCGTTATCGTATCGACTGGCGTCACTACCTTCCAAGTGCTGTTTACGGAATTTGGGTTTTACCAACTCATCTATTACGTCCAAGTTGGTGCCGACGTTGACTTCGCAAACTTTGCTGTAGAACATCTGGGCAAAGTCGGTGAAGCAGAACTCGTTTGGGGTATCGTTTTGACCTGAACTCATGGTGCTGCTGTTGGAACTTAAGGGTGGAACTAAGGTCTCAAGCTTGCTGATGAAATCTTGGTTTACATCCATAGTTGATACTTTTGTGTTGAACTTTTTGAGCTTTTGGTTGAAAACCAGTTGCAATTTAGTTGAGTTCCAACCTAAATTCGATTTGAGATTTGCGACTTGAGCATAACTTTTGGAAGCTGAACTTTATTTCATTAGTGCGGCTCAAGGCAAAAGCACTTGGTATCTGTAGGAATATGTAATGAAATTGAGATATAGCTTTATGCTTTACTATAAAGGAGATGTATATAAAGTTATAGACTATGTATGTTTTCTTTGTAGAGTTGTCAACAATATCATTGTAGCAGCGATTTTAAAGCTAGCTATCCAGTTCGAATTTCCAGGGTACCTAGTAAGATATTCTTGAGGCTATGGTGAATATTCGATCTATCTAATTGAAAATATGTCAGATAACTTAAAGGCTAGAAGTATAGCTATGAGTGCTAACAGGAGAATCCATCCTTCTATCAAAATACTGCGACGTTTTAATTGAATAGTTTCAATATGTTGGCACATGATTAAGACTGTGAGGCTGTAAAAATCCTGTTTTCTTGAAGTTATAGTTTGAAAAATAGTACTATAGCAATAAAGTACAACATTTTAAATAAAGCATCAATATATGTCTAAAAATTATAAACTAAAAACCATAGTACGTATTACTTTGTAAGTTTATAAATCGAGCCAAGATGTTGCAACATCCCGCCCTTCGCATAGCTTCAACTAAAGAAAAACAACATATTAAAGCTGATTAAAAAAGTTTGCCATCTTCGGCTTACAAGAACCCAGATTCATGAAGCAATCTAGCAATCTTCTCATCGTTACGCTCTCGAGGCTCAAGCTGCAACGAAATCTCATAAAGTTGAGCCATATCAGCAGTACGGTCAATAGCGTCGTGGAAGTAATCCTGAATCTCAGCTACGCTATCTAATGCGTACGGCGAATTCTGGAACTGCTGGATCTCTCGAATCGTCTCAGCCGTCTTGTTCTGCTTGAAGAAGTTGATGAGGTGGGGTTTCGATGGCAAGTAGTTGCTGTTACCGTCGTCGTTGAAGGTGAGGTCGGTCAGATACATACCCATAAACGGTACACAGGGCGGGTCGACCGAGTGTAGACGCTCGCGGTACTTGACATAGTTGCGGGCCGATTCCATCAGTTGTTTGAGCTCTTCCAGTTGGGCGATTTGTTTAGGGGGTACCATGTCCCACATACGTTTCAGACGGAACACAGGAGCCACCGTAGTCCCAGCTATGATGGACAATAACGAGTGGTAGTTGTGCAATTGGGACAGATGGTCGGCAATGGAGATGAAGTGCTTGATGACTAATAATCGCTTCTTGATATCCTTGGCCGTCAAAATGCTGTCAGCGACCCATTTGGTGATCTTGGTCGATAAGATGGAGATCTGGTGGACGTAGCCCTGCTTACCTTCTGGCTTGGACCAGAACTGGTTGAGGAACTCGGTGGGCTTTATTTTCTGGTACAAATTGCTGTTAATGATAGTCAGTTGACGGGCCATCTCTAACGGATCGATATCTAGTAGCTTGATCCGGTTGAGATTCTTGGGCAGTATAGGTGTCGGCGCCACCTTTTCGGTACGCACTAGCTTGCGTAAGCCGCCGGTACTTTCCCTACGCTTCTCAATCAACTCGACAATTATTTTGGCCTGCCTTGGCCATGACTGCCTTCATCGTTGTACCAGCAAAGTGGCGCAGCATCTCCAAGCCTGATATGTCTTCATCTTCGTTGTAGTAGGATTCTAACCATGACTTCATGATGTTGAAGACACGGAGACGTACTGGTGTAAGCTTCTTTTCGGCCCAGATCTCCTGCTCGTCAGGTTGTAAACCGGCTGGACACTGTAGGTTGAAACGTCTAAAGAGCAGGTCAAAGAACTCGACTGTTGTGGTGAACGAACGGTAGGTCAGTAAGAAAGTGGCAATGAAGGCTGTGTCCAAGGTGTCATGGGAAGTAAGACGTTCGACAAAGGATGCAATGGTACCACCCTTTACCACGTTGTCGACGATGACGATGCTGTCCTCGGCGTAGTCGGGCTCTAGGTACCACGGGTTCTCGTTCTGTCGCAGTGATTTGGCTCTAGAGGGGGCGATCGAAGCTACTTCAGAGTAGGGTACCAGGTCCTCAGGGTATTCCATGTTGGAAGTCGGTCGAAGATACAATGGAGTGAGATAAAGAGTGGCGTGGGTACTGCTGAAGTGGTTCTTCGGGCCGCTGTGATAAGTTGGAGTATAGTAGCCTAGGGAACGGTTTCGACCGATTGTACAGGACGGATGGTAGGTGCTGGTGAGGACATCGACCTCTGGTTACGCTCTTGAGGAAGTCCGTTAAGCTTACCATCGGATATACCGCTGCCGTTGACTGCCATTCCATTGATACCAACAGGCTTATCGGGCCGAAGTGGCGTGTAGCCTAGTCCGCTGAAGTTGTGGAATGACATGGACATGGCGCGACGCGGCTTGAAATTGAGTAAGATCTCCAACGGCTTCGATCCCGATGCTTCGGTAATGCTGTTGTTGATGCGCTCTACTTCACGACGCAGCATCGAGAGCTCGTAAACATCCCGCTCTTCTCTCAGGAATTTAGCCCCAATCATGAGACGGTAGGCCGAGCACTCTAAAGTGGCTGCTGCTTCCAAAATGGAAGTTATGTTGTCGGGCAAAGTACATGTCTCAACAATATTCTGTGCCTTGACCGCCAAAAGACCTGTTTTCTCGTACATGATCTGCAAGTAGTTGTTGAAGGCCAACAAAAGCTTTTCAGGGCTATCAGCGTAGACCAAGGTACTAATGAGCGACAATATCTCACCAGAGAGGATGATAATCTTACGGACTAGCTGCATGAGTTTAGCTGAATCCCAATGCTCTTGCTGGGTGGCTGCGTTGAGGTACAGCACTTCAGAAGTAATTCTTAGTACCAAATCTCCGAGAAGTTGGATGTTGTCTCCCCCTTCTTCGTTGGCGTCGGGGTTTTCGTAAGGCTCGTAAGGCTGGATACGGATGCCACACTCCTGCGAAGTATTAACAAAGTGGCGTACCGATAAAAGGATATCGTCGGTACAGGTCTTCAAATTGGAAAGCGCATTTGGAGCGGGCCATACCTTGGCAGCCTCACGTGAAGCTAGTGTCAGCTCCCCCAGAGCTTTGAACATGTGCGTGTAGTTGGCCTTCAGTAAAGTATGCGAGTTGAGGTTGGTATTGTCACCATCGGCAACTCCAGTGGCGATGAGAACCTGCTGTACCGAACGTACAATGCAGTTGGTGTGGTATACAAAGTCACGTTTCAGGTTGTGCTTGATGGCGTGGTTCAGCCTGTGGACAGATACACCTATTATGGCATTGACGGAAGCCCAGCTTGGCCCCAAACGACCCGAGTCCATTGGAGAGACAAACCCGGAGGGTCTACGCGACCTTCTAGGCAACATCTCTAAGAGTGGGTCGGCCAAAGTATCACTGTCATCAGAAGCGTCCGAATCGTCGGAACAGTACATGTCTTTAGGTGTCATTATTTGGGAAAGCGGTTTAGGCTAAATAACAAAACATTGGTATTGTGGCTGTTAGGTAAAGCTTACGATAAGTCGGGCAGCTAGATCTGAAGTGGGGAAGTCCCAGCTTACCTCGTCGGTTACCATGTTGAAGTAGTACTCTTTGCAGCCAGGAGCGTGGTTAATACCCCAGTACCTAGGCAAAGATTTGGTGGAGTCGGAAAGTTCAAAGTACTACCTTATTAGTTGCTACTATTAATAAAATTTACCTCACGAGGGATAATCTCGTTGTATAGCGAATGGAGCAGAGTGGTGCGCCACTCTTCGGTTGGATACAAGCTCAGTCCTTCGAGGCTCTTGTACAAGTTAAACATCTCTTCATCTTCGCCAGGAAGTGAAATATTGGATTGTGGGAAAATAGACTCCTCGTCGTTGAACGAGACGTTGGAATTCTTGCGGTCGTTGATAATGGAACCGTTGGTACGCTTGCTGTTACCTTGCTGGTCGATAGGCTTCATGTCGTTGAGCTAAACAGTCGAGTGAGCAATAAAAACTATACAAAATTACCGTATCCAAGTATTCTTTTTCTTCATCTAAGGACAATGGGATGACAAATTGGGATGGGAACAAACCTTGACGCCCATCTATTGTACCTTCCCACCACCCGGGTTCCTGGCTGTTGTCCACTTCAATTATGTCGCCATGCTTGAAGAATAGAAGAGTTGGGTCGTCGGTGTTGTGGTCGCACAGAGCTTTTAGTAATTGAGGCATGAATTAAAGCTACACTGGAATTTAGCATATGAAATTGGAGCAATAACTACCTTGCGAGTACTTGTTGGATCTATGTTGGTTTTGGTTGTTGGGTATTCGATAAACGTAAAGGATATTAGGGGAAATAAGATGTAGGGTTGGGAATTTTGGCAGGTTGGCTCTATTATATTGCTGCTAGGGCAGGGATATTTACTTTATTGTCAAGTGAAACCAACTAAACTTTGCTTGCAATAACCCGCCATCCAAATCGATCCAAGTTTCGATGGGCTCCAATTTCAATCATTCCACTGATTCTAGCTCGAAATTTGCTATGGAAATGCCGAGCATTTCTCTAATCAACTTTCAACAAAGTATTCCTTATCATGCACCCATTGATTTTTCCGTAAATGTTGGAAAAGTATGGTTCTAGTCAAGGTTTTTATCGCCTTTAGCCAATGAGCTTAAGTCATTGGATTTGGAACGAACGGGTTTACTTCTACTTGAGCATATCTTTGTTGGGTAGAAGGAAGGATAAGTTAACCTGAGACTTGTTCAACTTGACAAAGAGTTGATTCGTCCGCAATCGTAGAAACTGGTTTGAATTGAAAAGTTTCCTAACTTAGATGCTAAACGTTCTTGGTAGTTGATGGTAGATGGGCCTACAGTTCAAATACCTTGTCAAAGATAGTAGGATACGGAGGGATGTGATAGCCACTGGATAGTTGGATATCTGAACATGTATTACAGGATCAGTAAAAGTGAAATTAGCCCCCTGAAGCCAATGCAGGCATCCTTTTTCGGTAAATTTGGGGATGGTGGTAGGGAAAATAGCTCTATAAATATATAGATTTATCCTTTGTATGTATGTAAATAGTAACTAGTTTAATATATGTAAATTTGTTAGCGAGCTATTGGTTTATAATGGTTGGTATTAGGAAGTAGTGTATAGCTGGAAATAATTATTGCTATATTACTATTTTGTTTTGAAAGATAGTATTTAGATAAAGATTAACTATATATGTTGTTGACCATAGCAATACCAACGATATTCAACACATCCTTAATGGAATCCATCTTTCTATCTTTATCTCTAGTAAATGATGAAGTCGAAAGGAGGAAAAAGCTAAACTATTTCTGAGGCTTTCCCTTTTTAGAGACACTACTGTTGGATATAAGGCCTCAACATTGATGCTTTGATGTTGCAGTCAAAATATATCTACTTTGATAGATTTAAATTAAATATAGGTTAATCCTTCAAAAGTTTGGAGAGAAAGGTTATGAAGTTGATTTTAAACAGCGATTGGTTAGTGGGATATAGGCTAGCAATCCATTTACATTAATAACTCCTTTATAACTAGATAGACCTGGCAAAAAAGTGACTTTGACCTCGGCTAACATGCGATAGAAATCAGTATTGAACACTAGCTAACCAACTGATAAATGCCCTTTTTGGTTGACCAATCCAAATGTAACAATAAAGTCTAATAACTTGAAGATATTCCACGGTAGTTTATGAGTCCACTATAAAGCAACCATCACTTAAAGCGATAGGAACTCCTGCTATCACTGGAAACTTTTACAATGTATCTAGTAGACATTTACTTTAGCAATAAGTTAAATTGATTCTTTATTGAATATATCGACAAAATCTAACTAAAGGAGATAATATATGCTAGGTTATCATAATAGGGTATAGTAAATGATTGGATTGCCAAATGTACGAAAGTTGATGCCAGAAACTATTTTAAAACTTAGACTTATACAAATGACGATAGTGGTAAAATAATACAAAGCAAAACGATCTATTTAACTCAAATTATCTTTGGATTCTACGCTTGGTTCTATCTCCAAACCGTTCTCTAAACTTTTAGCTTCCGCTTCGGTCTTAGGTTTACGCTTACGCTTTCTTTTGGGTTTATGCTCTATAGTTTCCGATGCTACTGTTACGTCTATTTCTAATTTTTTGGGATCCTCCGATTTAGTTGCCTCAATTTTGTCCTTGCTAGTTGAAGTGTTGGTGTTAAGTTTTAAAGCCTCCTTTTTCCTGATGGACAAAGGATTGGGACCTTTAGCCTTCTTAGCTCGAAATTTGGGAGCTTCAAGTTCCTTCTTGTCGATTTTGATACCCGTTATCTTGCTAAAAGCCTTCAGTTCGGCTTCAGGGACGACAGGGTTTCGATTTGGTTCTCTGGTTTGGGTGTAAAATAGTATAAGCTAATGTATTTTTTTAAAATTACCTCGTCTACAAATTGTAAAGTTGTTTTGGAAGTTGGGGCTAGTATTAAATTTTCTTGGTTAAGAAGTAAAGTAGGTACACCAGGGATATCCAACATCTGCTGGTTTAACTTTTTGTCCAAACTGGCAATGATATATCTGTGCTTGTTATTCTCACCTATTATTGAGGATATGCAGTCAGAGTTAGAGATGCTGGGCTCATGGGGACACCTCCTTCGTTCGAAACGTTTGGCAGCTACCAAAGCACCTAAAGAATCCTCACCTTCGGTGCGTAGGTTCTGGAAGGTACAGTTGGTGACCACTATTTTTAAATGTTAAGATGGGTACTAGATAGGGGCAATTGGGACTTACTGAGTTTAACGGGGGCATCTAAAGCTTCAGCTATCAAATCTTTTATGTTCAAACGGTACTTCAAACCGGCCTTTATAAATTGGCTTTCCACTACATATCGAATAAATAACTTTAAGCTTTAAAATAGTACCTAGAACTTGAAAAGGCTCCCTAAAGCCGAATTCATTTTCGTAAAGTTGAAGTTTCTTTTTGATGCTCTTTATCTTCTTGGTCTTCATAGTTTGGGTGTTGGGTTCAAGAACTGTTAAAATTATTGAGCAGGTTGAGTTATTTAGTGGAAAGTTGATCCAATGAAGATTCTTGGGTTGGCTGTTGGCAAAAGGTTTATTTGATAGAGTAGAATAATGGGTTTCTTGAAAAATCGATTCGAACTCTTCAAATATTTCTGAACAATTAGTGCCATTTAGTATTTTTGAATAGAATGGACATTGTTGGCTATGTGGGTGTACAAGCGATATAAGCTTTTAAATTATAGCAGTGTGTTAGTGTATTGCTTAAAAGAAAGTATACTTATGATCCTGTATAGCCTTATTCACTAACCTGACAATTGATTCCCTTTGTAGTGAAAATCGGAATGGAACTTTGGCTTTAATTTGCACATTATCAGCCATTTCTAGCAGCAAATTTAGAATCTGTGCAAGAAACAACAAAACTAAAGTAATGGATTGCTTTCTTCTGATTTCACTCTTTAACAATTTAAAGTTGGCTATGGCTAGCTATACAATAATATTAGGGTAAACGATTTCAATAGACTCAGCTTTTGATATAAAATCCAAGGCTTTGCCTCAACTTGACTACCCAAAATTTTTAAACATGCGTAGGTTGAGTCGAAACTTGTCACTCAGATTTAAAGCTTTGTACACAATTTCTCTTCCAAGTACTTTCCATTTAGAAAATCAGCAAACATTAAATTTACATAGGCTAAAAATGATATACAGCCTATTGCTATTAGATTGTTGGGCATTATAATCAAAATTGATTGAAAATTCCCAGGTTTTGGCCTGCGTACAAGGATTTTAATCCTAATCTGCATAAAAAGCTGTAAAATTTGCCCCAGTTTCTTCCTTTTATACTTGCATGAGTCAATAATGTCCAATCTTTTAGATGGCAGCATGGCACTATTAAATTAACATATAGCAGTATGCCAATGGTATAAATAAATTTATTTCACACATAAGATTAGAGGCCACTGATATAAACTTTGACCCTTTGTGCCAATAAAGCAAAACTTTCAAATCTGCATTCGGTTGATAGAAAATCGGTACTCAATTTATGTAGAAGCTTGTAGAATTTGCCCCAGCTGCCTCATCCCCGTGTTTGCCTAAGCCTTGCTCCTCTCGCTTCAACAAAAGCAATTAATTTCCAAATCTGCATTAGTTCGAGTCAAAATCAATCACCTACAATACAGCCCAATCGCAGCAATTCAAATTGGCAACCTATAAAAACCGCCAACTGAACCGAACAAAGCTAAAAATCAAAAATTTTGAAAATTGTTTTTCAAATAGACGAATATGGCTGAAGGTAAACCTAAGAAGCACCACGTAGAACAATAAGCTAAAAGTACAATAGGACAATTTAACTTCCCCAAGGAAGAAGAGAAAGTGCTGGAGTTTTGGGATAGCATCGATGCATTCAAAACCTCCCAGGAACTGAACAAGGATAAACCCATCTTTTCATTCTACGATGGACCCCCATTTGCAACTGGCCTACCTCACTACGGACATATTTTGGCCGGTACCATCAAGGTAACCATTTACTTTATAAACAGTCTAAGTTTTATTTAGGACATTGTAACCAGATATGCCCACTCAACCGGTCACTCTGTAGATCGTAGGTTTGGCTTTGACTGCCACGGTCTACCAATTGAATTCGAAATCGACAAAAAGTTGGGTATTAAAGGCAAGGAGGATGTTTTGAAGATGGGTATCGACAAGTACAACGAGGAATGTCGCTCTATTGTTTTAAGATATTCTTCCGAATGGGAAACTACCGTCAAGAGGTGTGGTCGTTGGATTGACTTTGAGGCTGGTTACCGTACCATGGACTTGAACTTTATGGAGAGTATCTGGTGGGTTTTCAAGCAGCTATTCGACAAGGACCAGGTGTACCGTGGTTACAAAGTTATGCCCTATTCAACTGGATGTAACACCCCTTTATCCAACTTCGAAGCCACTCAAAACTACAAGGATGTCAATGATCCTGCTGGTAATTTTATTTTTAAACTTCCATTAAATATATCGCTATAGTTGTTGTGAATTTCCCTCTCAAGTCAGATCCCTCCGTATCTTTATTAGCCTGGACTACCACGCCTTGGACCCTCCCCTCCAACCTGGCCCTCTGTGTCCATCCCAAATTCGACTACGTTAAAATCAAAGATCAGGAATCAGGTGCCATCTATATCCTCCTAGAGAAACAGTTAGGAATCCTCTACAAGGACGTCAAGAAAGCCAAGTTCGAAGTCCTCCAAAAATACAAGGGTGCTGAACTGGAGGGTTTGGAGTACGAGCCTTTATTCGATTATTTCGTTGAAGAGTACGGCAGCCGCGCCTTCAAAGTAATTAGTGACGAATATGTCACCGATGACAGTGGTACTGGTATCGTTCACCAAGCCCCTGCTTTTGGTGAAGACGATAACCGCGCCTGCCTTAAGTTCGGTGTTATCTCAAACGACTCCAAACTGCCCTGCCCTATCGATGATGTGGGTCGATTCGTCCAACCAGTGCGTGACTTCCTAGGCCAGTACGTCAAGGACGCTGACAAGGAGATTCAGAAGCACCTCAAGGCCAAAAACCGCTTAGTTAAGCAGTCCCAGCTCATGCACAGCTACCCCTTCTGCTGGCGTTCCGATACTCCTTTGCTGTACCGTGCCATTCCCTCTTGGTTTGTCAGAGTCGCCAATATTACCGATAAGCTGTTGACCAACAACGCCAAAACCAACTGGACCCCTGACTTTGTCAAGGAAAAGAGATTTGCCAACTGGTTGGCTAACGCTAGGGATTGGGCCATCTCCCGTAACAGATACTGGGGTACCCCCTTACCTTTGTGGGTCTCTGATGACTTTGAGGAGGTTGTATGTGTAGGCTCCATCAAGGAGTTGGAAGAGCTGTCTGGATGTGGTCCATTGACCGACTTACACAGACACAAGATCGACCACATCACCATCCCCTCCAAGATGGGCAAAGGTCAACTGAAACGTGTCGAGGAAATCTTTGACTGTTGGTTTGAGTCTGGTTCTATGCCTTACGCCCAGCAGCACTATCCCTTTGAGAATGAGGAGAAATTCAAGTCCTCCTTCCCAGCCGATTTCATTGCCGAAGGTTTGGATCAGACCAGAGGTTGGTTCTACACGTTGATGGTTTTGAGTACCCATCTCTTCGACCAGCCCCCCTTCCAGAACATCATTGTCAACGGGCTTATTCTGGCTGAAGATGGTAAGAAGATGTCCAAGCGTTTGAAGAACTATCCCGATCCAACCTTGATCATGAATTCGTATGGTGCCGACGCCTTACGTCTCTACTTGATTAACTCCCCAGTCGTCAGGGCCGAACCTCTCCGTTTCAAGGAATCTGGTGTCAAGGAAGTTGTATCTAAAGTACTGCTCCCTTGGACCAACGCCTTCAAGTTCTTTGTCAACCAGGTTATTCTATTGAAACAGGAGTCTAACGTAGACTTCAGCTACGATGCCTCCCAGATCAATGAGACTAAGAACCCCATGGACCGATGGATCTTAGCTGCCACCCAGTCTTTGATTTTAAAGGTTGAGACTGAGATGAAGGCCTACCGACTATACACCGTAGTTAGCCCTCTCCTCAACTTGATTGACCAGATCACCAATTGGTACATCCGATTCAACCGACGCCGCCTCAAGGGTGAGAACGGTGTCGAGGACTTGTGTCAACGCTTTGACCACCTTGTTCGAGACTTTGTACACATTGTGCCGTACCATGTCTTCGTTCACCCCCTTCCTGACTGAGACCATGTACCAGAGCTTGAAGACCTACATCAAGGAGGACAAATCTGTTGCCCAGGACCTGCGATCCATCCACTTTGCTCCTTTCCCCAAGCTGCGCCAAGAGTACTTTGATACTGAGATTGAACGTGCTGTAGCTGCTATGCAGTCAGTCATTGAGCTGGGTCGTGTTGTGCGTGAGCGCCACACCTTAGGTCTCAAAACTCCATTAAAGGAGCTCGTTATCCTGCACAACGACCCCACCTTCCGTCAGGATGTCCAACTGCTGTCGCACTACATCAAGGAGGAGTTGAACGTCGTCACCGTTACTATCACTGATGACGAGGACAAGTATGGTGTTCTTTACAAGGCCGAAGCCGACTTCAAGGTCCTTGGTATCAAGCTCAAGAAGGACATGCCCAAGGTCAAGGCCGCCTTGCCCAACCTCACCTCAACCCAGGTCAAAGAGTTCATGCAATCTGGTAGTATCGAAGTTGCTGGCATCGCTCTCAATAAGGACGAGCTGCAAGTTGTTAGATACCTGGACACGACCAAGCAAAACAACCTAAGCCCCCATTCCGACAAGGATGTCATGATTCTGTTGGATGTTGAGGTCTATCCCGAGTTGCAGGAGCAAGGTTTGGTACGTGAGGTTGTCAACCGCGTCCAGCGCCTGCGTAAAAAGGCCAACTTGGAACCTCATGATGAGAAGGTTGGGTACTTTATCAAGTTTACTGAGAGCTCCGAACTTGCTCAGGTGTTAGAACGCCAAGTTGATCTATTGACTAAGAGCTTGAAGAAGCAGTTGTTAGCAACCTATGATATTGAGAAAATTATTGTCAAGGAGGAACAGTTGGTCAACTCTGAGAACTTCGATTTGATCCTAGTTCGTGAGTAAGCAATAAACTTGATACCTTTTGATTGATTGGTCTTGTCTTTTATTTCGATTCAGTTTTTGATTTGGGTTTTTAAAGTAAAATGAATTTATACCCTTGGATAGGTTGGTAATTTGAATATCCAAGTTAAGGATTATAAACTAGCTGTATAGAATAGTATATGATTTAGCATTATTATATAAACTAAATTTGATCTAATTTAATTTGTCAAAACTTATTAGTATTTAACTATACTTTTATAATTATTTTAATATTCTAAACTAAACCTTTATCTATCCAATACTTTATACTAATATATTAAATAATTATTGTATAGCATTTCTATAACAATTTATTAATTAAATATAATTTACTTTTTAAAAATAAAGCCTTATTAATAAAACTATTAATTTTATTAGGTAAATTAATTAATAATTATTGTTAGCTAGTTAACCTTGTTAAGTATTTAATTACTAGTTTATACTTTTAATTAAATTTAGCAAAACTTAGTAAGTTTTTAGTATAGAATACAACATATATTATAAAATAACTACTATAAATAAAGTAACTATTTTATAAGTAATATTCAAAACTTAATTTTTATAAAATTACTAACTAAAAGCTTTTTAAAATATTTAAATAAATTTAAACTTAAATCTATAGTTTAAAAGAAACTAAAAGAAAAACTTTAAAATAATTTTAATAAAATAGTATATAAACATTATAACTTTTACTATTAGATTATAAATTAGGTTTATATATTAATTTTTTTATTAATATTTTAATTATAAATATACTTTTTTTAAATTTAATTAGTTATTATAAATTTTATTATTTTAATAATATTTTATCTTATTATTTATAAATATTACTTATTGGCCAATTGCCTTTGCTAAGTGTCTGACTATTAGCTAGGACTTTTAGTTAATTAGGTTTAGCCAAACTTAGTAAGTCTTTTAGTATAGGATGTAATATATATATTATATTATAAGCTAACTAATATAAATATAGTTGAATTTTTTACAACTAATAAAAGTACTAAAAATTTTCAATCTCTACAAAACTACTAGCTAAGAATCTTTAAATATTTAATAAAATCAATTCCAACTTAATATACAATCTTAGAACTTTTGAAAACCTTCAAACTATAAAATACTAAAAACCTTTTGTATTTTTAAAATCCTTAATCCTAAGAAAAACCTATCTTTTCTTTCTATATAAAAGGTATAATATATATTGTAGCTTTAGGAATAGTTCATAACTTAATATATAAGTAGATATTTTTTATAAAAGAGTAGATATATGTTTTAGTTATAGTAGTATATTTTTAAAGTTTAGATCCAATAATTTATATAGCTAATTAATATAGTAAAACTGGTCATCTAGTAATTTAAAGTAAATTTTTAGTAAGAAATAAAGTTTATAACCTAAAGTATATTATTAGGATATAGTATAAATATAAGCTAACTATAAAAAATAATATAAATTAATAATTACTCTATAACTTAACTAAAAAGCTAAGTTGACTATTACTTATCTTTTAATTCTAATTCTTAGCTATAGCTATTATAATAGCTTAATTATATTTTTAGTATATCCTTTAATTATTAAATAATTTAATTATATAGTTTTATTTTTTTAGCTTACTTTATTTAAACTTTTTCTATTTTTTAAACTTATATTTTTTAGATAATTTATATTAATAATATAGTAGTTAGTATTAGTTTTGTTATTACAATTTATTTTATTATATAATTTTATTAGTAATTAGATCTAATAGTATTTTTTTAGATTTTATAATAACTATTTAAAATATCTTTTATAATAGCTACATTTCAAATATTTTATTAGTAAATTTTAGTATATTATAGTTTTTAAATCTAGAAATTTTAAAATAAGTATTAAAAATAGTAAAGTACATATTTACTTTTAATATACTAATCAAAAGTATATTAGTATTAAAAGATTTTTAATAAAAAATTAATATAAAGTTTAATTTACTTTTAATTATTAATAAAATATTAAAAGGTTTGTCTTAATAATCATTAATATTTTTATAGCTATTAAAAAGAATTATTTATTTAAAATATGACTATTACTTTATATATTAATAATAAAATTTTCTATTAGTAATTTTTTACTTTTTAAAATGATTTATTTTATAAACATATAATAGTAAGTTTAATATTTTTTTAATTTTAAAGCTTTATTAGTAATAAAATAAAATTATTAAAAAATATCTACTAAGAATATTTATTAATAAAAGTTAGCTAAGTAGCAATAGTAGCTAATACTTTATAAAGGTTAAAGAAGTTAGTATAAAAGTTATATAAAGAGGAAACTTATACTTAAAGTATAATTTAAAGGTAGTAAAAAGATAAAAATACTTTAATTATAACTATAAAGCTAAAGAATATAGTTAAGTTTATTATTTAATTTAAGTTTTTAGATTTAGTTTAATTTAGTTAGTTAATCTAGTTTAGATTAATATAACTTTTAGTCTTAAAAAAATATAAATTATTAGTTTTTAATTATATTATGCAGAAAATTTATACTATACTAATAATAATAATAAATATTTAATATATTTATTTAATATTACTTACTTACTACTAAGTTTACTATATGCTTTATATAAATGATTTGTATTTAATAGTAAGTATTTTATATATTATTAATTATTTTTTTTAATTTATTAATACTACCATTTTTATTTTTTTAAATAACTATAACTAATTTAAAAAGATTTTTATATAAATATAAATAAATTATAAAATTTAAAAAGATGCTATTAAATCTAGCTTATAATAGTATTATAATAAAAATTTATAAAAAATAGATTATAATAGTAAAAGTAATACTAACTGTAAGGTCCAGGGAAATACCACTGGATCCAACTAATGATGGCATCATATTGCAAACTAATGATGTGGTGGGTGAGGAAAGCAAAGCTAACGCCTACTACTGCATTAGTAACAAAGGACTGGATTCTCTGGAGGGCAGGTCGGATTGTCAAGTAGAGGAGGTACACCATAAGGAGTGCCTATATGACCGTAGTCACATCCCAGTTCCAAGAGGGGATAGAGGGGATATATGAAGGCTTGGATGTAGACTGGGGCTGGACCAGAAGGGCCCCATCAGGTGAAGGTTGGGAAGCAGCCAATGCTACCATATTGGGATCAAAGGTAGGGGTAGGCTGATAGGTTAACGTAGGCTTGAAAGGGTTGATTATATTAGTAATATTAATTGCCCAGAGGAGGTGAGATCCAAGGGTGGCAAGGATTGTTAACAGGTAATAAGAGGTAGGGAGGACAGGGGGATTAGACCACATAGAAACACTATACTGAAACAGGGAGATGAGTAAAGAGACAAGACTTTATTCAAAACTAAGAAGCAAAAGCAGGCTGTCATAACAGCTATGGCTAAGAAGTGGGGTAAGTAACAGCTATTAGAAAATAGCAAGGTGGAATGTTGTCAAAATACAGGCTTTTAGTAGCACCTTAGGAGTTTAAATACCCTTTCAGTATCTTGGCAATACTTGCTGAATATCCAAATCCCAATATCAGAATGCTATGCTGGTAATAACTAGGGTTCCTAACTTATAGCCAAAGCTAAGAATATAGAAAAATAGTCAAGAATATCTAATAAGTAGAACAGATTTCTGTTCAAAACTAGATATAAATGGAAAGTAGAAAATTGAAGATTAGTAAGAGAAATAAAAAAAATGGTGTGGTATACCAAGAAAGTTGGTTGATGACCTCATACTAGGAATTGTAACAATCAAGGTTGTTACACTAACTATAATATTAATAATATAAATTAACTAAAAAAGATATATTTTAAAAAAATAAAGTAAGCTAAAAAGATATAAATTAAACTATATCTATATTATTTAATAGCTAAAAGATTAATTAAAAATAAAAAATAAAATTAAGCTATTATAATAGCTATAATACTAAAATTAAACTATTAAAAATAATTATAGCTATAATAACCCTAATTATTATAATTTTAATTATTAAATTATAAACCTATTTTTTTTAGTTTTCTTTTTTTTACTATATTTTATTAATTTTCAAAACTTTTTGTTTTTCAATTTATAATTATTTTAGTTATAAATCTACCTTATATGTTAAATATTTTGATTATCTTTATTATTTTTTTAGATTTAACTATAACTTAAAAATTTAAATAATTAGTAGTATATTAGCTAGTTTATATCTTTCAATAATAGTAAATATATTATTAATAATTAATAAAATTACTAGCTTTTTTAAATAAATTTGATAAATATTTAATTAATTTATAAAATAGTAAATTGCTAAAAAACCTAATCCTTTTAATATTACTATAATTAAAGTACTAAAAATATATTTAAACCTTTTGGTAACTATTAAAAGCTAACATTTTAATAATATTTTACTTTATTATTTTTAATAGCTATTATTTACTTTTTATTTTTAGCTATAACTATTCCTAATAGCTTAGTCTTATTCATACCTTTAAATAAATTTATCCTTTATATAACAACCCTAATTGTTACAATTTCTAACCTAAGGTTATCAACTAATTTTCTTTGCACATTACACTATTTTCTTTTCCTTACTAACTTTTAATGTCCACTTTCTAATTATATCTAGTTTTGAACAGAAATCTGTTTTATTTATTAGATCTTCTTGATGATTTTCTATATTTGTAGTTTTAGCTATAAGTTAAAAACCCTAGCTATTACTAACATAGCATTTTGATATCAGGATTTGGATATTCAGCAAGTATTGTTAAGATACCAAAAGGGTATTTAAATTCTTAAAATGCTATTAAAGGCTAGTATCTTGATAACATTCCACCTTGCTATTTTTTAAATAGCTGTTACTCATTTCTTAATCTTAATTATTAACTATAGCTGTTGTAACAGTCCTGATCTGTTTTCCTTACCATAACTGTTTCTAATAGCCTGATTCTGTTTTGTTTACAAATAAAGTATTATTTTTAGTTAGCCTTTTAATTATTAGATTGTGTAAATATGTAGTTCAACTTTTATACCCTCTTAGCTCACTTTGTTTAAACTTTCTTCACTTTTCTTTAGACTTACCTCCTTTGAGTAATTCATATTACCAATACTATAGTTGGCATTGGTTCTACTATTTTAACCTTTCATGTTATATGCTCTTATTATAACACTATTATTAGTTAGATCCAACAGCATCCCCTTAAACCTTACACTTTATCTATACTTTTATTTTTAATATAGTAATACTATATAGTTTAGTTTCTTTATTCTTTTAGCCTTTTATTACCTTTTAATAAACTTTACTACATTTAAATCTTATTTTCTTTAAATAATTAATATTATTAATACTATATATTTTTTAAAATCAATATTAACCTATTAATTAACTTTTACCTTTAACTCCTATATTATAATACTAGTAGCTATATAATCATTACCTAACTAGCCCTTTTAGTTTAGTAATCTAGCCTACTATTTAGAAAATTCAAACCTTTATTATTAATGTAGTAGTAAGTCTTAGTTATATTTTTCTAATCTATTATATTATATATTTACAATATAATACTATTATTAATCAAATTTAGCAATACTTTTCTAAATTTTATAATAGCTAAAAATTAGAATTTAAAAGTAATAGCTATAAATAATAAATTAGAATGTTATTAAAATACCTTTTTTAAATAGTAATATAAAAGTTTAAATATCCTTTTAGTATTTAGTAATAGTATTAGTATTAAAAAATTAAATTTTTATTTATAATTAACTATTTTATAAATTATTTAAAGCTAAGTTTAGCTAAAAAGATATATACTTATATTAAGTACTACTAATAAATTTACTATTACTAAAGCTATAGTATTTAGCATTATATAGCTAATTATTAATAAAAAAACTTGAGTATTTAAGATATAAAATAAATTAATAATAGCTAACTATAAGCTATATTTAAAAAACAAATATAGTATTCTATTATAGTAAGTATCTATAAGAAAATACTTTTAATTAGCTATAGCTTTACTTAATAACTAGAATTTAATTCTATATTTTAGATATATAGATTACCAGTTTAGTATTAATTCTAGCAATACTAAAAGTTTTTTTTTAGTATAAATTAAGCATTTTATTTAGTATTGACTGTTTCTAAATTAGCTTTAGTATTTTTTAAATTAATAATAAATGCCTAAAAAATAAAAAGAGTAGTATTACTAATAGATTAGGAAAAATACTAATTATTAGTATTTTAAATACTAACTACTAAAGATAAGTTACTTATATAAAGGCCTATAGTAAACTTAGTAGTAAGTTAAGTAATTATTAAATAACTATATTAAATTATTTGATATTTCTTATAACAACCTTGATTGTTACAATTCCTAGTATGAGGTTATTAACCAACTTTCTTTGTATACTACACCATTTTTTTCTTTCTCTTACCAATCTTCAATTTTCTACTTTCCATTTATATCTAGTTTTGAACAGAAATCTGTTCTACTTATTAGATATTCTTGACTATTTTTCCATATTCTTAGCTTTGGCTATAAGTTAGAAACCTTAGCTATTACCAGCATAGCATTCTGATATCAGGATTCAGATATTCAGCAAGTATTGCTAAAATACTAAAAGGGTATTTAAACCCTTAAGGTGCTACTAAAAGCCTATATCTTGACAATGCTCCACCTTGCTATTTTCTAATAGCTGCTACTCACCCCACTTCCTAGCTATAGTTGTTGCAACACCTTGATTTTGCTTTTTAGTTTTGAATAAAGTCTTGTTTCTTTATTCATTTCCCTATTTCAGCATAGTATTTCTATATAGTTTAATCCTCCTATCCTTCCTACCTTTTATTACCTATTAACAATCCTTGCTACCCTTGGATCTTATCTCCTTTAGGCAATTAATATTACTAATACAATCAACCCTTTCAAGCCCACATTAACCTATTAGCCTACCCCTACCTTTGATCCTAATATGGTAGCATTGGCTGCTTTCTAACCTTCACCTTAAAGGGGCCCCTCCAGTCCAGCTCCAGTCTACATCTAAGCCTTCATATGTTTTCTCTTTCCCTTCTTGAAACTGAAATGTGACTATAATTGTGTAGGCACTCCTTATAGTATACCTCCTCTACTTAGCAATCCAACCTGCTTTCTGGAAAATCCAGTCCTTTATTACCAATACAGTAGTAAGCATTAGTTTTGCTTTTCTCACTTACTACATCATTAGTTTACAATATGATGCCATCATTAGTTAGATCCAGTGGTATTTCCCTGGACCTTACATTTCTTTTACTATTAGTATAGTATAAACTTTCTATATAGTATAATATAAATTTGATAATTAATATCCTTTTATAATAAAAAGTTGCACTAATCTAAACTAAACTTTAAAACCTTTCTAAACTGTTAGGAAATGTCTACAAGGAACATTTACCAGCTAGGGTTAGCTAGGAAGCAACAGTAGCCAGAACTCTATAAAGGCTAAGAATATTGACTATAAGGTTATATAAGAAGGAGGCTTGTGCTTAGAGCCTAATCCAGAGACAGTAGGCAGATAGAAATACTTCAAGAGTAGCTATTAGGCTAAGAAGTACAGTTAGGTTTATTGGTTTAGGAGAGTTCTAGGGTTTAGTTCAGATCAAATTGGTTTAGTTCTATTGTTTGGTTCAAATCAGCACAACTCTCTACTGTTGAAGGATGCTGATTATCAGTTCTATGTTATACTATGCAGGGAGTCTATACTATGCCAATAGCAAAAGAAATATCAAATAATTCAATATGTTTATTTAATAATAACTTAATCTACTACTAAGTTCACTATAGGCTTTATATAGATGATTTGTCTTTAGTAGTTGGTACTTAGAATACTAGTAATTGATGTTTTCCCTAATTCATCAGTAACACTATTTCTCTTGTTTTCTAGGCATTTGTCATTAACCCCAAAAATAATAAGATTGATTTAAAGACAGTCAATGCTAAATAAAATACTTAATTCATGCTAAAGAGAACAGAACTTCTAGCATTGCTAAAATCGATGCCAAACTAGTAATCTATGCATCTAGAATATAAAACTGAATTTTAGTTAAGTGAAACTACAGCTGATTAGAAGGATTTCCTTACATAAACTAATGAATTTAACTATACTTTTTAGCCTAATAGCTACCCTTAAAGTATTTCTATCTACCTACTATCTTTAGATTAAACTATAAGTATGAGCTTTTTTTTATATAGCTTTTATAAAGTTTTAGCTATTACTGCCTTTTAGCTAACCTTAGCTAGTAAATATTTTTTTAAAATATTTTCTAATATATTAAAGCTTTAAAATAAAAAAAAGGTTAGGGTTTTATTAAATTAGTTTAATTTAATATTTAATATTTAATATTTTTATAAAACTACTAGCTAAAAATCTTTAAGTATTTTTATTAATTATAGAAAATTTAACTATATTTATATTAGCTAGCCTATAATATAATAGATATATTATATCTTATACTAAAAGACTTACTAAATTTAGCTAAACCCTATAAACTAAAAGTTTTATTTAGTAGCTAAATACTTAATAAGAATAACTAACCAATATATATTTATAAAATACTATAACTAATTTTAATATTAAAAAATAAAATATTATATCTTAAAGTTATATAAAAATAATAATAATTAAATAAAAAGCATTATTTTAAGTTATTTTAAATCTAAATTAATCTTTGTTTTAAAAAGTTAAAATAAAGTTAGTAAAAAATAACTACTATTAAATAGTATAAAAAAGTTTACTAAAAATTATTAGACTAAACTTAATATAAGAAAATATTTCTAAATCAGCTATAGCTTTACTTTATAATCTAAATTAAATTATATTTCAGACTTAGATAACTAGTTAATACTCTTTTATTTAGTTTAAAAAGTATTCTTTTTAGTAGAAATTTAATAATTAACTTTATACTAATTGCTTTTTAACCTTTATATTTCTTAAAGTTAATAACTATCCTATAGAAAAACTAATAAATTTTAATACTAAAGCTTAGATAAATACTAATTACTAATATTTAAAATACCTACTATTAAAAATAAGTCATTTATATAAGGCTTATAGTAAGCTTAGTAATAAGATAAGCAATTATTAAATAAATATACTAAATATTAAATATTTCCTTTTGCTATTAGTATAGTATAGATTTCCTATATAATTTAACTTAAAATTAAGAATTTATACTTTTTTAAAGCTAAAAGTTACTGATCTAAAATAAATCTTAAAACTTAAATAATAATTTTTATTTTTATTTTTAGCTTTATAGCTATAATTAAAATATTTCTATTTGCTTACTACTTTTAAATCAGACTTTAAGCATAAGTTTTCTTTTTATATTAACTTATTTAGCTTTTATAAAGTATTAGCTATTGTTATTACTTAGCTAACTTTTACTAATAAATATTTTTAATGCTAAGTATAAGTTTTATTTTTATATAGCCTTTTTATTGAATATTTAATCTTTATAATATACTAGCTATTATTGCTATTTAGCTAATTCTTACTAATAAGTACTGTTAGGAAATCTAATATTAAGTTTAAAACTAAGTTTGCATCTTTAATAAAAAATTAGTTTTAGATAAGTTAAGTAATTTTAGTATTAATTAAAATAATAAATAATAAGTATTTTAAAGTATAAATAACTATATAATTTTAAAATATATTATTAAGTAGTAGCTAAACTATATGCTAGGAAATATCTATAAGAAATGTTTATCAGCTAGGGTTAGCTAAAAAGCAATAGTAGCTAAGATTTTATAAAAGCTAAGAATATTGACTATAAAGCTATATAAGAAGAAGGCTTATACTTATAGCCTAATCCAAAGACAGTGGGCAGACAAGAATACTCCAAGGGTAACTATCAGGCTAAAAAGTACAGTCAGGTTCATTGGTTCAGGAGGGTTCTAGAGTGTAGTTCAGATTAATTCAGTTTAGTTTTATTGTTTGGTTCAGATCAGTGCAACTCTTTACTGTAGAGGGATGCCGATTATCAGTTCTACGTTATACTATGCAGAGAGTCTATACTATGCCAATAGCAAAAGAAATATCAAATAATTCAATATGTTTATTTAATAATAACTTAACCTACTACTAAGTTCACTATAGGCTTTATATAGATGATTTGTCTTTAGTAGTTGGTACTTAGAATACTAGTAATTGATGTTTTCCTAATCTATCAGTAATACTATTCTTCTTGTTTTCTAGGCATTTATTATTAATCTAAAAAATACTAAAACTAATTTAGAAATAGTCAATACTAAATAAAATGCTTAATTCATACTAAAAAAAAACTTCTAGCATTGCTAAAATTGATGCCAAACTGATAATCTATATGTCTAAAATGTAAAACTGAATATTAGTTATTAAGTAAAGCTACAGCTAATTAGAAGTATTTTCTTACACTATAGACTATCTAAAAAAGTAAAAATATTTTAATATTTAATAACTAACTTAGCTAAAAAGCTAAGTTAACAATATATACTATATTTTATACTAAAGTACTTACTAAATTTAACTAAATTTACTTAACTAAAAGCCTAAGTTAATAGCTAAATACTTGGCAAAAATAATTAGCTAATACTTAACAATTTTAATTATAATAAAGCTTTAAAAACTTTTCTTATTAACTAAACTTTATTTTAAAACTAATTTAATCTAATAATTAGTATTAGCTAATTGCTCTTACTAAGTATTTAGCTACTAGCTTAGACTTTTAGTTAAGTTTAGCTAAACTTAATAAGTTTTTTAGTATAAAATAAAATATATATATTATATTATAGGTTAGCTAATTTAGATATAATTGAATTTTTTACAACTAATAAAAATATTTAAAACTTTTAATTTTTATAAAACTACTAACTAAGAATATATAAATGTTTATTTAAACTAATCTTATAAAAATTCTTTTATTTATTTTAAAGCTTTGATATTTATAAAATTTAGAAAATAATTTAATTTGGTATTTTATAAGTATATTCTTTTTTAATAAAAGATAGAAGTATGTTTTAGTTATAGTAATCTACTATTAGAGTTAAAATCCAATAATTTATACTTAAAAAGAAAAGTTAGTCCTAAATAAAATTAGGTAAGCTAAAGTTTAACTAATATACTATAAATAAGATATATAGTAGTTTAAGATAAATTATTAGTAAAAGATAAAATACTTACCTAAAGTATAGTATAATTATAAGTTACTTTAATTAATTTTTAAAAATAAATAAAAGTTATTTTTATTTGTTATTATAACCTTATTATATACTTTTTAGTACTAGCTTTTTATAACTATTAAATTAATATTAAAATATTATTAGCTTAAAATTAAAATTAATTTAAAATTTAAAAAATTATATTATATTAGGGTTATTTATAGTTAAAACTAATTTAATTAACTTAACTTAAAAATTAATAGAACTTTAATAAATATTACTATAATTTTTAGTTTTATTATATTTATAATTTTTTTAATTTTATAAATTAATTTTAAAACTATATTATAATTAAAGTATTAGCTATTAAAGCTACAGCTTTAAGTTTATTTAGTTTTAATAGTATAATTATTACTATAGTAATTTAATTTAAATATTAGAAAATATTTGCTAAAAATACTTATTAGTAAAGGTTAGCTAAGTAATAATAATAGCTAATACTTTATAAAGGCTATATATAAAAAGAAAACTTAAACTTAAAATCTAATTTAAAAATAATAAGCAGATAAAAATATTTTAATAATAGCTATAAATATATTAGAAAACATCTATAAGAAATGTTTATTAGCTAGGTTAGCTAAAAAGTAATAGTAGTTAAGATTTTATAAAGGTTAAAAATATTAACTATAAGGCTATATAAGGAGGAGGTTTATACTTGTAGCCTAATTCAGAAAAAGTAAGCAAATAGAAATACTTCAAAGGTAACCTATTAGTAATTATTAAAGCTTTTAGGTTTTAATCAAAGCTAAAAAAATAATCAAGAATATCTAATAAGTAGAATAGATTTCTAATTAAAATTAGTTATAAATGGAAAATAAAAAGATTAAAAGTTAGAATAAAAAATAGTATAATAATAATACAAAGAAATAGGTCAATAGCTTTATAATAGAAATTATAATAATTAGGGCTATTACAATATAAAGATTAATTTAGAATAGTCATTATAAAATAAGTACTTATTTTTACTAATAGAAAAGAGAATTTTTAGTATTAATAGATTAGATATTGAAATAATAGTCTGAGTCTGAAATATAATTTTAATTCTAGTTATTAAATAAAACAATAGCTAATTTAAAAAGATTTTTTAAATATTAGATATAAATGATTTTTTTTAGTTTAAACTATATATTTAATATAAATATATATATATTAAAGGAAAATATATTATACTATAGTAAAATTAGCTAAGTTATAAATTCAAAATATAATTTTGTTTAAGTAAATAAACTATATAAATAAATAAATATATAAGTGTATTTAAAATAGCAAAGTATATTAAAATTATAGTATATTACAAATAGTATTGCTTTTTTAGCTATCAAAATAATATAGTCTTTTTTAAAAATAACTAAAAATACTTTTAGTATAATATTTTATCTAGCCTTTATAAGATTCTTTACTTTTTTATAGACTTCTAATAAAGTTTTAAACTAACTAAACATTGTATCAATTAAGTTTAACATTGAATAGTATACTAGTAAAAATAATAAGTATGGATTAAGTTGTTAAAAAGCTTTTAGACACTTTTACTATAATAAAATTTACTATTATACTTAGTTTAACTGTTTAATAAACTTAGCAAACAAATATATATATATATATTTTCAGTATTTCAATAACTTTTGAGCTAATAGCAGCAATAATAAAGGTATGTTTAGTATGTTTAATTTTAGTTAAAATTTGTGCCCTTTTCTCTTTTTTGGACCTTGCTCTATCTAGGACTATATAGGTATAAAAACCAGATTCATCTACAAAATACAATTATCTATATAGTTGATTCTATTGGATTGCAAATATTTACACCATTTTGGTTGATTATGTTGAATTTTACTTGATTCTTGGTCTATTTCAACTGGTAAAGCTTGCTTTAGAGTTAAACATAACTTATTGGCATAGTTGCATATTGCTAATAAACTAATAGAGTGCTGTAGAAAGTCGTCTGCAAATTCGAATACTTATCCTTCAGGCCTTCTAAAATTAGAATATATCCTACATCTTCGTTGTCAATACATCCCTTAGAAACTCACTATGATGATCTTTAATCTTTATCCTTGGTGCTTTCTCTCTAGACTTATATTGTACTGCTTGATGCTCACCAAATTAATACAGTATGTTCCTATAATTCGATCAGCTAGCCCATATTGAATTAATCTCAGCATTTTAAATTTTAAAATATGGCTGTCAATTATCTGGTTTCTAAGCTATAATTGTTTTGATTCTAAGGCCACAAAGTTTATGTATTTAGCTATTTATATTGATATTCAAGTGCAGAAATTTATAATAGGATGTAAAGCTTGAAAGAATTCAAATCAACCATATGCAATACTATATACTATTATAAAAGGTATAAGCTATTATAGCCATCAAAATAAATGTGATCTAAATTTATGCTGTAGTGTACTAGATACTTCATAAATAAAATACTATAATATGATCAATAAAAAGTTCATATATTGAAACTATTTTGTTTAAAGTTTGTTTTAGATTTAATCAGATATTTTCAAGATAAATAAATAAAATGCCTTTATAATAAAATCTCTATAAAAGCAATTTAGTATAGTTATGGCTTTTAACGCTTTAAAATAAAGCCTATATTTGAAGTTATTAATATAATAGGATATCAAAAAACTAACAATAAATTTATTAGGAAATAACTATAGTTTAGGAAAATCCAAGTACTACATTATTTAAAATATCAAAATCAATTTCATTTAAAGTAGTTTACAATCTAAAGAAAGTTAAATAAATCCAGTTATGATGCTACTTGCCAATTTACCTTTTACTCAATTAAAGGTAGATGCATAAATAACTAATTATATTTAGAAAGCAAATTAAATAAGGCTACATAAACAACCTGTGTTACAATTATAAAACAACTCATCTTCACTATTTACCTGACCTAAAACTCAATATATAATTATTGATATTCCAAAAGAATTTAGATAGTAATATATTTGGCAGATGAAAGGTAAAATTGAACAAGGAAACTATTAAAAAGCTGTTTATATAAATCAGCTTTTAATAAGATTAGATTATTTTCACAAGAGTTGAAAAATAACATCAAATATCAATGGAATATACAGCATATATGTTAAACTAGACTTATAAAATATTGAAATCGATTTAGACAGTCGTGGTTCATACTAAAATATAAATTCAGCCTGAAGTCGAAATTAGAGTGAATTCGATAAGTTTGCACTAAATAAACATTTCTTTAGATTAATCAAAACACCATACTTTCTAAAGAAATCAATGCTTTAAATACATTAATTAAACTAAAATAATCTAAAAATTAGTATAATAAAACTACACTTGAAGTATTGGCTTTTTCAATAAAGTATTTTATGGGATTTTGATCAAAAGTCGCTAATTGCTAATTACTTCTAATTAGAATAAACTAAATCCAAAAATCTTAAGGAAATTAATTTATTACATTGATTGCCTTTTCATGTCGCCAACACTGAAAATTCAATTGGCAAAATATCCAATACTTTCATGATTTAAAATTGAATATTTCTGAAAACTTCACTAATTTAATATTAGTGGCTACCAATTTAAATTGGCTATGATTAGTTTACAAAAAGCAGCCCATAAATATATTTGTTACAATATTACAGTATTCTTAATTGTTACTAATTAAAATAATTTAAATGATGGCATATCTTTAATCTTTAAGAAACGTAATGAACAAAAATTGCTAAAAGATCAATCAACTTCAAAAAAATCAATTCTTAAACTATATTCTATAATAAATTGTAGTGTTTACTACTTGGAATCAGTAGTAGAATTATTCAATAAATTTCAAAAGTCAAATTCATCCTGGATCTCGAATTTATATTGATAATAATATGAAAAATAATTAGTCCAAAATTAACTTTGATTAATCTATACAATTTACTTATAATAGTAACCATTTCAATGAATTGTAATTTACTATTGAGTTAAAAGTTATTAGAAAAATAGCTATACGTGCCAGCTTTGAGTCTACAAACCCTCAAACATAATTGAATTACTAAATTCCCAATACTTTGTTAAAAGAAACTATTTAAAGTTAAACTATCCACAGCCATATCAAATTAATGAATTGATTAAGTATTCAATTTATTTTGATTCTGCCCATTAGGTATTTGAAATACCAACTTGAGTTGCAGTCTCTAATCATATAAGGAAAATATTATGGTTGAATAACTTTTGATATGATATTTTTAGTTAATACAGGATATTGCTATAGAAGATAATGCTAGCACAAAAATATCTAATATTTGGTAATATTGAATAGTATAAACATATTAATAGTACTGGCACTTCTACTTAGCTTGCTTTCATTATTACTATTGATTTAACTAATGTTAAAATCAAAAATTAATAACTATCAGTGAGTCATACTCAAATAGCAGAAAAAACTGAAGTGGCTTCGAAAGTAAAAGCATTTAACAAATTAAATCTAAATATATTTGGAGACTATAATTTAATTTAAGAATTATTAAGCTAAATGCCATTGAATTAATTAGTAATCAATAGGATATACTAAATCGGGATTTGTAGTTAAGTTCAATTATATACTGATCTAGCTTTAATCAATTTGATTTATATTTCAATCATTATTGTACAAGATTTTATGTTTGTAATCGCTTAATAGAATTTAAAACCAAGTAGTATATTTTAATCAAACACTTTTGACTTTATCAATTTAATATATATTTTTCCTAAAAATCAATGTATTAAATTCTCGTTGAAACCTATATAATTGCACCTGAAAGATCTATTACAATTTAACATTATACGATTTAGATACACTCTAACTTGAAATCACATATTTACGCTTCAACCTAACTACATTCAATAATTATATCAGCTATTCTTTAACATGTTTTGTTGTTATATTAGTTTATTTAGGCAACTTTATTCATTTAAAATAGTTTCTAAATGGTATTTAATTGTAGATTTCACTTTCATTAAAACTGAGCTATACATTAAAGATCTTTGAACTTTTTAAAACCAAATGGTAAATAAACGAGTTTAGGAGTTATAAATAATAAATCAAAGTAAAATAAGTTTTGGGGATTATTTATTTAGCTTCCAAGGCATTCAGCGTTCAAAAATTATATACCTTTTGTCTACTTTTAAATTACCAAATTGTAGGAATTTATAAACTACAATATTTATTTATAAAAGCAGTGTTAGAAATAATCCTACAATTTCTAACCCAATGATTTAAAAAAGAACTTACTCTACATTGCATAATATGTATTGTAATGCTATAAAGATATTTCTATTATTACTAATTGAAATTATATAATCATGTATTTCCACCTAATAAGCATATTAAAATTACTTTAGTATAGTGCGATAAGGTTAGCTTTTAATAATTATTTAAGACTTTGTTACCATATCCTGGTCTGAATTTTTATTTGAAACTTGCTCTATGTATTTTAATATGTTTTAAATATTATAAACTTTCATTAACTTTACCTCAAAGTACCTTCTATTTGTTAAATTTAATATAATGTTCCTATTTTTGAGAATTTATTTTTCTGAAATTATCAAGCAAAGCAATTATCTATGTGCAATTTAAAGGCACAGAATCAAGTGCTATGTTTGAAATATTACAATTAATATTGCATAAATTTTTGCGAAAGCACATATTTCTTCAAATATACAGGGTTTTATATTAGTAAACCATTAAAATATAATTTTGGATATTTCAAAATATAGTCAATTAGAAAGTATATTTGGTAAATAAATTTTGTTTCACTCGAGCTATCTTGATACTATTTAAAAAAGTTTGATATTCTCTAATTTTTGGTTATGGGCATCGAAATTATATTAAAAATACCCAAGATATCTAATATTTGATTTCTCTTTTTATTTATTTACCTTATACTTTTGATTATAATATCTAATCATTTTATGATTTATATAAATTTTAGTGTTTTAAATACTTTAATGTTTCTAGTTTTGTAGATGAAATTGTTTAATAGTATAAATTCAATAAACTTTGGCAGTTGAATATAATCTACTATATCAAAAGTCTTAGTACAATTCGACAAACTAATACTAAAATTATTCCTAAAAGGTTAAATATTTTCGATTGTTGGATATGATCAAAGTCAATCAAAATGATTGTTTGGAAAGTAAATGGTTAATTTAATTAAAATAGTTTGAATGAATAGTAACTAGATTTAAGGAATTGGCAATTTTAAGAGCAGATAAGCTAGCATGCTGGTAGTAGGGTGTAAATGAATAGGATTGAATAGTTTTACATAAGCAAAAGGGAGCACTATCTTGAATAGGTCAGATATAAAAATGTTGGAAGTGAGAAAATGATTAAAATTATGAAGTGTAACAAATTGTAAAATTAGATATGGCATTAACTATTGATATTAATTCAATACATAATTATAGGCTAATAGTATTTTTATAAAGCTTATTATAAATTGAAATGGTGAAAGTTTTTGTCACTTGTAACTATCATTATAGAGATTTAACACCTTACAATTCAATTAACATTTCCTATTTCAATAGGAACAATTCATTCAATAAATAGAAATGCTAAACCAAACTAATTCATTGATTACAGAAATTTAATTCTTTAAACAAAAGTAGTTATTTCACAGCATCGATTATATTAGGTTTTGATGGTATCTATATTAATCTGAAATTGAAAGGGTTTTTAGGTATAAGTAATCTATAGATTTACTATTTGAAACCTCTATATTAGTGAAAATAGTGTTTTGTATGAACTAATGAACATATTTTCTAATGAAATTCAATTATTATAATGGCTATAGATAGTTTTGCATTTATTTTGAATTAGCAATAAATGCTAATTATTTAAATATGAACAAAATCTAAAATAGTAGCAGATCTTTTAGTTGGTCCAATTCACATATTCTTTTTGTACGACATTTTTTCAGATTACCTTCAATTTCGAATCCTGCCTTTATTATTTGAAATAAACCATTGATGTCCATTATTAGATTTTCAAGGTAAATTAAATAGTCAGCATCTAATTAGTAAATGGGTATCAAATATAAATCTACATATATTTAAACACTGTTAATTAAAACTATCTCTAATTTTAGTAATAGTGTTCTTAAGCACCTTTTACACAAAATTAAGTTGATTTAACAAATCTTATTTAAAGGTATTATATACTTGACTTTGAAAACAATTCAAATTCAAAGTACTTTGATCTCTAACAATATTTATAATGTAAATAGTGGTTAGAAAATACTATGGCGCCTATTATCTACTTCAAGCACCACTTTACAATATATTTGTTATTTTCGCTTAGTATTTTATATACATTCATTTTAACTTTATTATTTTATTTTCAGCTTGACTTAAACATATCAGCTAAGCTATACTAAACTAATAATTAGTAGAGTTTTATTGTTCACTCTATTTATCTAATATTATTAATTTATAGTCAGTATAGATTTGTTGTCAAAATAGCTTTTTATTAAATTTAAGGTTAACTTTGCTCTTTAGTTAAATCGTATATCGAACATCGGACTATTTTTATTCTTTCATAGGTAGTTTATTTATGTACTACCCGATAATATGCTTTGGGTTGCGTATTTTCATTTTCTCCAACCTTTTCTCACACTTTAAATTGCTATCCACTCAGTTCCCCCCATACCCTAAATTGCCACTAGATCGTTTACATTTACCTAGAGTCGATTTTCTGCTATAGATTTATTCTTTGCTCACCTTGGATTCCAGACCTTCCAATTGCCATCTTGCAGATTAATTGGGATCTAACTCCCATGGTAGATTATTGCAACTAGATACGTGACCTACCTTTTTGTTGAAAAAGAATCCACTTACATATCGCCAAGTTATGGTTTTTCAGAGCTACACTATTTATCAAGGATCCTTGCTCAAAAAGAAGAGAGTTTGGTATTTGGTTTCTGTTGTTTTTAATATATTTTTGGATTTGGAATTTTGTTGTTTTCAGATCTTTGGGCTTTAAGATTGTAGATTTAAGTTTGATTAAATATTTTAAGGATTCCTAGCCAGGAATGTTGTAGGAATAGAGTTTTTAAATTATATTTATCTGTAAAGTAATTATTGGATTTATATTAGTCAGCTCACAAAATAATATATATGTCATTTTATACCAAAGGATTTACCAAGTTTGACCAAACCTACTTGACTAAAAGTCCAAGCTAGTTGGTTAAACACTTAGCAAAGATGATCAGCTAACATTATATAGGTTTAGTTTTAACTGATTTGAATTTTCAAATTATTCTAATCTTTTAATTTAATATAATATACTTTTTGAATTTTTAGAGTTTAAATATATAAAAATACACTAATTCATATTTATATTTACTAATTATATAAAAAGCAGATTGTTTTATTCTAAGTTAAATTTACAATAAGAAAAACTTTTTTAGTATGCTAATAATCTTTATATTAGTAGGAAATAGTAAATTAAACTATTACTTTATATTACTGCTATAATAATATTTTACTATATATTATTTAAATAGCTTATTCTAATAAGTAAACAGCTTTAGACTATATATTTAAGTATAATATTAATAATCTAAATTATAGCTATACTTTAATAATTTTGGATATTAGAATCTTTATTATTAAGTTAGAAATATTTATTTTCTTTCTTTATAGCTTTTTAATTTATAAAAGTCCTAGTTATTACAATTATTACTATAAGGTTATAAATCTACTTTTTTATTTGCTTTCTCTTACTATTTTCTTTTTATTAGCTTTTAATTTATAATTTAACTATTTTTAGTTTTTAAACTATTCTATACTAACCATTTTTTTACTTTTATTATATATTTTTTAGTTCTAAAACTACTTAAGAATTCTTACTATTTATAGTAGAAAATTAAATACTAAAGCTTTAGCAATAGTAAACTTACTAGTAGTAGTTTAGATTAGTAGACTTTTTTAGCTAAATTTAGCAAAGTCTTAAGTAATTTATAAATAAAAATAAAATTCCTTTATTATAACTACTATTAAAGTACTAAAGAAGTATTTAAATACTTTTTTTATTTTAATCTAAAATAGATATCTTAGTAATATTCTATCATACTATTTTATAGCTATTATATCAGCTTAATTTAAATAAAGGTTTATTTTTTACTTATATTCTTATTTTAGTATAGTATTACTATATAATCTAATTATTAATAATAATGATTTTTACTACTTTTAGATAATTAATATGATTAATTCCTTTAAGTTAATATTAATCTACTAACTAACTTTTACTTTTACTTTACTAGTATTGCTATTATTTAATTTTTATCTAATATGCTTTTTTATTTAGCTTTAGTTTATATCTAAGCTTTAATATATTTCTTTTATACTTTTTAAAATTAAAGTATAATTACTATAGTATAGGTACTTTTTATAATATACTTTCTTTACTTAGCTATTTAATCTATTATTTAGAAAATCTAAGCTATTATTATTAATATAGTAGTAGATATTAGTTTTATTTTTAATTTATTATATTATTAACTTATTTATAATACTATTATTAGTTAAATCTAGTAATACTTCATTAAACCTTATTTTGGCTATTAAAATTTTATAATATCTTTTTTATTTTAGCTTAGATTATAAAAAAATTCTGGTTATTAATAGTAGTATATATAATATTAAAGTTTTAATTACTATAAATTTAATCTAAAGTTAATTAATTTATATAGTAGTTTATATAAAGCTTAGAAAGATACTGTAAGGAAATATTCCTAGATCAGCTGTAGTTTCACCCTATAAACCAAATTCAAGCCTAAAAATGCCTTTATAATAGAAATCAAGTGATTAACCCTACAGTTACTATGTCTTATTCTTTGTACTCCTTAACAATCATGATTATCTCCCAAAAACACCAAATAAGTATCTGGAATATTGACTACTAAAGATAAGTTACCTATATAAGGCTTATGGTAAACTTAGTAGTAAGAAGTAATTATTAAATAAATGTATTAAACATTTAATATTTTTCTTTTGCTATTAGCATAGTATAAACTTCCTGCATAGCATAATTGAGAACTGATAATTTGCATCCTTCCAAGACTGAAAGTTGCATTGACCTGACCTGAATTAACAATCTGAACTGAACCAAATCTGAAAACTTAAGCTAAACAATGGATTTAACTATATTCTTTAGTCTTATAGCTATGGTTGAAGTAGTCTTGTCTGCTTACCACCTCTGGATCCAACTCCAGGCATGATTATCCTTTTTATATAACCTTTATGTCAACTTTTTTAGCCTTTATGAAGTACTAGCTACTATTATTGCTTGGTTAATTTCTGCTAGTAAATGTTTTTTGTGAACATTTTCCAACAGATACTATTAAATATAACTAATAATAAGGCTATAATAAAAGTATATAGCAGAATATATTAGAGTAATGGAAGTAATACTAGCTATTATATTGATAATATAAATTATTTAAAAATATAAGTTTAAATAAAAGTAAAGAAAATCTAAAAATAGTAAGCTAAAAATGTAAAAAAATTTAAACTATATAGTAATATTAACTAAGTAGTTTATTTAAAAAACTATATTTGTAAACTAGTAAATAGAATTAAGGTATTAAAAGTAGCTATAGTAGAAAAATAAAATATACTATTTTAAAAAATAATTAAATATAATTAAACTATAAGGAAATTCTTTTAATTAGCTATAACTTTACTTAATAACTAGAATTTGGTTTTATATTTTAAATATATAGATTACTAGTTTGTTATCAATTCTAGCAATGCTAAAAGTTTCTTTTAATATAAATTAAGTGTTTTATTTAGCATTGGCTATTTTTAAATCAACTTTAATATTTTTTAGATTAGTAATAAATACTTAAACAAAAGAAATAGTATTGCTAATAGATTAGGGAAAACAACAATTACTAGTACTTTAAGTACCAACTATTAAAGATAAGTTATTTATATAAGGCCTATTGTAAACTTAGTAGTAAGTTAAGTAATTATTAAATATATTGAGTTATTTAATATTTCTTTTGCTATTAATATAGTATAAAATCCTTGTATAGTATAATATAAAACTGATAATTAGTATTCTTTATAATAAAGAGTTATTTGATTTAGACTAAATAATAAAACTAAATCAAATCAATTTGAATTAAACCTTAGAACTTCTTTAAACCAATAAATCTAACTATACTTTTAGCTTAATAGCTATCTTTAAAGTATATCTATTTGCTTACCATTTTTGGATTAGGCTATAAGTATAAGCTTCTTCTTTTAAATAGCTTTTTAGTTAATTTTTTTAGCTTTTATAAAGTTTTAGCTACTATTATCTTCTAGCTAACTCTAGCTAAAAAGTATTTTTTATAGATATTTTCCAATACAAACTTTTAGAAAATAATTATAACTAAAAACTAAATTTTAAAAAATAAGTAGTAATTATAAATAGTAAAGTAGAATATTATTAAAATAAAGTTTTTAATAGCTAATTTAAATATAAGCTTATTTATCTTTAAACTTAAATAAGTGAAAAGAATTTAGAGTAGCTAATTAAACTTTAAAGAATAAAATAGGTTTATAGCTAAAATGATTATTAATTAAGATATTAATAAAAAAACTTTTAGTAAAGTAGTAATAAAAGTAAAAATAAATAAAACTAATCTATAATCTAATAATAAAAGTTATATTAGCTAGAATTACTATATTTATTACTAAAATATTAAGACTTTTTATTAGAAAAAGATGCTATTTACTACTAATTTATACTTTTTAATAGTATACTATATAAATTAAAGCTTTAAGAAAAATAAAATACTTTCTGAGCTATTTTAAAGTATTTTTAAAACTTTCTTTTAAATTATATATTTAATTAAATTAATCTAAGTCTATAATTTAAAAGAAAAGTTTTCAACAATTTAATAAATTACTTAAAAAACTCTTACTTTTTACTTTTTTTAAAGCTTTAATACTATAAAAAAAAATTTTAAATTAGTTATGATTTTACTTAATAATTTAAATTAATAATATATTTTAAACTTAAACTATTGTTTTAATATCAAATCTATAAATAATTAAAAGGTATCTTTTCTATTAGTAAGTATTAAGTATTTAACTTTATAGTTTTATTTTAAATTAATCTTTATATTACTTAAAGGAATTAATATTTTTTTAAAAGTACAATATAAATATTAGTACTAAAGACTAGATAAAGTACTTACTACTAATATTTAAAGTATCTACTACTAAAGATATATAATTTATTTAAGGTATATAGTAAACTTAGTAATTAGTTAAATAATTTATTAGAAAATGTTTATAATATTTACTAGCTAAGGTTAGCTAAAACTTTATAAATGCTAAGGATATTATTATAAAGCTATATAAAAAGAAAGTTTACACTCATAACTTAATTTAAAGATAATAAGCAAATAGAAATACTTTAATTATAACTAATAAGATAAAAAATATAATTAGATTTATTGGTTTAAAAAGGTTTTAGAATTTAGTTTGAATTAATTTAATTTAGGCTAATGTAACTTTTTATTATAAAAAACCAATTATCAGTTTTAAGTTATACTATACAAAAGTTTATACTATACTAATAGTAGAAGAAATATTAAATAATTCAAGATATTTATTTAATAATTATTTAGCCTACTATTAAGTTTACTATAAGCCTTATATAAATAACTTACTTTTAGTAGTAAATATTTTAAATATTAGTAATTAGTATTAAAACTATTTAGTTTTTCTAAAATACAATTATTTACTTTAAAAATTATAAGGATTTAAAAATAGTTAGTATAAAGTTAATTAATTTTTACTAAAAAAGAGAATTTTTAATTTTAATAAGAAAATATTAATTAATTATCTAAGTTTAAAATATAATTTAAATTTATTATTTAAAAATAATATAAATAGAAATATTAAATATTAAATAGCTATTAACTATTAATATTCTTTTAAGCTAAAAACTATACTAATTTAAATTAAACTAAACTAAAATTTAAAACTTAAACTAATAAATTATATATAGTTCTTAGCTTTATAACTATAATTAATATAGTTATATTTATCTACTACTTTTAAATTAAGCTTTATAGTTAATTTTTTTAGCTTTTATAAAGTACTAATTATTATTACTTTTAGCTAACTTTTATTAATAGCTATTTTTTAATAGTTATCTTAAATAATTTAAAATTAAAATTTTAATAAATTACTTTATTAAGTTTTTGCTAAGTTTAGCTAAAAAGTTTATAATATATTTACTACTATTAGTAAGCTTAATATTAAAATCTAATGCTATATTGCTAATAATTAAAGTTTTTAACTAATAGTTAATATTAAAAAAGTAATAAAATAAAAATAGTTAGAATATAAAGCAGGTTTATTATTATAATATTAGTTATAATAATTTTTACTATTAACTTAGCTTTTTAGATAAGTTGTATATTAAATACTAAATAATTTTTATAAGTAGGTTATAATATATTATACTTTAATAAAATGCTTTAGGTAAGTATTTTATCTTTTATTAATAGTTTATTTTAAACTACTATGTACTTATTTATATTATATTAGTTAACTTTTAGCCTACCTAATTTTATTTAGAATTAACCATTCTTATTAAGTATAAATTATTAGATTTTAACTTTAATAGTAAATTACTATAACTAAAACATATTTCTATCTTTTATTAAAAAAGAATATATTTATAAATTGCCAAATTAAAACTATTTTCTAAGTTATAATATATATATCAAAGCTTTAAAATAAAAATTTTTTTTATAGAATTAGTCTAAATAAACATTTATATATTCTTAGCTAATAGTTTTATAAAAATTAAAAGTTTAAATCTTTTTATTAGCTATAAAAGATTCAATTATATTTAAATTAGCTAACTTATAATATAATATATATTATATTTTATACTAAAAAACTTACTAAGTTTAGCTAAACCTACTTAGTTAAAAGTTTAAGCTAATAACTAGATACTTAATAAGAATAGCTAGCTAATATTAATTTTTTTATACTAGTTGTTTTACTAGCTTTCTTTTTATTATTATTCTAACTTTTAATTGTTTTAGCTATAAACTTATTTTACTTTTTTAAGTTTTAATTATTTTAATATTTTTTAATTATAGCTTAAAAGCTTAAGTTATTAACAGTATAGCACTTAATATAAAAATTCAAATAATTATACCCTTACTTATTATTTAATAAAAAAAAGAATAGTCTATATTAATTTAAATACTAAAATAATTTTGACTAAAAATATACTTTTTTATTTTATTAATTTATAATAAAAAGCATTTACTAAAAATACTTACTAGCAAAAGTTAGCTAAGTAGTAGTAGCTAGTATTTTATAAAAGAAAAAATTAATTATAAAGCTATATAAAAAGAAAATTTATATTTAAAGCCTAATATAAAAGTATTAAGTAAACAAAATACTTTAATTATAGGTATAAAACTAAAAATGTAATTAAATTTATTAGTTATAAGTTATATTTTAGTTTTAGATAACTTTAAATCTTAAAAAAATATATATTATGTTAATAAAAAAAGTCTAAAGTCTAAAGAAGTACTAATAGATTTAACTAATAATAATGTTATAATATATATGTATAATAAAATAGGTTGGGATAGTAAAACTAATACTAACTATTATAGTAATAATATGAATTATCTAAATTATATAAGTTTTAAAAAAGTATAAAAATTAAACTATATATTAATATTATTTAATAACTAAAAGGCTAATTAAGAACAATACTTTATTTATAAATAGATTAGGCTATAAAAATAATTATAATAATTATAATTTCTATTATAAAGTTATTAATTTATTTTTTTTATCTTATTATTATACTACTTTTTTATTCTAACTTTTAATCTTTTAATTTAAAATTTATTTTACTTATTAGATGTTTTTAATTATTTTTTCCATATACTTAGTTTAATTATAATTTAAAAGTTTTAATCCTTATTAAATAATATTTAAATCTTTAAAATATTATTAGACTAATACCTTAATAATACTTTACTATTTTTTAATAACTATTATAATAGTATAATTCTGTTTTTCTTAATATAGCTATTTTTAATAGCCTAATCTTTTATTTATCTATAAATAAAGTATTATTTCTAATTAGCCTTTTAGTTATTAAATTGTGTAAATATATAGTTTAACTTTTAAATTTTTATAGCTTACTTTATTTACTTTTTTTAAACTTATTTTCTTTAGATAATTTATATTACTAATATAGTAATAGTATTAATTCTACTATTTTAATTTATTACATGCTTTTATTATAATATAACTATTAGTTAGATCTAATAGCACTTTCTTAAACTTTATAATTATTATAGCTAAGGAATTAAAATTAAAAAATAAGTAATAGCTATTATTAACTTAGCTCTTTAGAAAAGTTGTATATTAAACATTAGATCATTTTTTTACAAATAACTTATAATTATACTACACCTTAACAAAATACTTTAGGTTAAGTATATTATTTTTTATAAACAATTTACTTTAAACTATTTATATTATACTAATCAATTCCTCAATCTATCTAACCCTATTTAAAATTAACTATTCTTTTAAAGTATAAATGATTAGGTTTTAACTTGATGATAAATACTGTGATAAAAATGTACATCTATTCCTTATTAGAGAAGAATCCACTTATAAATGCTAAATTAGAACTATCTTCCAAATTATGATATATATATTAAAAAAAGGTGATTTTTTAAAAAGGAGAGAAGAATATTTTTAGAGGATTAAAAGGATTTTTGTAAGATTAGTCTAAATAAATGTATATATTCTTAGCTAGTAGTTTTACAAAAATTGAGAGTTTTAAAGATTTTTATTAGCTATAGAAGGGTTTAATGTATTTAAATTAGCTAGCCTATAACACAATACATATATTACATTTTATGCTAAAGAACTTACCAAGTTTGGCTGAACCTACTCAACTAAAAGTCCAAGCTAGTAGTCAGATATCTGGTAAGGGTAACTAGCCAATAACTATTAAAAATAGCAAAGTGAAATATTATTAAAATATTAGCTTTAAATAGTAACTAAAAAGCTTAGCTTTTTCTTTAGTTTTTTAATAATAATTCTTTTAAATAAAATAAGTTTTATCTTTAATTAGCTACTTTATTAATTAAGGTTTTACTAAATTTAGCTAGAAATATAAGGTTTAAAAAGATATTACTAAATCTAATTAATAATAATATTATATTATAAACTTATAATATAGTAGATTAGAAAAGCAAAGCTAAAGCCTACTATTATATTAGTAATAAAAGCTTAAATTTTTTGAATAGTAGGCTAAATAGCTAAATAAAGAAAATATATTATAAAAAGTATTTATATAATATTAGTTAAGTTTTAGTTTTAAAAAAAGACTAAAAAGATATATTAAAACTTAAAAGTAAAGTAGTGCTAAACTAAAAAAAGCTAGCTAAGTAGTAATTATACAATTACTAATACTATAGTATTAGAATCAAAAGTAAAAATTGATTGATAAGTTAATATTAGTTTAAAAAAATATATAGTATCAACTTAGCTCTTAGGCTAAGTTAGGTATTAAATATTGAAACATTTATTTTTTATAAAAAGCCTACAATTTAGCTATTACTAGATAGAGTATTTTGGAGTTATACAGTTATATATTTATTTTTACATTTTGAAATACCTACTATTTATTAGTATATATTCTAACTAATAGCAAAATTGCTCAAATTACCTAAGACTGATTTTCTATTAAAAAGGTAAGTTTAGGATTTTAAACTTAATATCAGATTTTCTAATAATTAACTTTGTAGAGAAAATAAGTCTAAAATATAGAAGCAGATAGCAGTAATTAGGATAGTAACTTTCCAGTTTATTAAGAAAAGAGTTTATTAACAAGCCTTTAAATTATGCCTTGTTTTAGATCTACTATATAAGAAGGACAAAATATTAAAAAAAGAATAAATAAAAAAAGAAAAAGAAAAAATAACAAAAATGGAAAACAGACTACTAAATAAAAAAACAAATAAAAGAATAAAAAAGATGGTGAAAGAATAAAAGAAAAGGAAAAATAGTTTTTAAATTACTTTTATTAATAGAGGAAAATATAGTTTTTAAGTTAGTTTATTAGAATTGTTTAAGACCTTTTTTTAAGTTTGCTCTAATTATAGATTAAGTTTAGGTTAGATTGATTATAATATTTTAAGGGTTCTTAGCCAAAAGTATTATAAGAATAAAGCTTTTCTATTATATTTAATTATAAAGCAGTTACTATATCTATATTAGTTAGCTTATAACATAATATACATGTTATGTTCTATATTAAAAAACTTATTAAGTTTGGCCAAATCTACTTAACTAGAAGTCTAAGCCAGTAGTCAAATACTTAGCAAAGGTGGCTAGCTAATAATAATTAAAAATATCTAATAAGTTAAACTGATTTCTAATTAAAACTAAATATAAATAGCAAGTAGAAATATAAAAGATTAGTAAAAGAAAATTAGTATAGTATACAAAGAAAATTAATTAATAATATTATATTAGAAATTATAACTATACTAAAACCTTAAATGACTTTTTTAGAAAATTAGCTTAATATCTTTTTTAGTCATATGAAATTTAGTTTTAATACTATTTTCAACCTTATAATAGATTAGATTTCAGTTACTTAATAATTAATTATAAAAGGGTAGAATCTCTGCTTAAATTAAATAACAATTATTATATTAGGCTATAATATATTATAATGTATACAAATCATCTGTTTAATAAAGCACTAGTTATTAGCATTTTTATTATTCTATTTTTTTTGTTTTCTACCTTTATATAAACCCTTCTAACTTGTATAACTTTTTAATAAGTGATTATTTATAATAAACATTTTGATTTTCATTTGTTATAATCACTGTATATTATTAGAACCAATTTTCCTATAACTATTAAATTAGCTAAAAGTTAAACCAAAACATTGCTAACTTAGAGTAGTCTAAAGTTAATATATAAAATAGTGTTAGATCAAAATAGCTTAGGATTAGCTTAAGATTTACAAAATAGCATTAGATTAAAATTGCTTAGAATTAGGATTAGAGTTAATTAAATAAAATTAAGTATTAAAATCTAATAATATTACTACCCTTTTTAGCCTTATTATAACTATAGCTTTATTTGTCTTTATAAACCAACTTTGTATTTAGATTATTATTAAAGTATTAGCTATTAAAGTTATGGCATTGAGCTTCTTTAGTTTTATTAGTATAATTATTACTATATTAACTTACTTTAAGCTTAGCTTTATATTTCTAAAAAGACTTCCTTATAGTTTTACTTTATACTTTAAATTTAAATTATATTCTAAACTTAAACAATTAGTTAATATTTTTTTATTAAGTTTAGAAAATTTCTTTCTTAGTAGGAATTAAGTAATTAACTTTGTACTAATTACTTTTCAATATATATACTTTTTAAAGTTAATAATTATTTTTTAAAAAACTTAAAAAGCCTTAATATTAAAGCTTAGATAAATACTAATCATAAGTATTTAAAATATTTACTACTAAATACAAGTCATCTATATAAGGCTTGTAGTAAATTTAGTAATAAAGTAAGTAATTATTAAATAAATATATTAAATATTTGATATTTCCTTTTACTATTAGCATAGTATAGAATTTCTATATAGTATAATTTAAAACTAAAAATTTGCATCCTTCTAAGACTAAAAGTTGCACAAATCTAAACCAAAGTAAAAAACTAAACTAAACTAAATCTATGAAAATAATTTATAACTAATAAACTTAGCTATATTTCTTAGCCTTATAGCTATAATCAAAGTATTCCTATCTGCTTACTGCTTTTAGATTAGACTCTAAGCATAAGTTTTCTTTTTTGTAATCTTTATATTAACTTTTTTAACCTTTATAAAATATTAGCTACTATAAGATCTAAAAAAGTATTATTAGATCTAACTAATAATAGTGTTATAATAGAAATGTATAATATGAGAGATTGGAACAGTAGAGCCAATGCCAACTATAGTATTGGTAATATGAATTATCCTAAAGGAGGATAAGTCTAAAGGAAAGTAAAGAAAGTTTAAGTAAAGTAAGCTAAAAGGATATAAAAGTTAAACTACATATTTGTATAATCTAATAACTAAAAGGCTAACCTAGAAACTAATACTTTATTTGTAGACAAAACAGATTAGGCTGTTAGAAACAGCTATGGCAAGAGAATAAAATCAGGCTGTTAGAGACTAGCTATAGTAAAAAAAATAGATTAGGCTATTATAATAGCTATAGTTAATAGTTAAGATTAAAAGGATAGGTAATAGCTATTTAGAAAATAGCAAGATAGGAACATTGTTAAGATGCCAGTTTTTAGTAGTATCTTAAGGATTTAAATACTCTTTTAGTATCTTAGTAATACTTGCTATAAGTTACTAATATATAGCTAAAATTAAGAATATAGAAAAATAATTAGAATATCTAATAAGTAGAACAGATTTCTATTTGAAAACTAGATATAAATGGAAAGTGGAAACATTAAAGATTAATAAGGGAAAAAAATAGTGTAGTGTATAAAGAGAATTGGCTAATGATTTTATATTAGAAATTGTAGCAATTAAGGTTATTATAGCTATTATTACTATTTAGCTAACTTTTATTAATAAGTATTTTTAATAAATGTTTTCTAATATAAGGATTAGAAGATCAAAAATAATAAAAAAGGTAGCAAAAGAAAATATATATTACTGTTGGGAAATGTCCACAAGGAATGTTCACCAGCTGGGGTTAGCCAGAAAGCAACAGTAGCTAGGACTCCATAAAGGCTAAGAATGTTGACCATAAGGTTATATAAGGAGGAGGCTCGTGCTTGGAGCCTAATCCAGAGACAGTGAGTGGATAGGAATACTCCAAGAGTAGCCATTAGGCTAAGGAGCACAGTTGGGTTCATTGGTTCAGGAGAGTTCTAGGGTTTAGTTCAGATCAATTTGGTTCAGTTCTATCGTTCAGTTCAGATCAGCGCAACTCTCTACTGTTGAGGGATGCCGATTATCAGTTCTACGTTATACTATGCAGGGAGTCTATACTATGCCAATAGCAGAAGAAATATTAAATGATTCAATACATTTATTTAATAATAACTTAACCTCCTACTAAGTTCACCATGGGTCTTATATAGGTGACTTGTCCTTAGTAGTTGGTCCTTTAAGTACTGGTAATTGACGTTTTCCCTAATCCCTCAGTAACACTATTCCTCTTGTTTTCTGGGCATTTGTCATTAACCCCAGAAATGACAAGATTGATTTAAAGACCATCAATGCTAAATAAAATGCTTAATTCATGCTAAAGAGAAAAGAACTTTTAGTATTGCTAAAATCAATGCCAAACTGGTAATCTATGTGTCCGGAATGTAAAACTGAATTCTAGTTAAGTGAAACTACAGCTGATTAGAAGGATTTCCTTACAATTACTTAATAAATGATATTATAATATCTAAGATTATTATATAAAGTTTTTTTTTAATAAACCTTTTAGTTATTAGATAGTATTACTATATAGTTTAAGTTTTTCTTTTTTAGCTTATTACCTTCTAACTTTCTTTACTTCTCTTTAAATAATTTTTATTATTAATATAGTAGCTTATATTAGTTTTACTTTTTTAACTTATTTTATTATATTTTAGATATTATTTAAAAACTTTAATTTTAAATAAAAGTTTAAATATATATTTATTATTGTAATTACTAGCTCTATATGCTAACAGTTTATAGATTTATTAACTATCATTGTATTAAGTTATAGACATATCTTATTTAGCTAATTAAGAGTTAAAGTTTAAAAAGGTTTATATTATTAATATTTTATTATTTGTTTAAACTTTATTTATCAATGATTTTTCCAAAAATTTAATAATGGAAAGTATACTAGGACACTATGTTGTCCCAGGTCTTCTAACTAGCAGATATGATTAAATACACTTTGTTCCTATCTATAATTTGCCCAGTTTGTTTCTATTCCAAACTTTACTTTTCAGAAAAATTTTTGTTACGAATCACTATACTCTAAAAGTGCAAGCTGATTGGAACAATTCTTGGACTTTGAAAATCCAAAGTCCAAAATTTTATCTACAAAGCTTTCCAACAATCCATCAACAACTCAACAACCATGATGGACGAACAAACTTTGAGACGTACTAGAGTTCATCTTAAAGATGACCACGTTGCTAATGTAATCCCTTATACAGCCAATTTTAATTAATATATCCCAAAATGTAGGTTTCTTCAACCGACTTTCCAAACCAATACCCAGATGTCGATAATTCCGAATTAGCGATTTGACCTTCAAGCTTTCAAAGAAGTATATTTTTATAAAAAACATTGGCAACTAAATTGGAATATGAAACAGAAATGTAATGTTAGGGTAACCGCATACTCTTCAGAAGCTATGGAGTTTGATTTGATTGGTGTGGATGCCTCTATCGCCAATGCCATAAGACGTATCCTTATTTCCGAAGTATGTAAATGTTTATTAACAATAACTAATAATTTTATTATAGATTCCAACCATGGCCTATAGAATCTGTTTTTATTGAAGATAATACTTCGATTATCCAAGATGAAGTTTTAGCCCATCGTTTAGGCTTGATCCCTATCAAAGCCAACCCTTACGAATTCCAATACAAAGGTAATTTCAACTACTAGTTCCTCTTAAGCTGACTCCTTTCATAAAAAGAATCAGAGGAAAAGTTTACCGATCTCGACACTTTAGTCTTTGGCTTACATGTCACTTGCGAAGCCAAAATGGTAAAAGGTCAAATTGAAATCACCAACGATAAAGGTAAATGAATTCAGCTTAACCATTATGCTTATATAGCGATTCATAAAGTCTATTCTAGAGATATCGTGTACCAAAATTCCGGAGATCAACTAAACAACATTAAAGAGCCCGTTCGCCCTTGTCAAGAAGATATCCTTATAGCCCGATTAAGCCCAGGTCAAACGATTAAATGTCAATTATACGCAAGCAAAGGCATAGGGAAGGACCATGCCAAGTTTAGTCCGGTTGGAACCGCTTCTTACCGGCTTCTTCCCGATGTCATCATCAAAGAGAAAATCACTGGCGAGTTGGCCCATAGATTCGTATCCAAATTCCCCAAAGGAGTCGCTAAAGTTGAAAAGGAGGACGGTAAGTCAAACTTTCAACTGGCAGTTTGCTTATACTAGCAATTTTTATTCTAGGCAAAGAAGTTGCTCGAATTGTAGATAATAGAAAGGTTACCATGTCCCGAGAAGTCTTAAGGGATCCCGAGTTGGCTGACAAAGTTCTGTTGACTAGAGTTCGCGACTATTTCTTATGTAAGTCATATTTTCTTGAATTTGATATTAAATGAATTCTTATGAACTATAGTCAACATCGAATCTACTGGAGCTATGACACCCGACTTCCTGCTGTCCAAAGCTATACTTACATTGCGGCAGAAGGCAGTTGCCATGAAGCAAGCTTTGGAAATTTTAAGAGAAGGTAGTTAATGGTTGAAAATGCAACCTGGGAGCTTGGTTTAGAATGCTAGTGTTACCTTCAGTTATTTTATATTGTTGAAGGCTAAAAAATATTAAAGAGTCGTATTTTACTTTTGTTTCATTTCAACTCTTATATAGCTGCTTTTATAGTATTCAATTTGTGGCTAAGAAGTATAATATCCGTTCATAAGCATATATAAAGTTGTTTACTGGCATATGTAGTGATATAAAAAATACCTCAGGCTGTAGTAAGTATGAGCCTGCATAAGAAAAAGAGGCGTCTTGATAAAAATAATTTCTAAACTAACTTTTGAATTTATTGCCATCAACTATTTGAGATTTTAGAGCGTAAATGCTAGAGCTACTGATATAATGAAGAATAAATACTAATAAGCAGTACATTAAGCTTTTAATAAAAGTGAACGTTATCTATTTTGGATTTGACAAATACATATTATCCGCATATACCATTTAAAAAACTTGATGGCATACATAAGTATTTCATATGTAGCAAGTATATATAGCATGGGGCTATATTTGACTATAGGTTTTCATAGCATTTTCTACAGATACTATAAAAACATCAAAGTGGTTCATAGAAATCACAGCAGTGAATCCAATGTTTACCTTGAAATTCTGTGAATTTATGATTTCTATCCATCATCCAGAGAATTTTGTCGGACCTAAGTTTTGAATATAGAATTCCCGACTTACACAAACAGGTCGGCCTTAAATTTTTCAGAAGTTATGATTTCATCAGATTGCTACCAATTTAACTTAAACTTCGGCCAAAAGGTTTCCAATCAAATAGTCAATGAAAACTTTAAGTATTAATTAATTCCTAATTCCAATTGGTAGCTTACGCAATTTGGTAAGCATTCCAGCCCACTCTCGGCTTTTACGTCTCAAATTCAGATTCCTATTTAAGTGGAAAATGTATAAAAGAAAGCACCACAACAATCCAACATGGTTAAAAAATATCAACTGTTTACCAGCAAACTACTAAAACACCAACCTTACAAATTCCTAACTATGACTGAAGCAGCAACCGCTCCAATCCAACAAACTTACTACTCCCAACTAACCAACTTTACCGGCATCAACCACTTATACCGTTGGTACACCACCGATAACGAGAAACTAGGTAGAGATACCGAATTCAGACTATTGGACAAAGTAAAAGGTCTAATCTTCAAGCCTAATGGGCATCCCCAACTACCATCTACCTACACTAAAACCAACAAGGAAGATTCCGATAGCGGCAAGGTCGCCGAAATAATTCAAGTCAAAGTCGGTGAGAACCGGTTTATCAATACCTTGAAGTTGAGTGATGGCAACCCTACCAACAAAAAATTAGTCATGGCCCATGGGTTCGGTGTAGGATTAGCTATATTCTACAAGAATTTGGAGCCTTTGGTCCAGCTGAAGGGCTGGGATATTTACCTTATTGACTGGTTGGGTATGGGTCTAAGTTCAAGACCCAAGTTCAGCTTGAGACCCAGACTGTTCCAGAGCGAGCAATCCCACTTGAAAGAGGTAATTTTACTATTTTTAAATTGTATTCTAATTTTTTACAAGGCCGAAGACTTTTTTGTAGAAAGCTTCGAAAACTGGCGCCAGGAGCTCGGCTTGGACAAATTTACCTTCTTAGGGCATTCGTTAGGTGGATATTTAGCTTCTGTCTACACTTTGAAGTACTTTGACAGGGTTGATAAGCTTATCCTAGCTTCTCCAGGTAAAAGGTTTATTTTTAAAATGTATATTAATATTTATTTCTAGTTGGTATACCTCAGAGCCCCTATCTCCCCGACAACTCAACCAAGGACAAACTGGCTGCTATTGAGCAGCAGAAGGAGTTGGACGTACCTAGCAACAGCGAGATCGACGTCAAGGATATTAGAGGCAGAGTTCCACGCTGGGTTCCCTTTGCTTGGGATCATCTCAAAGTAACTCCCCAGTACCTGGTACGTCTGGCCGGTCCCTACGGTTCAAGGTTGGTAGATACCTACGTCACTAGAAGATTCCAGCATCTGGAAACTGAAGAGCAAGGTCTAGTTCGCGATTACTTGTTACATACCGCCAGTCTGAAAGGCTCGGGCGAGTACGCCTTGGGATCCATTTTGTCATTTGGAGCCTTTGCTAGAGACCCCTTGATCAATAGATTACCCAACTTGCAAGTTCCAGTTACCTTTGTGTACGGTGAGAACGACTGGATGGACCACCGTCATGCTTTAAAGGTTATTCCCAACTTGAAGGTGCAAAACCGATTGGAGGTTCTACCTGGAGTTGGCCACCAGCTTTTCGTCGAGAATCCTGAGCAGTTCAACCGATTCTTGCTCAAGGAACTGGAAACTCAACCATAGGCTTTATAATGTTTTGCCGAGTTAATATTTAGTTTGGATTAAGTTGATCGTCTTACTTTTTCGACTACTAGAAGGAGATGTATTTATAATCGATTGGTACTAATGCTTAGAAAACTTCGATTTATTGTAATAAAGTGGCTCTATCTTTTTAACTTCAAATTTGATTTGTATGGAACTATGGTATGTAGCGTATATAGTATTTATATTTAGTTTGTTGAATTTGGCTTATATAGAGTCTGCTTTAAAGTGGTTAACATATATAATTCAATTTAACTGTGTCATAATAATAGTTTTGGCTATTTCAACATACAATTCTTTTGTGATTTTAGTATTTGTTTTGAAATGAATTCTACCTTGATTTATAAATTGGAAAGCAGCTATATATCATGTTAAAATATCTACTCAAAATATTTTGCAACAGTATAGGGTAAATCTGAAAGCTAAATAAAGCATTTAACTATAATGGACTATCCATTTAGATTGGACAGTTATTTCATCTCTTTTAAAGCATTGCTTGTATCAAAGCTAGTTTATTAAGCCTTTAGGGGGATCAAGGACTTCCTTGTCTTAGTTTCCACTTTTAGCATTTATTCTATTGTAGCTTTAAATTAGGGTATATGAAAAGCTAGTTACAATACAATCAAAAATATATAGAAATAATGGTTTATTTATTTATAGATTAGAAACTCCAGCTCAAAATAGTATAGCTTATGAGAAACGACAACAGTACCAAAAACTACTTTCCAAAACTTTATTCCCTAGTCAACCTTAAACCGAAAAAAGGTTCAGATCTCGATCACCTACTTCCTTCCTACTAACTTTAAACTGCACGAAACTAAATACATCTATAACAAGCGATATTAACCCAAGGATCCTTCTTAGTAGTCCTACCTTCCTTCTCCATTGTCAAATAGCCAATTGCCCACTGCCCTCGTTCCCTCAACGTAACATTGGCTACATAGCCTTGATCCCCCGGATAATAGACAAACTTATGCGGCTTCATAGTAGGACTCCTCAACGCCAACTTAAAATGTTTAGTCACCGGCTTGGAAGGCAGGATATGAAACCTATAGCTAATATTGTACAGCAAATCAAAGTTGATAGGCTCAACGATATAGAACAAATTGTCCAATGTCAATAACTTGACGAAATCTTCAGGGGGTTTGGTACCATTATGGCCAAGTCGTATAGAAAATGCAAAAGGTAAAACAGTATTGTGCTCGTTGGGATAGCCACAGTTGACTTTGAGCAGTGCAAACTTTGACTTCCCTTTGATCCTAATATTGATCTTCCCAGTGGGCACATTATCCTTGATACGGGTCTGTACTAAAGGTTGGAACCTCTTGACACTCTTGTTGTTTTCAAAGAGCTCTAAGGATGCCTCTAACTTCATATCTTCGGGTAGATTGATGTTGAGTTCGCCGGTAGCGTCGTCGTTGATGGTTAATAAGCGATCGGGTAGATCGGTCAACTTTAAGTTGTAATCAAAGTAGTAGGAGGTGGCGTAAGGTAGTAAAAGGAAGGTTTGGAAGCCAATAGTAGGCTTCAAGTACTGGAATTTCTTGTCAGTGGGGAAATGGGTGTAGATGAGCTTGGAAGGGTTGGTTAAAAAGTAAAAGAGGTCCGGCTTGTTGCTCAAGTTGAAGGGGTGGGTTGTTATTGCTAACCCAGGGTCTATAAACCGATAGTAGCCTTGCACTTTGACTAATTAGTGGGGTTAGTAAAGAGAGGAGGAGGAAGGGATTTACCAGATATCCAGGCGTGGTTCACTTGTGGTACTTTGGTTTCTAGGTCGGAGGCGGTACTGGGATCTATCGGTGAAAATATAAATATATAGAGGAAATAATGATTTGTACCTTTAAGAAATCCTTCAATAACTTCACATTCCAAGCCTAAAATGTTGGCCAAGGCTTTAAATAGATTGGCAAATCCTAATTTCCTAGCCGCCTTCCTTACCAGTACCGCTTTAGCGGTTTCTAGATAGACAGCACCGACCGAAGCTTTACTGCTCGATCCCTCACCATCAGCTCCATCTTCCGCCTTGTCGTTTTCATTGTCCTCCAAATCACTATCCAGTTCGTCCGAATCGCCATCACCGTTCAAGTTGGGAGAGGGGGCAAACGGTAGCCCCAAGTTGAAGTTGTCAAATTTGATATTGTGCACGATCCATATGAAGATAGATCGGAAGATCTGCCAGTCGAACTTGAAGTTGAACTTTAGCAGCTTCGCCAACCCTTCCAAACTGCTAGTATCTGAGTCCAAAACCTCGTGGATGTTGAAGCTTAGTACCTTGCCATCGACAAGTTCGAAATCGGTTTCATCAAAGTCGAAACCATCTACGTCCACTTCGGTTATAGGCTTGCTTAAGTAGACTATTTGAATGGGATTTAGTGGTTTTGTTGTTAATCTCGTTAGCCCCCGCTTGAATCCCTTTTTGTCGTCGATCGGTCGAATGACTTTACCGTTACTATTGGCCGTAGATTTGCTGTTGGTAGGTACCAGTGGGGAAGAAGTAGTGGGCTGAAAATCCCTAACATTGCTTTTACCCTTAACTAAGTTGGCGTTGGAGTTGCTACCGGAATGAATCCTCTGTAAGCTTGAACTTAGCCTTTTGGTTGCTGCTTCCTTACTCAACCGTGGTGGTGGGCTAGGTATGTTGGGATTTATATTGTTGACAGGGTTGGTGGGTTCGTTGTGGTTGGAATCTAGCTCTAAATTGTATTTGGTGATGGAGCTGGAGTCGGATTTATTCGTCTCGTCGTTGCCGTTGACGCTAGCGTTGTTAGTACTGAGGATGGACTGGGTGCGTTCAACTTGGAGTTTACTTTCGGTTACTTGTAAGGTTATATCGGCCATCAAAGCAGCTAAATTCTCCGGCGTGTCTTCCCCGTCATAAAATTCCTTCTCCTTCTCGTTGGTACTACCTTTATTAGCATTTACTTGAGGTGCAGGTGGAACCGAGCTAATAGGCTCCAGTGCTTGGTTGCCATTTGGTGTTTCAACTTCGGGTTGTAGGTTGCCATTGGTTTGCGGAAATAGTCCTAAGTGTTGAGAAGTATTGATAGGTGGTGTGCCAAAAGTTAAATTATGATTGTTGCTACTAGTTTCCTCTTTATTCCGTTTAGGTGGCAGTCTAGGTAACGGTCTCCTGGGCGTAGAACATCTACTGGTTTCTGTAGAATCGTAGCTGATATTGGAATTAACAAACTCGTTCTCGTTATAGTATTGAGGTTGATAAGCGGGTTGATAGGCCTGTTGGTAGCTATAGTTCTCGTCATAAATTGGTTGGGATTGATAGGGATCGTAATACTCGGGAAACTCTTGATAATACTCGCCATACTCGTCAACATAAATTTGCCCTTGCTGATACGGGTACTGTTGATACTGTTGAAACTGTTGATAATGTTGGTAGTTGGGATCATAATTATTATAGACCTGGTTATCCGGCTGATACTGTGCATAGTTGTACCCATCGGAGCCGGTATCAAACATGCTATGTCTATTATAATTGGGTTCAGCTGCATACGCCTCATTTGGATAAAAGTTGGTATCGATTGTCTGCTGAATTTGGTAGGGTGAGTAACCTATTGGCTCTTGGAAGTTTTGGTGAGGTGAGGCTAGGTTGGGCCTTGGGGCTTCGGTATGACGTCTTGGCCTGGATTGTGGAGTAGGCAGCGGTCTGGGCTTTGTGGTTGGATTGTTGGTTTCCCCGTTAGCTATTGCATTGGCTCGATCGGTATCGGCCATAGCTAAAAGTATTTCTTCCAAATTTAAATCGGATACCGACTGCTTCCTACTTGGCTCCATAATCTTGTTCTGTTCTGTTTGAGTGAATAAGTCGTCAGCTTTCAGGTAAAGTTCAAATTGAAGTTGACACTAATTTTTCTGGGGACTGGAGGTTGCAATTGGTTAGTTCAATTTCAATGGCCTATGGAGCTTGGATTCTTCAGATTTGAAGATCGGCTCCAAAGTCGCTAGCGTTGAAATACAGCTGTAGATAGTTGAGCAGTTTCATCGATATAGCTAATAGAATTTAATTGTAAAGTTTAGCTTACACATCAGCATTATAGCCTTGCATGATAAATTATACAATGGCTTGTAAGCTTGTTTAAAGTATTGATTCCTTGTCCAACTACTACAAGTGCTTTCAATTCATTTTAAAGTTTAAATATAGGTATATATGCATATTGAACAAAAGTCATTGGTTCTGGTATCCAATAGCTGCTTTATCAGGCTTATTCTATTTTAAACTATAGTTACAGAGCATTTTGGTTGGTTTAGTAGTCTATAGTAATGATTTAAATGCTAAGCTAAATTAAGAATCTGAGGTTGGGAAGATAGCAAAGGCCAAGTGCTTATCAATTCTTTTACAAACTAAACATAGCCACAAGTATTGGACCATAGCTACGTTGCACCAAAAGCATATTGTAGTCTGCTCAATCTTACTTTAGTAAAAGAAATAAATACATTTATTCGTTAATAGGTTCAAAATTCCAATTTATCAAATATTCCCAAAATCCACCTACTTCAACTTCAAAGATTCTTAAAACCAAGACAAGTAACAGTTACATGAGTTACAGTTGAATTAGCATTTTAAGGATATCGGATGGAGCAATAGTAGCATAAGGCTTATCCTCCTTATCGATCAACCAAACGTGATGAACATTACGCTCCACCAAAAGAGCTACCAGCTGCTTAAGTGTAGTTTCCAAAGTACAGTAAACTAGTGGACGTATACCTCTAGGAGATACCTAAAATGCATCAAATAAACATAAAGCTGAACAAGCACATTCATTTACCTTCATAAACTCTTGAACTGGCAACAAAATATGTTCCAAGTTGGAAGTTGATAGACCACGTAGAGAAGAAGCCGATAAGTTGCTCAGTATTTTACCGGTTTGGCTAATTATAGAAGCGTTTTAATACAACCTACAAAAGTAAAGATTTGATCTACCTATCGACAACTACAGTGGATGTAAATTTGTTGCTAGCCATTAGACGATATGCTTGAAGTGCAGTAACATCGTCTTTAACTAAAGTAACACCATCCGGCCGTACCAACCCCAGCTCTTGAATCGACTTGCCCCAGCTTTCACTATTTGGTAACAACTCAGGGTTCTTATGGAGGTGACGGAGGACGTCCATCTGCGTGATAATAAACCCAGGCTTACCATTAGTATCTAATACGACCGCTCTATGGATCCCTTTAGCCATCGAAGTTATTACCTATTTGTATTTGTATTTAAAGATTAGATATAAATTTACATCGTAGAGCCGATCGGTCAGCTGGCAAGTAGCTAGTCGGTAGCTTTCTCTATCAGTATCTAAGGACATGACCGCTTCTATGGGATTCAACAGTCGCTGGTAGCTGTGGGCGGGTAACATAGCCTTCCCCTCGTCTAACATAGTCGACCTTCTTCTTGGCTTACCTACAAGTTTGGGGCTGGAGCTGACTACCTCAGTTACCAAGTAGATTAAGACATCGAATAAGTTGACTACGTTGACGATTTGTTTGGAGTCGGTATGGGATTGGATAGGTAGACTCAAGATGTTGGCTTTGGCCATGATCATCAGCGCTTCTTTTATGGTGACGTTTGGAGATGCTGAAACGAAGTTGGAAGTGATACCTTCCCTATCCAACTTACTACTGATAACATCTAGTTGACTAACTTTGACTTCGAACAACGTACTTTGTTGGGCTAACTTCTCGATCATTTTCTTTAAAAGATGCAAGTTGGAGTAGCTTGAAGGCTTTTTAATTTCTTTGGCTTGATTTATGACGTATGGCGTGACGGTTTCAAAAGCTTGAAATTGAAAACTTGAAAGGTATACAGAATTAGACAGTTTTAATGAGTAAAATTATGACTACTAGTGCATATTTAAAGAATATAATATAGCTAAAATATAATACAGTATAAAATAAAAGCTTTTATTACAAAGTACAATTAAAGGTCAAGTTTACGGGTGCTAAGCGGGGATAAAGGTAGTTGGGTATAGAGTAAACAAATTTACAGCAGTCTAAGGACGGTCACACAAAATAGAGCCGCTCAAAGGCTTGCATTTGGTACCTGGAGCACAGTCCCTGTAAACTAGAATGCCATTGTCACAAGTGTTGAATCCATCCTTTCCATCCGCACAAGTCATCTGACCGTTAATGGAACACATACCACCTTGATTCCCTTGGCCATTACTAGGTACTGGCTGTATACTATAACTGTTATAAGCACTAGAAACTTGGTAGCTAGACTGATATGGGTCGTAAGTATAGCTTATGGCCGACGAGACAGAAGCTGAGGGAGTCGCAGTGGTAGCTGAATTATCTCCAGAGATTGATCCAAACCCGGAGAAACCACTGTAGTAGCTGGAAAATACGGCATATGGGTCCGAGCTATAAGTCGCATAGGAGGCAGTTGCGTAAGGGTCGTAACTAGAGTAGGTAACTGATCCTGAAGCGAATGGGTTATAGCTTGAGGCTGTGGCGTAAGGGTCGTAGCTGGAGTAAGAGAGGGTAGCATAGGGATCGTAGCTCGAGTAAGAAACTGATCCTGAAGCGAAAGAATTATAACTCGAGTAGGATCCCGAGCCTGAGGCGTAAGGGTCATAGCTAGAGTAAGTAACTGAGGCTGAGCCATAAGGATCGTAACTCGAGTAGGTAGCTGAAGCGTAAGGGTCGTAGCTAGAGGCACCGGCCGTCAAGCTCTTTTTGGACTTTTTCTTCTTCTTCTTGGTCGACGAACCGGAGGGGTAGCTACTGGCATCGGAGGCCTGTCCGAACCCAGTGAAGGAGTAGGTGGGGTCCGTTATTGAAGTAGGCGTGTAGGAGTTACCACCTGATATATACAAGCTGTCGGTAGCTTGGGCGAACAAAGCGTCATAAGTGCTGCTAGCGGCGGTGATGCTGGCACCGCTACCGTAGGCGCTACTTGCAGCGGTGATGCTGGAACCACTACCGTAATCGCTGCTTGCAGCAGTGATACTGGCACTGCTGCTATAGTCACCGCTTGCGGCTGACATATAGCTTTCGAAGGGGTATTGACCAGCTACAAGGCTTAGGAGAAGGGCACCGACGACTGATTTCATTTTCAAGGTAAACATTTTATTAATTGGAAGTATTAATCGATAAATCTATTATTGGCTAACTAAACAAAGTATAAGAGGATGGGATGGCTTCCGGGCTATCCGACTATTTATAAACTGAGTTGGGATTAATATTGGTGATAACCTTGATATGCAGTTGTTCGTATATATGGGCAGGAGATATCGTCGACTACTAATATGCAAAGAAGGCTTGGCTCACTTTGCAATATGCAAATTTCGTTTGGACTAGACAAATCAATTGACTTTAGTTTTTATGAAAGGATATGTCTCGTACTTATATAGCAGTCTGAGTTCAATTTTACGTCGAGTATTGGCTTAGTTGGGCTTTCATCTTCCGGCTATCCAACATCTTGGCTTGGAAATAAACCCAATAGGTTTTCATCAATCGGCCACCTGTGGCTTTTTCCTTTTCTATGTTTTCATTTGATTTTTGGTGATCGTCACCTTCTATCAAACTTTTGGAATGGGACTCATTTGGTTTGGAGTTTGGCACTTGTGGTTTGGATTTCAACAGCTTTTCAAAGGCTATTTTTAAATGTGCGGAGAAATATAGATATAAAGTAGTATGCTTTTAGCCATGAAATGGTTAATATGTACATAAAAACATTGGAAAATAGGTTCTTTATGATATGGTATCCTAAAATTGGATACAATTATAGCATCGCTTGCCAATTCAAAATATTGATGTGGCACAGTGTGCCTAGCGATCCAGACATTTCTAATATGAACAACCAAATTTACAATCTGAGGATTCTAGGTTGTACCAAGTGTATAGAACATAGTGGGCTTGTATATCAATGCCAATCCAACCCCTAGGTCGGGGTCAGAATGACTTTAATTAAGAAGCCGTGATGTTAAATCCTACTCATCAGTATTAGTTCCAGAGTCGTTCTAGACCATAGAGGCTTTTGAAGTATATATACGAGTGCAAGTCTCTAAATAAATCGACGATAGGTTTATACTCAAATCAATACATCCATGCAAGTTAAAGCTCTGATTAGTAGGTTTATTGTAAGTTGCTTTTAGTAGAATATTCATTTGTAGTGTAGGCGACCCAGGTCATTCAGTAGGAGAGTGCTGATGGAACAAATTCCTATAGGACTTTGGTACTTTGAAGTATCACATGGTATCTTTCAAACGAAATCTCAAAGCTATAGCACGGGTACATGTAAAAACACTGTCAAAGTTACTTGTTGGGGCTTTCCCTCTTGTATACAACTATTTACAATCGCATCAAATTCCTCTTATACTTTCTAATTTGAATTGAAGCTCTTAAATTTTAGTCACAGAATTCTTTCACAGTACTTGGAATATTTGATGGAAAAATAGATTGCAAACATTACTCAGTTCTTGCAGACACCTTAAAACTTTACCATATATTTAAACTATTAATATCGTACCACTGTATAAAATTTTTTATCGATTCCATCCTATAATATCTAGTACTTCTTTACGACTATATATCCGCTAGATTTACATTGACTTTCAATACCACCATGAGGAGTCTAAAGTAATGATACCAAGAATCGGAGATATTGAGTGCAGTAAGTAGTAGGGTAGTTATCAATATAACCGCATTATTATAGCTGATAAATGAAACACAAACACAATGTTCTATATAATCAATTTACCTTAAAGGTAGAATAGCAGCTTGACATAGTTTATTTACTATATCATATAAATAGGCTTTGTCACATGTAAGTGGAAAAATAAGCGCTGGTTTAAAGGTTCATTTTTTCAATAGAATAGGCAGTACTATTGTTACAAACTTTATAGCGGTTATGTTTCTAAATGCTAAAATGTAGCAATTAGAGCAGTGAACATACATACAGTAAAATGCAAACAAACATATATACATCAAAGCTACAGTATCAAAAGAACATAAACCTATACCAAAAGACATATCAACATGTGGGACGCTGAAATTATTTGGTTTAATAGTTTATTGTCGTGGAACTGCAATTATGGGACACGTAGACCAAATTACTCAGCCTTCTCAGAGTCCTTGGTGTTGTCTAAAAGCCTATAAGTAAAAGTACTAAATTCAAAACCTACCGGCGTTATCCTGCATATCAGAGGTCCAGAGAGTCAAGTTGTCACGCAACAGCTGCATTATCAGGGTGGAGTCCTTGTAGCTATCTTCACTGAGGCTGTCGAGTTCGGCAATGGCGTCGTCAAAGGCCTGCTTGGCGAGGTGGCAGGCACGGTCGGGGGAGTTGACGATCTCAAAGTAGAAGACCGAGAAGTTCAAGGCCAAACCGAGTCGGATGGGGTGGGTGGAGGCCAATTCAACCTGGGCGATGTCGGTGGCAGCTTTGTAGGCTTCCAGGGACTTGTCCGAAGCTTCACTGCGTTCGGTATCCACCAAGAATTCGGCTAGGTAGCGGTAGTAATCACCCTTCCTGAAAAAGTTTAGAATTGGCAGAAAAGAACGCTTACATCTTGAAGTAGAAGACTTTGCACTCGCCAGACTCGGTGAAGGGGATGAGGAGCTCGTCGAGGACCTTGAGGATATCGTTGCAGATGTCCTTTAGCTCGCCCTCGATCTTCTTGCGGTATTCCAAAATCTTTTCGCTGTTTTCGGAGTTGCCTTTGGTAATTTCCTTCTGCTCAATGGAGCTAACGATTCTCCAGGAGGCACGGCGGGCACCGATAACGTTCTTGTAGGCGACCGAGAGGAGGTTACGTTCCTCAACCGTGAGCTCCTGCTTGAAACCGGCAACCTCCTTCATCTTCTCGACCATCTCTAATAAAGCAGTTAGAATAAGTAGAAATATAAGGTTACCGTCGTAGCGTTCAGCCTGCTCAGCGAGTTTGGCGAGGTAGACGTATTCAGCTCTCTTGGGATCGACCGTGGTGCTCATTATATTTCTGTTGAAAGGCCTGTGGTGTACTTAGTAAAAAGTAAGGATGTGTTTTAAATTCTAGTGAGTAAAGACGTTCAAATCTAATTCACTGAAATTCTATTTGCTCTTTGTATGGATGGCTGTGGGGTAGGTTGCTAATTCCCTCAATTAACCGAGTTTTTCAAATGAAGCTACTGAATTTCTGCAACTGATCTGTCCAATAAAGCCTGTAGGATTTTGCAGTGACGAATGTTATTTGTTGATGGTTCTGCAAATTTGGAACCCTTCCTAATTAAAATTGTGTTTCAGCTAAACAAGTTTCCCAAGAGCCCACCTTAGAAATGGGTTCATCCAATCACAAGCCTTAATTATCGAATGTTATATTTAGAACTTTGGTGAAGGTTATCTTATCGATTCAGTATTTTTCAATTGGAAACGGATTTTCTCCAAACCGATTGTCAAATTGAAAACTCAGTTAAATAGAGATTATTTATAGATTAGCGTCATTCTGTAATTTGATCCACTAAAACATTCCATTAAGTTGTGATGGATGCCGCTTATTTGGCTATTTAAACGTTAGTGTCAGTATTTACGTAGTTACATGCCAGATTTATAATAAAATCGACCAGAAATTTCAAAGTTTTTGCATTTGCAAATTTGTACGGTACAAATTGAGCCAATAAGTCCAGCCATTGATGGAGTGCTATTTGTTGTGGAGGATTGAAAGGAGTTGGATGAAAATGTTGGAGTAGATTCAGAGTTCAAGAGATAAGGAAATGGCGCTTTCCTAACGTAGCCAGTAATTTCCATAGTAAATCTGTTCATTTGAGGATTTCTCAAATTGAACTCTAAGGCTTAAAGATTTGAAGTTCTAAAACTCTATTGGCTAGAATGGGGTTTTGAAATGAGCAGCAACTGCCGCCTATATTAGGAAATTATCAAATATAAGAAACAAGGTGGTGTTGTCTATTGTTTTGGCCTCTAAACACAAAAATTAATGTTTATAGGCACTAAATCAATAAAGTCTATAAAGTTAAAGGTGTAGTTAATAAGAGATATCTATATAGCTTTGATCCGAGCTTTTAATACTGTGACATTCCGTTCAGAATTAGTAGGATTCTTTTCCATATTCAATTACAATTACAAAACTATTGATTATATAAATATGCAATTTTGCTTAGAATCAAGGTTGAAATATTAGGTAGAAACCACTTCATTATAAATCAACCACACTTAATCAACCCATTCATTCCTACAAGAAAGGCACCTTTATATTAAAAGGTAAGTAGTACTTGGCTATAGTTTTGGAATAAAGTTTGCTTAATATGATTCAATCAATTAGCACAACACAGTACAAATTTCAATTGAAAAATAGAATTACGTATTAAGAATACCACCCAATTAAAATGTCAGGTTTTCATCCAATAAAGTTTAGTTGAGTCATCAAGCCTAGGATTTCAATGATCCAAAACCAATAAACTTCATTTCTTTGAAATTTACAATGAATAGTACATACTGCAAAGGCTTTGGCTCAAGATCTAATGATGATTGGAATGGGTGGCAATCGAACCGGTCCGAAAGAGTAGTAACAGTTATAGTTCCGAAGCTCCTAACAGTACCAACGATTTAGTTTAACATTTCTCAATTTTGTCACTTTCACTATACAATCATTCTTCGAACATTAACCCAAACAGCCAATTTATTCAACTTATAGGAATCCTGGTAAATCAAGAAGCAGTTCTTTTATTAAAAGTGCTGGCTTACAAACTCTAATTACGAGATATTTGGCCGACAAATTTGTGATACTATCGAATACGCCAAAGGCAGTACATACGAATAAGTAAGAATTTCCAACAAGTAGTTCAACCAGCGTGCTCTCCAAAATCAACGATGTGAGTGATTTGATTGTTTTGCTGGTAAATTGCTTGAGTCAATCCTTCCAAGATAGCCGATATTTTTACAACAGCGTAGACAGGATAATCAAGGTGTTTCTCTATTGCTGCTCGACAATATGCTCAACTATATTTATTTTTCAACAAGCTTGCCATGTATCACAAACATCTTTTGCTTTTATGGAAGGATATTTCAAAGATTGTATATTACCTAGACTTTATAAAAATATACATTAAATTCTATGGATTCAATCCTGATTTATTCATATTGGCTCATCTACAATTAAGCGTAATCTAATTACCATGCTCGAGTTCCCTAGTTCTAATGAGAGCAGGGAGTTCGAGAGACTGATGACACTGTATTCTAGGCTCGGGAAATACGCTAAACTTATAGTTAAAAACGTTGTAAATTCTCCAAAATCTCATCAAAAATGACGCATTGGATTCCATCATTGATAGCCTATTCAGTAATTCCCGACCAGCTACTACAATATAAAACCTAAAAAACTTTCGTTAAGCTTCAGTATATTTCCAACGAACACCCTTCAACTTAAAGCCGGGATTCGTTATTTCTCTGAAACCAAGGCACTTTCATCCTCGAGTTCTAGGATGCTTTATAATATAGACCATGCTTTTAACGGGAGTGCTAGCTTCCATCAATAGTGATTGTGGAACTACATCGATCATGGTATAAAGTATTTCTGAAGCGGATCATTGCTCATTGGGAAGAACCAGAAGATAAATCGTTTTCTTTCGCTACCTTGAAGTTCGATAGTAACAAGACATTACATTTCGACGATTCATATCCCGTTCTGAAGGTCAAATTATGTGAGTACATCTTAAGTTGCTGATCAAAGGGGGGATTATTCTTTCCAAAATAGATCAACACAGCCCCAAAGAGCTTAAGGAAACCAACTTTGTCATCAGTACGATCCTTAATAGTCTTATAGTATGTCTGAAGACGTCAATATATACCCCAATATAATTAACCTTTGAAGTATGTTGGATCCCAATTATAATAGCAAAATAGTAGAAGACAGAATACAATAAAACAGCTATGAACTTAAAAGCACGGCCTTCATACACAATCTACTTTTTTGTAAGTACTCCAACAACCAAGTAAATCACCAAGAGTCTCTGTTTATTTCTAAGATGGGTTTCTTCATTCTTCAGCAAGGGTGTAGTCCATCGAGTATAGCCGTTGTAGCATTTACAAAGAAGTAAGTTTCATTAATATGGCTCTATATCTCGACAATTATAAATGGCTGCCCCTCTTTGGAAGGGTTCATCGCGTGCATCTAGCATAGAAGAGATAGCCATAATATCGACCAAGTTCATCTCGACTGAATCTCGAAAGCTTATCATGATTTCAACCATCATCAACGCATGCACTGAAACAACCGATGCTTATTTCACCTTAGATTCGATCCTCTTCATCCTTTTGCTTATAACAGAGATCCGCTACATATTTACCTATCTATCTTTTTACAGCTGGTTAGAGCTTAAAGACTGGTACTTGAGCTCCTGAGATCAAAAGACTATTTTTTAGCGTGACACAGCTAACTTTTCAAGTGGAAAATATATTAAAACATATCATATTGAACTGTCTCAAGCACACAGATACAAAGTTCAGCGTTCAAAACCCCGATCAGATGGATTGTTACTTGAAAAATAGCAGTTGCAAGGTAAAGTCATAAACGGTACATCCTCTAACTTTTTAACGTCCTTGCTTACAGAGGTTTTAACTGTGATCATAGCTACCTCTTCACCTGAAATCCTTGGAATCATTCCCTAGTCAGATACAAGAAGTCATGCAGTAAATGTCGTATCGATAACTGTAGCCATCCCTGCACAAATCACTGTAACTCTTGCTAGTTCAACGAGTGCCCACTTGTAACTAAACTGTCAAAGAAATTCTACCCTGTGGTAATTAATTATTGATCTTGTACTGTCAAAAGAACAATCACCACAGGTACTCATTATGTGAGATTATCATCAGTTTTAAATTGCCGAGCTGTAGTCATACGACTCTCCTCAAATGATATCTTACTTCCAACCGGTTCTATATCGAGAGCATGTACATATGCAAGGTTCAAATCAAAATTCAACTTAAATGTGGGCACCAGCTGTTGACTGAGTGAACCATTGAATTGGACGATTCCTGCATCGAGGTATGCGACCAAAAGTTCGACTAAGATCACCTGTGTACAAAACCTTGCACTTCTGGCCACTCTCATGAAATGACCCATTATCAGCAAGGGTGCTTTATGAAGTTGATGTGTAACCATAATTGCTCGAATGATTGTAGCTTACCCAACAACCATATTTTGCTTTGCTTGAAATATACTCTATGCAATGCAGCCATGGATTCTATTATAGTAGAGCTCTCCATAAGCCGTACCAAGGATATATTGAACTATATCCGAACTCCTATCTCCATTATGAGTACACCAAGTTGTGCCAAGAGCTTTATGATCAACCTCCATATTCGAATTTCTGTATGAAGAGACTTCCATGCAAGTGTTTTGAAAAATTTAAAATACTAACGTATATTGTAGCCATAAATATTTAAGGCTGTGTGGGGAAGCATGTCTATCATGCTTTTGATGCACTAGTCTATGGAGCTACCCTATCGCTTTAAGCCCGTTCAGATCACTTGGTATTAATGAGATCATTTACATGCTACCGAACTGTGGGCACAGTAAGTATATAGAAGAATATATCTAATTAGTTTAGTATTCTATGCATCAGGACTAGATACATATTTTGAATCTAGAGATAATCAAGATAAATCATCAACTAATTCGCTTATAGCTTACCAAATTCAGCTATAAGACTATGAGAATATTCCAAGTACCAGAAACTCGTATTTATGGCACTAAGATACGAATGGTGCATTGAGAAACTTAAACTCTTCAACGATATGAAGATAAAAATGAAGACCAATTGGAATGTATTGACCGTTGATGAGAAGGAGTCAACTATCGCAGCTATAGCCAGTAAAGCTGACCGCAGTATATACGATTCGATTGATGTAGGTAGTCCTGTTCTAATGGGAAGCTCTTACTACATAGGTATATATTTTAATTTTAATTTTTTCTGTTAGATGAATATAATGATGCTACCCAAACTTTGGAGTGTCTCGATTGCAATGAAGAAATTGATAACGGCCAACACCACGTTATCAGTTTCAATTGCTTCTTTGATGGGTTTACTCTTTCTGACAAGTCAGCCAAGTAGTTGGGTGGGACTTTTATGTGCGATTTTAGTTGTTACAATGTTTTATTTATATTAAATTGTTCAAGATATATTCTATGTTATTTTTTATAGCTGATAGTTTAATTAATTGGTTCATTTTTTAATATATATAGTAGTTGTATAAAATATAAAGAATAGTCAATGGTATTTTATACTATTTTTAGCTTAGCTAAACAGTAATATTTTTAGGTAGCTGGATCGGGAGCTCAGCGACGGCATACAAGAAACTTGCAGTCATAGCGGTACACTTTCCAATCTCACTTGGAAGTAAACTTTCCATACGGTCGGCATTTGTATGATGGTAGTTGAAGTAGGTACGGTACCTTTGTGATTCGATAGCTGCTGAATCCAAACTGGCACATGGTACACCTTTGTCGCACATGTAAGAGACGTCGGCATCTCCCCCTTCCGCTAAAAACATCAAGTTAGCAAAGACATATAAGAATCAAAATACTTCTAAAGACGTTCCCATAGGTTGTGTTGCCTAGAAGTTGCTTGCCGATTTGGGTAAAGATATCATAAGCTTCATCAGTCCCCGAGAAGTAGAACCCCTTAGGCTCGTAGATCCCACTATCCGATTCCATAGCCAGGATATGGTTATCGAGATTGTTCAGTTGCGATTTCAAGTATTCTTTGCCACCTGACCCACCTTGCTCCTCATCGGCCCAGAAAATGGCCCTTAAGGTACGCTTGGGTCGCTTACCCAACTTTGCTATCTGTCGTAAAGCCTCCCAGCTAACAAAAGCACCCGCCCCATCATCCTGAGCACCTACACCGACATCCCAGGAATCAATATGCCCACTCATAATAATGATCTCGTTTGGTTTCTCGGAGCCCTTGAGTTCAACTATCAGGTTACCACCGATCGATTGGTTACGGTGGATCTTGGCACCCATAGTTAGACGTACAACTGGCGGCTTGAAGTAGGAAAGTTCGTCAGCCGTCTTGGAGACTTTTTGGGACCTAAGTTGGATTCTGTGAAACATCTCGGCATCTTCTAATGTGATGGCGGCACCGGGGATCTTGGACTCTTTCATGACGCCGGTGTGAGGGGTGCTCAATGAAAAGTTAGTAGCTGATCTAACTAGAGCTGCAACAGCACCTTGAAAAATGTTAGGTAGAGCTATTAGAAAAAGGGTACCGTAGGGTTCAGATCGAAATGCACAGTTCTGTCTAAAGTTGGAGGCCTTACCGTACCCTGTCCACAATGGGTTGCACAAAACAATTTTGCCTTTGAATTTACCCTGCTCGCCCAACTTCTTGTGCTCGTCCCAGTCCCGTACAGAGACTACTTCGGCCGTGATTCCGTCTTTGTCAGTGCCAATCGAGCGCCCTAGGCCTAGCATGTCCAATTTGACTGAACCTCGAGTCGGTGAGAGGAAGTAGAGGGACTCTTGATTGCGGGACCAGACATCAGCCTGCGAAATAAATAGTTAGTAGTAGTTGGCATTATATATGTGTTACCCAAACTGGCTGGATGTAGGCATCTAGTTTGTCTTCTTTGATCGCTTTCTCTTTGATCCACTGTAAGGACTATAAACTGTTAAATAAGGTTGACTAAATGGACTTACGTTGGTAAATCCAGCAGATCCGGGTAGTCGATGTCCATAGAGATCTGTCATCTCGGCTAATCTATCCCATGCGATGCTTGGAATGTTAGCGTGGTTGGTGAAGGAGGCTTACTTTGAGTTGATACTCCCATCGATCAACTTGCTGATATCGTTGGATAGAAAAGATAGGTCTAAACTTGATGCCAACGACTGCTTACTTTGAGCAAGTATGAGGCTTGGGAGAATGGCCAACGATAGTTTGAAATACATGATGTGGGTTGAATAGTTTCGAGTGACAGCTATTTATACTAGATTTCGTTGATAAGGAATATGCAGCATTGTCACAAGGTAGTTATCATCTTTTACGTGATCTTAAGGCCACATGACTTTAGTATATTAGGTTTTTGGTAACCACATATCCAAGTTTTATATTCCAAGAATAACATTAGACTATTTAGAAAATATTGTTCAAATATGGCTATAACTCATTAAGGATCTCAAGAGAGTTGCCATATATAGTAATGGACAGAAACATCACCTCATCCTAATGGTAAATGACATGGACGAAAGTATCACTAGACAACAACGTGAAAGCTATATTTATACTAGGGGCGTCTAAAACTGATGACCTTTTTCTATATTTTCATAACTTGGCAGGTTTTGACAGCTCGGAGGATTAGTATGTTTTCTCACTAAATATTTCAAAGTAGGTTTTTGCTTTAATAGTTGGTAAGGATACTTCCCTTTAAACATATAGAGCTGTTCAAAATGTAGAACTAGAGAAAGTCTTTTGGATAGATCTTTATATATATAGAGGTTTTTAGAACAGCTTTAAAAGGTTGAAAATGACCAAAGCCTACTTATCTTTAGTTTGAATTCTCTAGGATGTATCTGTATACAAATTGAATTTTCTTACCTATAGCTAACTGTATTTTACGACAAGTTATTGCAAATCTTTTATCTTAATTCTAAAATAGAGCAGGTGTAAACTTTTCATCACCCTAATATCCCAAAAACGAAGATCATTTAATAATAACTACATTGCTTTCAACTTAACTACACTGTAAGTTTTTTAGGCAATTGAATAGGAAGCTCAGCAACTGCATACAAAAAGCTTGCTGTCATGGCAGTACACTTTCCAACCTCACTTGGAAGTACGGCCTCCATACGATCGGCATTGGTATGGTGGAAGTTCATGTAGGTGCGATAGCTCTGCGATTCGGCTGCCCTCGAAATCAAAGAAGCACAGGGAACCCCTTTGGCGCACATATACGAAATATCGGCATCTCCGCCTTCAACTAAAATCATGTTACTAAAAATAACTACTATACAAGTTACCTTTGAGCACATTCCCGTAAGTAGTGTTGCCTAGTAGCTGCTTACCAATCTCTGCAAAAATGGTGAAGGCTGGATCGGTTCCAGAAAAGTAAAATCCTTTGGGATCGTAGATCCCACTATCCGATTCCATAGCTAGAATGTGGTTGTTGAGGTTGTTTAACTGGGAGTTTAAGTAGGTTCTCGCACCTGAACCACCTTGCTCCTCATCGGCCCAGAATATGGCACGCAAAGTGCGCTTGGGTTGCTTATCCAACTTGGAGATTTGGCGTAAAGCTTCCCAAGCGACAAAGGCACCGGCCCCGTCATCTTGAGCACCTACACCGACATCCCAGGAATCAATATGTCCACTCATAATGATAACCTCGTCAGGTTTCTCCGAACCTTTGAGCTCAACGATTAAATTGCCGCCGATGGGCTGGTTGCGTTGGATGGTAGCTCCCATAGTTAAATGGACAACTGGAGGCTTGAACATGTAGCGATCTTCAGGTGTTGTTATAACCTTTTTGGACCTCTCTTGAATTCTATGAAACATCTCAGCATCCTCCAAAGTTATAGCTGCTCCTGGAATCTTGGATTCTTTCATGACGCCGGTATGTGGACTACTGAGTGAGAAGCCGGTTGCCGATCGTACTAGTACCGCGACAGCACCTTTGAAAAGTTGGCTACAAACTAAATTAAAAATTTACCATAAGATTCTGATCGAAGAGCACAGTTTTGTCTAAAGTTGGAGGCTTTGCCGTATCCATTCCAAGGTGGATTGCAAAGTACAATTTTTCCTTTGAATTTACCTTGCCTACCCAACAGTTCATGTTCTTCCCAAGTTCTTACTGATACAACTTCAGCAATGACACCCTCTTCATCAGTTCCAACTGATCTCCCTAAGCCTAACATATCGAGTTTTACCTTTCCTCGTGTTGGTGATAGGAAATAAAGAGATTCTTGGTTGCGGGTCCATATGTCGGCCTTACAACTGGTTAAGAATTTTCAAATATATAATTTACCTTGACAGGCTGTATATAAGCATCTAAGTTGTCTTCTTTGGTTGCTTTTTCTTTTATCCATTGTAAAGACTATAAAAAATTAGTTAAAGTTGGCTTATAAACTTACATTTAAAAACCCAGCAGATCCAGGTAAGCGGTTCCCGTAGAGATCCGTCATCTCGGCCAGCCTATCCCATACCAAGCTATAAATAAATGTTAGAAATGAAATGTAGAAGCTTTACTTTGAGTTTATACTCCCATCTATCAATTGGTTTATATCGTTGGAAAGAAAAGATAGGTCAAGTGCCGATTTAAATGTAAACTGGTTGTGAGCAGATGTAAGGTATGGCAAAAGGAATAGAAATGTGTTGAAATACATATCCAAGGTACTTTATTTCGATTGTTGATGCAATTGAAAGTTGGAAGTAGGTTGGCTTTGATAATAGCTTTGTTGGATGTGAAGATGTAGTCTTGTGATCCAAAAGCGTGACGAAGCCTTTTAAGTTCTGCCTAAATATGTTGCTCGTTTTCTAATATATTATCCGGGTTGATTTGTAAAGAATCTAGTGATCGTCATAATTTAATAAAAGTATGCCACTACTTGCTATACGCACCAAACCTTCAATGTTCTGTGCAAATTTGATTGAAATAGCCTCATTTAGCTCAAGTAGAAGTTTATATCAAATCAAACTTAATACTGCAGTTCAAATAACAGCCCTACCATTTATTTAATCAAGTATTTGTACTTGTGAAATACAAATATACACTTTCAACTTGTCCGATACCTTTTAAGCCAGTATTTAAAGCAAGCGGTCAGTTAGTATCTCATACTGCATGCGTTCTCGGAAATACTCCATATCATCCTGGCCAAAGTTAAAGATGATCGGCCCTGAAGCTACCCTTCTTTTAAGTATGGTAGCAACGAACTGCAAGCTGAAAACCCCACAATCATATCCATTTTCCTGCTGGGGAACTTCAACTACGACATCATTCCAACCGTTCCAGTCAAAGGCACCTTTCTTCTTGTCAGAATACTCATCAGTTATATACTGACGAATAAGCTTTACCAAATGCATTAGTATACGCTTTGAAATAAACTACCTTAAACTCCTCGGCAAATCTATTGTTGGAATGGTTCATGGAATCGTAGTACCCAACCACTTTGTTGGCGAAATCTACAATGAAGCAGGTCCAATGGTAGTTCTTGTTGACTGGGATAACGATGCAATCCTTGGAAAAGATATCAACCTTCTTGGTCCACCTTCGGACTTGAGAGTAGTTCTTCTGTTCTAGTTTTGTAAATAGGAAGCTGTTAAAGGCGTAGCAGCTTAGATATTGGTCAGGATCTGATGCACTGCGCTGGATCAACATACTCACGTATTTGTTGATAATCTAAAGGAATCTAAATGAGGCTGAATAGTCTGTAAAATCATACTTCATCGTTGAGCCATGTTCCTTGATTAAGTGTCATCAGATCGTGGGGTGTAACCGAGCATTTTATAAGCCGTCTTAAACCATCTTTGATCTATTGTTAAGTGTTAAGTTAGGGAGCTTGAGCAAAATCTACCGTCTGTTGTGCATTATCAGGTAGAGGAGGGAGAGGTTCACTCTAAATACATATTTAGCATCAAAACATCAGTTCTTCTTATGCCTACCTTGGAGTTACGCTCATTAAGTATTGTAGAGTATAGTTTAGGGACGCTATAGCTATCATTAGTATTGGAATTTACAAGCACACTATAGTTTACCTTGCTTTATATTTGTTTATAAGCTGAGTTATAGTGCCTATAATGCTTATCCCTTTTAGTTCAAATTGAGAGTTGTGAGGATATATATTTGCAGGAATAGGAGGCTAAAGTTAAAGCAAGTTAGATAAAGAGGTTGATATACAGTATTTAGCAAAGAAAAGCTCTTGGGAGAATTGAAGTATACAAAACTATAGGACTTGAACATATTTACCTTGATCGTTCTAAATAGTTCCGAAGCATATCCATTTACATTATCGTCGATACCGAATTGGTCGAAATTGGGGATGCTGGTGCTTTTTTCTGTCTAAGTTGATTTTAACACAAAGAACAAAATGTGTTTAAAAATTACTGGTAATTTCAAGGCTTCATTTGACTCAACCTTCAATGCTCTTTTGTCTATTTTATGTTAAGGGTAGACACTCAAAGCAACTTACCTCTCATAAAACTATGGTCTAAATAAGAAAGACTTAGTAAATGGTACATGTACTAAAATTACTCTTTCTTTGTTGGTAATGTAGCGGAGTTAATACATCGAATTTCTGCATTCTTTTAAAGCTTGCACTTAAATCCTATAAAAATTAACACCTTACTATATCTTAAAAAGTACATTGTGATGGCCAACTGCAAATAAAACTTTACACTTTTTGGTCTGAAAGAAGTCTTCTGTTAGATATTGAATTTTGGGTTTTCGCTTCGGATCGGTAAACTCTGGGATTGTATTCATGCTGGCTTTAGTATCTGGATGATTCATGCTGATAGGTAGAATCGAATTTATTAAGTAGCTTGTAAAATAAAAGAACGAGTTGCTTTGAACATCAAGAAAGGTTGGCTCGAGCTTTTGAACTGGAATTTAGGTTTATCAGCGATTTATGTTTATAGTACATTGATGCTATTGGTGCAGTTTACTTGTAGAAATTCGCATGAGCTTATTTATTGCTTTAAAATAGTTTTAGCCGTTCAGTTGAAATTGGATGCTTCAAACTTTAGGCTCACTTGTAAAGGCAACTCATAATATTCAAACAAAGTGGTATATATTTGAGTTTTAATTCAAGTGGATATTCAAGTAAAGCTTACAAAGAGTAACTTACTGGGCTCACCTGGTTGTAGGTTTTAGTGTCTTATACAGCTTCTGCTTCTCTTATATAATCCGATTCCAAAATCCTTTAGAAAACTTGTACTAAAAGTGTTACAAAAGGCAGTATTCCCTAAATAATTTGTATAGCAGTTGATCTTCAATATAAAATCCATATCTGCCAATTCATTTACTCTTTTCTCTATCGCAAAACAAATCTTGCTTAGATATTACCGGATGCCACCAGTAAACTATAGACGTAAATCAATCTACAGCACCTTTGTAAAGCTAGAGCTTGAAAAGCTTAGCTGCTATAATTTCCTTTTCTAGCAAAGAAATTTCACTTCCATCCCATTCTTGCCTAGTTGGAGATTGGGAAGATGAACCAAGAGCCAAGTTAGTCATCCAACAAGTTATTCCTGTTTTTGGTCAAACTTCCACACAGCAAAAAAGGCCTTGTTGTCCATCAGCATTATCCCTTGCTTTACTTTCTTGAGTTCTATAGAAACCGACTCTAGAGTTCAATTAGCCACTAGTTTCTAAAATTAAGGCCTATGATTTGGTGAGCTTCATCCCAAACGAAGATTCTTACATCATATTTAAACCCTTTTAATTTCCGCCACATAAACCAATAAGCTTTCAGTTACTAACAACAATTAGAACTGGCTTAGACTAAAGTTATCATTAGTTTCACCCCTAGCTTTGAGTAAACGAAAGGCCCTCAGCAAGTTTCAAAATCGTATAATAGCAACCGGAGATCAACCGTACATTTCTTACATCAAGGTAATTTCTGCTTATAAGCTTATACATTGTCTTTTTAATACCTCCTCTTTATCAACTTTTACCATGTGCATTTAATAAATTTTATTTTAATAATAGAGCATTTAAACCCTCCATTTATATTTTACATTGTGTTTAGTGATATATTCTAAATAGGCTATTAGTAATCCAAAACCAAACCATCAATGACCGCCAACAAAATGGAAACAACAACAGCAAAAGCCACCTTTTCATCACCCGATACTTCGGACATTAAAACCAGTGTAACTCCAGCCCAACGCTCGCTATCCGTTTATTCCACCGATTCGCAAAGCTTAAAGGATAACCAATCGAAAACCCCATCTATCTATTCAAAATTGGAGGAAGAGGTGCAAGAACAAGCTACTTTTAACTTATGGTCCTACATACCCAACTTAACATCCATTTCAAGTTACATCTTCACTCCTTTTTCGTAACTTTAACTATCTCCATACTGTATTAATACCATTTTTAGTCAAAAATCAGAACCGACACCCAAAGTAGCACCCAAAAAGAAAGAGTTGAAGTCGGTTCCCTTGCAAACTTTCTACAACTCGAGTCCAGCTACAACATCCCTAACCAACGTGGTAGTTACTAGAGGCAACAAACCTTCGACTGGTCTCATAAAAAGGCCGTTGCCGTCAACAAAGGAGGAGGAAGTTGATGGACCTCAACCCGTAAAGTATTATGAATCGTTGGAACAGTACCCCGACCAAGAGCACATCGACTTTAGCATTGAAGAGACCAACGATCCCAAGCGTAGAAACCGAGCTCGACACCAACTGCAATTTTCCAATTCAAACGACATGGCTGACTGGATCCCTGGATTTTTCGCCCCTGTCTTGGAAACTTCGGCATCCTCGCCGGGATACGTGCAGCGTCTAGTCATAAGCGCTTTACTCTCGCCCACCTCCAACCCCAACAACGGGCATCCTAGCGCCATGGGCCGTAAGTTGTTCTCGCTGATGACGGGGTCCGTCATAGCTGGTCCTAACGGTACATCTGCTAGTCCTTTGGCCATCCAGTTCCGACCCAAGTTAGACTTGTACCCCGACGATGAGGATTATGAGCTTCGACAGGCTTTGACAAACGACGAGTCCAATTTAGTTGAACTGCGACCGATAACCAAAGGGTTTATCCCTAAAGTTACGTTGGATTTTAATCATTATGATACAAAATCCATATCCCCACCCCTGTCCCCATCGTTCGCACCTTCCTCCCCGTCCCAGCATGATATCAGTGGGACTAGTTACCCAAAGTATGAGAGTGTACCTGCTTGGTAATACTTGGATAACTAAAAGGGGCGATAGAAGGTGGGGTTTGGAACCCAATTGAATTTAAAATGGGAAGGGTTGAAGGATCAGCTTCGTATCTCGGTTTTATTTTTTTGCATTAGAGAGGGGTACCTACCATGATTCAATGAGTTTACTTGCAAACTTTTGTAAAGTTTAGCTGGTGGACATTGGTTTATCAACGTTGAATCAGGCTTTCCTTTTATGTTTCCTTTTCATTCTATTCTATTCTAAATTTATAAAGATATTAAAATAGGTTTACCGTTTGCTAAAGTACCCTGTTGCTGGTTTATTTTTATGTTAGGTTGGGCTATCAGCAAGCGGTAATTAGTCTTTGCTACACAGTAACTTCTATTTCCTCGAATATTTTCAACTTTCCAATCAAATGGAATGTAGTGTTATAAATTGAACTGCTTATGTTGACAAAAAGCTGGCCAAGGAAATTTCCAAAGGTGCATAGGATTTTGCACCGATGCTGTCTTTAAATCGGCAGGTAGGCTTTGGAAGTTTCATGGATCCTAAACTTCAACTGCACATCAGCTGCTTCAAAACTAGAATGTAGGCAACTTAGACAAACTTTTTATCAATTTAAAATTAGATACATTTTTCGCTCTTGAATCTATTTTTCCAGATGTTTGAATATGCATATGTAAAAAGCATCTTTAAAACCTATCTATAGACATCACAATCATCGATTTAAGAGAATATTTTAACAATCAATTCAATTCTACAAACTTCCAAATTCGAATCTGCAGCTATGAAAGTAAAAATCAACGCCTATCTGTAAACTATTTATTTATCTATTATGCTTAAAGTTGGTTTCAAGCTTTAACCACCTTATCATGCACCTGGCAACTCAAACCCTCCTCACTTGGATTCTCCTTGGTTTTATCCACTTGGACTTTACAACAAATTTTACAGGACAGGTGGAGGCAGTTGGCCGAAGCTACGTTGGAGCAGCTTTTGCAGATCAACTTGGTGGATACTCGCTGCTGTTTAGCTAAAATCACAAAAAATAAAGTCAATACCATTGCTTGGAAATTTTTATTGTCTGTTGAAATTCAAATGGCCAAGTAGCCAAGAAAACATACCTGTGGGTGTAGGTTCGGTAGCTACTTGAGAATCTATGGGTCGTTTCAAATTGGCTGTGGAATCTTCCTTCTCCTTTTCAACTTCCTTCTCAGCTTTCGATTTGAGTTGGTTGTGGACGTTGGGGGGTCGGATGTAAGGTTGGGCTAACCAGTGAGGGATGATTTTCAAACCTTCGGCATTTACTTCAAACTCGCCAATCTCTTTGCCTTCGGCGTCGGCCTACCAAATATATTAGTCTAAAATACAACTTCTAAACCTACCTTTAACTTTTCATCCAATTCCAAAATAATCTCTTCAAACTGTTCGAAAGTTCTACTTTGACCCAGCTTGGTTCGTAGGTCAGTGTAGATAGTCAAGGGGTACTTGTACAGCTTGAAGAGGTGAGCTCGAACGTAAGCAACGGTACGAGGTTCTTTGATCTCCTTACAGATGGCAAGGTACTGCTTGGAAACTTCCCATAACGGTTGGTACTTCCCAGAGAATAAAGTGGGGTTGTACAGTACAGCTTCAGCCGACATAACTCCATCCACTCCAGTCTCCTTCATGCAACGTTCGATATCCTCAAAGTAGAGGACGTTACCGTTGGCAGTAAACAGGGATGGATAGCGCTTCCTTCACCATCTTGATTTGCTGCCAATCGGCTAAGCCGGTGTTATGCCCTTTCTGTTCGCGTATCCTACCGTGTACCGTAAGTAGCTGGCAGCCCGCCTGCTCCAGCATCTTGGCGTAAGCGATAGTCTTTTCCACTTCGGGGAATATGCGAATTTTGCAAGTTACTGGGACTTTCAACTCGGTATCTAATTTACGTACCATACTTTCGATCAAAGCCCACTCATCTTGCAAGTAGGAGCCGTAGTGTCCGCGCTTGGCTATATGCTGAGGGCAACCTAAATTGATATCGACGGCATCGCACCTGTCTTCCACTAACTTTGCCGCATTGTATAATTGGGTTGGGTCGTTGGCACAGAATTGGACGATTAGTGGGCGGTCGGTAGGTAAAGTTTGGAACATCTCTTCCCGGTACTTGCTGCTATTGCTGTCGCCAAATAATTTTGCATGGTACATTGGCGTGTAACAGAGCTGAGCCCCATGCTTTCGGGTTAGTTCGCGCCATGCCTTGAAAAAATTAGAATCTAATTTTAAAACAAAATAATGGGTTTACCAGCTCCGACTGATCTACCTAAATAAACATTTGTCAGTATGTAAAATTTCTAAAATTAAATTTACCATGGGAGCGACAACATATTTAGCGCTGTTTAAGCTTTGCTTAAAAAATTCGTAACCTTTGAGTTTTACAATCTTACTGGGGTTGGTGGCACTCATATTAAATATTTAGATATTGTATTTTCTATTTGTATTTTCTATGTTGGTTGAGAGAAAGGTTGGTAGCTAGCGAAAAGCTTTTGAAAGTTTTGGTGGATAAGTGGTTTCTTCCTTAAAACTAAAGGGTTTGTGAAATGAAAATTCTTTAGGAATTTAGTTTGGGAACTTTCAGTTTATGGATTTTGATGGTGTTTTTGTTTAGAAAGTCGGCAGGATTGGTGGACCTATGTTTGATTTCCCTTTGTTATTTGTGCTATATTTTCAATAATGTCATCTTCTTTTTCTATCACATAACTCTATGTTTTCATTACTTTTAATGTAAATCTTAGGATTTGTCTTTTCAATGTATGAAACTAGTATATATCTTTTGAAACTGGTGTCACTTTTTACACAAGATTTCTTATGTTATATAATCTCTCAAATGTTGACTATCTATATCAAGAAATATACTGATGCTAATTTCGAATAGTTTATTTTCAGTATATTAAATAGGAATAGAATTTATAAATAATGACTAAACGGGTGAAGTTGCTTGAATGCTATCAGTACATACTAAGTTTGTTCTATAACAGCCGTACCAGTATCTTAGATTTAGTATTAAGGCCAATGAGCTCGATATATAACTCCCTACATATAAGCTATTTAGATTAATTTATTTCAAATCTAAACAGTACAAATAGCGGTGTACCGGCTCTATAGACATAAAGTTCTACAGATACCAATTTTCGTGATACCAAGAAATCCAATCACATCTTGCAGCTAGAAAAACTCTATAGACCTAATCATATATTTAACTAAAAGCATTCTACTTGTATTGCATTACTCTGTACAATCGCTTTGTTGGATATTGGCCTTTAACCAGGGCCATAACTCAGCATTAGGGTCACTTGGACCATACAATTAACCTACCGTCATAAGATGCGGTGACTAGCCAGTCGTCTGCACTTGCCACACTAGCTACCGGTTTACTGTGTAATTTTAAAGTATCAACCAAATCGCCCTAAAATTCCACATTAATCCTATTATCCCAGTTTCAATAAAAGCTACCTCAACAGCATCATAAATCAAAACTTGATTATCTTCACCACAACAAACTACAAACTGTTGCCCTACCGAAGCCATCCCCAATTTAAAATCTCTGTTTGTAAATCCAGCAAACCTTTGGTATCCAACATTAGTTTTAGTTAAGGTTGGCGACTAATTACCGATTGAGTAAAGATCCATTGGAGGAATCTAGCAGGCGCACTGCTGAATCTAAAGTAGAGATTAAATGACAGTATGTGTCGTTGAAAAAGTCCACGTTGGTAACCGGTGCTATTGAATAGGTAAATCTCTACTATAAAATAAAATATTGGCTTACCAGGCATCGTGTCAGTGTATAGGCGTCCTTTTCGTAGATCATATAAGCGAACTTTGTGGTCAGTTGAGCTATTGCATTATTTGTTAAATATGGACATGGAATGAAAATACCCAGATAGTATCAAGTGATCCTTTATCTTTAAAGACGATATAGAATCTTTACCATCTTCTAATATCTGAATTGGAAGGTGAGAGTTTGATCTATTGATAGGAAATTAGGCACTGGTAAATTGAATGAAAACTGTACCTAACGTCCCATAATCTAATAGTGGTATCAAAAGAACCTAAATTGAAGGTATTAGCAATTGAATTCTTGAAATGGCACCGGAAGCTATTATCGAGGCATCTTTGTTGAAGTCTACACAGTTTATTTTCTAAAAATAATTGAATTTAAAGTAATTAAATAGAATTTACATGACTATGCCCTGAAAACTTCTTCAAAACCGAATGGCTCAAGATATCCCATAGGAATACGGATCTGTCTCCACCCCCAGAAACAAGTTTATGGCTGTCTTGGCTTCTACATTAAATGACTTTAGTATCTCTTACTATCAAAATTGCGTACATTGAGAGGTCGTAAATCTCATAACCGTGGCCTCTAAAAGTTTGGATAGGGGCGCTGCTGTCTGGCTTGAAAAGTATTATCGTCTTATCCTTACCACCCGAGAGTACATAGTTCTTGCAGGAGCTGAATTTGGCTACTAAAACTGAGCTTAGATGTCCTTTCAATTCGTTTCGCTGTTGGTACTTGGGTTTCGACATTCTGAGCTAGGTTAAAAGAATGGATTGATGGTCAATGGATGAAGAACCAATGAATGACGTCACGTTCTTGGATAAATTGGATTCGATTTTGCTGGGAGATTGAACAAGGTATAGTTTGATGGAGCGTCCACAACCAAAAAATCCCAACCGAAGCAAAACCAACGAATTCAACAGAACCAGGAATGAGGCGACCAATTCATTAAATAAGGCACAGAGTAAAGTATACCCGTTTAACCAATACTTACCATTGTTATATGAAAGGTGTTCTTCGAACTTTGGAGTCCGATTGGGAATCAATAGTGACTCATCAAGTAAATATATTGGATGGCATTTAAGCTTACAAAATTAGTTCAATCCAGTCCCACTTGCTTTAGAGCTTATCGACGACTCCTCATTAGGTCGAGATTTCAACCAGTTTGAGCAGTTATTACATCAGGTCAAAGGTTCGGTAGTAGAAGTCGTCAACGGTACTTTAGTGCTAGCATTTGTATAATTTATCATTATAGAGCATTATAATCAATTCAATTTGACAACCACCATTTTCACCGGAGTACAGACCGAAGTAACTGGTAAATTTTAACTGTTTAGACTATGTTTTCAACAGCTTTAGGCTCACAGGGTCAAGTAAAGTCAATGAAGCAAGATTTAGAGTCCTGTAAGGAGCTACTGACTACGAAACGAAGCGACTTGAACGTATTATGGTCGAAAACTAAGCAGTATAATGCCATGTTGGCTATATTAGATCAACTGTATCACCTTTTCTCGACAATCTAGTAACTATTCAATAGGGATGAAATAAAGTTGGTTCCAGAAAAGGTTGAAAATTTGCTACGAGACAAGTATTACTTTACAGCGTTGAAGCTGCTATTGGGAACCTTGGCCAAAGTCGATTCTCCAAGCCTGAAGCCCATCAAAGCCACTTCCGAGTTGAAGCGGACCCTTATCAAAATAAAGAATGTAACTTTAGTTCTACATTTACGTTTTAATCCCGTGTAGACGCTACATGATGTGCTTATTGAAGAGGTCCATAACCACGTATATCTGAAAATCCATCTGAACCATGAGTTTGGTAAGTGTTTGAAATTTTCAATCTATTAATTTATTTCTATCTTATAGAGGAGTTCAATAACACGAGGTAATCCAGATATTGAGATAACATGATCGCTCATTTTTGTAATCAAAAGTAAACTAGCCAAGTTCCAAGGTAATGTTCATTTATATGTGCAAATCTAATGTGGTACAATATAGCATCCATGGCCAAGTACCTTGATGTGGACTATACTAAATACAACTTGGCGATCAATCCTGCTGATATAAAGGCTTCAGACCCAAGCAAAGAGACTTTGCTAGAAGTAAATCTATCCCTCTAATCTAAACTAAATTTGCATTTTAAGCTCGAAGATCTTGGCACCGATCCTGAAGCTGATTCCCTACACTTTTTGCGAGTACTAGTCGTGTGTATCAAGATGCTAGGCAAGTTGCCCGAGGCTTTAGATCGTATCAAGTCAAGAGTCCCAGTAGAACTGTATCAGCTGGTCGATAAAACCATTGGGGAGGTTGAAACTCGGCTTGGAACCCAAAAACAAGACACTGTCGGTGAAGAGACCTACAAGTTGACGTCACTTGCCGACCGTTTGTTCCAAAAGTTCGAGCTTGTTTTGAGCTATCATCAGTTTATTGTTTTGTTGATCAAGGACCTATACTCTGTAAATTTGATTCAAACTTTTCTGTTAATCATAATTTTAGCGAAGCAATTACATCTTAACTTCTTTCAATGAAGAATCTCCCAACTTACCGAACCCTACCAACCTTAATAAACGACTATCCAGCCTGAGAATAACACGCGAACTGAAAGGTATACTACTTCAAAGATATTTACCGACTTTTAGTTCCTACGTATAACATCAAGGAAGTATGGCAATTGGTCCAAAGCGAGGTAGTCATTTTCTGTTTTTACACTGACACATTTTAGATTCGATCGATGCTGAACGATTACTTGACTGATCCACAGTTACAAACCCTGGCCCCAACACTCCCCTCACCCAGCTTAACCCATCTGCAACGTAATGGGAAGGGATTGGATACCAAAAAGGTAAAGTGTTGGCAGGGCATCCTATTAACGCCTTCGTTAGCAACTGTTTAAGTTCACGGCTGCCGACCTTGACGATGGTCAGAACTCCCTGGATGACCTGTACGATTCAGTTCAATTACGTATTGAAGGGTCAACCACATCCCAGCCAACCAAGCGACTATTAGCACTTCCAACTGACCAACTGGACGCACGATCATTTTCACCCTCTAACTCAACTGAGGCCACCCCAACAACCTTCCGAACGACTAACCGGTTGACTGTCAACTTGGCTTCAGTAACTGTTGACAAGTACGCATTGAACAGCCAACTCTCGACTGAGCATCGACTGTTGACCAACCCTGATGTTTATTACGTCTCCATTTTGGTACCGGCTTGCCAAAGGTTCTTCCAGCGCATCCAGCCTTTCCTAGATCTGAGGTAAAAACTTGGAGTACAAATTAATTTACAAAAAGTACTCTGGATGAGGCCTCTGCGACCTTCTTGGACGACTTTTTGAACCGGACACTGATCCCCTCAGCTTACAGTACAGTCCCATCATCATCTAGTTAGCGCAACAGCCGGTAAATTTTCACTGAAAATGCCACTGACTTTACTTTAGGTCCCAACGCCTTTAAAGTTGGACCCAAGTTAGATGGGAAGCCGCCTTTACTTAATGTAAGCCGTTGCTATTTTGCGCCAACCAACTTATATTGTTAGGGTTTCGAGGATGTGCTGGATCTAGTAGCCAAGTTGACGACGACGCTGCATGCCTTACCCTTCAAAGCTCGTGCCTACTTGGATATCGTAGAATCCGTGCTGGCAGCCTTCCTCGACCGATGTCAGCGCTGCTACAAAGGTAAAGCAAATTTCAAGTTAACTAGGTATAATTTATAATAAGGTATCGTCAGCACTGTTACCAACAGCGAGGATCCCAGTTTAACTGGGACCATCGTTTCGTCGCTCTGGGCCCAATCCTCTGAACTGCTGACGTTATTCAAAGACCATCCTTACATTTTAAACCAACCGAGCGATGCTGAAATTGAACGTGAGCTCAACAACCAAGAGATTAGCATCGAGATCAACTTGAAGCAGCGTAAGAGCTTGCATACTTCAGAGCTGATGTTTGATGTCAGGCGCATTGCACTGTTAGCTACTCTGTCGCATAGTTTAGTAAGTTTTGAAGTGGAAATGACTCTAATTTAGCCTCTCCTTTAAAGCGTATCTTTGTCAGTCAGGTTGAGACCATGTTGAGCGCATCTAGTCAACCTTCATCACCCTACTCGGGTAAGTTGCTGGCCAACTTTCGTAGATTGGCCAATCTCAGTCTACTGACGTTACGCATCGAGTTCCGCTGCCACGCCATGTACTACCTCGATCTAGCCGTCCGCGAAGGAGACTACTACTTGGGCTACGACCAGCCCATCAATCCCGAGAGTTACGTCGTCAGCTTGAACGGGGATTTAGCCGTGTGCCAAGCGGTCCTAACTCAACACCTCAACCCTACTGACCTTGCGTAACCCTTAAAGCCTGCAAAAAACTAATTTTTCCATTTAGGTTCGTCTATGGAGGTATAGGTACCTTCATCAGCCAAGTGCTGATCGCGACCGACAACGTGAAGCACATCCGACGTATGTCGACACGTGGCTTGGCCAAGATGTTCCGAAACTTGGCGGCGCTCAAAGCTAATCTCACCCACCTCGACCTCCCTGACCAAGCTGGCCTCGAGTTGGCTTACCAGTACTTTACCCTCTACGACTTGGACCTGGAGTCGTTTGCAGCCCGAGCCAAGACGAAAGGTGCCATGTTCAACCGCCAGCAGTACAAGGCGCTGTTGGATCTGACGTTCGAGACCTTGAACTATGAGATGCAGTTGCCTGAGCAAAAGAAGAGTAAGAGCTTGGTCGGCCTTCGAGCTCGAAATCAGACGGCTGAGGATGATGAGGCTGCTCTAAGTGCCAAGGTCAACGACTTGATTACCCAGTCCTACCAGAACCAATTGGAGGAGCTGTATGAGTTGGGTATGGGGGACGAAGAATAAAAGGAATTTGAATTTTGAGCAGATTTGTATGAAAACTTTAAATTAAATAATCAACTTTATTATAGACAATAATGGGCAGGGTGTATCCAATTAAGCGTTGGCCAGCTGCTTCCTCTCGATATCCTGTTCACTCCACAAAGATACTCCAAGTTGAGTCTGATGGTCGTTGTCAGGCTGGGCCATAGCTCTCAAGAACTTTTTGGCCATCTCAGCGGCTTGGTCTGTAGATACGTTCATCGAGCCTTCACTTATAGATTGCTGGATCCACTTGGGTAGCTTACCCCGTTTGTCCGATTTGGCGTACCGCTATATTGATAAAAAGTGGTTAGGAGTAGTTGTTATACCAAAGTACCTTATCGGCAAAGATCATGAGACCATAGTCGGTCTTACCACGTAGGACACGGCCTACACACTGAGCGGCATGTCGCATGGCATCAAAGGTTAGGAAATCGTTCTCACGGATCTGATAGTGGTCACGGAGGAACTCCAATCGCGCCTATTAAATTTAGAAAAAAGTTGAGGGCAGTTAAATACTTTGAGGATTCGGGATTCAGTGTACTGGAACGGCATCCCAAACATCAGCACGGCTCGTCCATAGTGATGGTCAAAATCGATCCCCTCGGAAACTTTACCACGCGCTACTGAGAGGAGTACAGCACCTCGCCCGTTGTTACATGCAAGCCGGTAGTTTTCCAAGGCTAAAGAGGTCTCGGCCGCATCAGGTGTTTCAATGAATATCAACTTGTGGCGCCACACGTCGTTTAAAATCCCCTAATACAGTTAGAATAAAGTTAGTTGGAAAGCGTACCATATCATTCCAAAGCGTCACAATAGACTCCATGTACAAATAGCTGGGGAAGAAGGCAACTAAACCATCTGGAACCACCTTGGCAAACTCCACCAAAATGTTTCCAAAGTTCCGCACCACAGCCGGGTCGTTGCGCACCTCAAATTTGGAGGAGATGGCTACCTGGTCGGAACCTCTAGTAATAATTGCTGGCAAAAAACAGGAGCGGGTCAGCGTCATTGTGTACGATGCCGACAGCACAGGCGTCGAACTGCAGGATCTTGGGATACATGTCTATGGGAGACAAAGTTCCCGACGTGATAACAACCGAATCGAACCGTTGGAATATAGGTTTGATGGCGAGGGCTGCATCCAAACACACCAGGTGAAAAACTGGTTTAGGGATGACGGAGTTGTCAGTCTCGTAGGGTTCCAAGATCAAGATAAATCCTTCACTGTAGGTGGCGACCAAAGTCGCAAACTCGGCGATCCGGTGCAGTGCTGAGTAGCTCTCCAAATCGCTGAGCTCCAATGACGAGATTAGAGAGGTCAGCCGTTCTGAGCACAGCCGTAGCGGTTTCCGGTCAATGAATGTCACTTCACCCAAGTGGTCGATAAACGAGGTGGGCGATTCAGCAACTACGTGCAGTACGCGCATTCTTGTCTATACAAGTCAAGTCAGCATAAAATTTCATTTTACAAAGTTACTTTGAGATATTCCACAAATCTTTTCAAAAATTGGACAAAGTGTTCGGCCTTACGGATGTTGCCCGGAACTTGCATCCTCCAAAAGTTCACTGGGCAGCACCGGGTTGACCAGAACCAAATCCTCGTCTCTATTCATACGGTTACGATCCAAACTCTCCAGCAACTTCTGATATTCATCCTGAAGCTTCGAGGCGTCGGTCTGTCGCATCCTATCCACTTCAGTTTCCAACTTGTTGAGCGAACTCAGCGAATCCTCGAGATCTGGATTGTCGACGTCGATGGATAGCGATTCCAAACATACGTTGTCGATGTTGTGGGCCTCATCGAAGACTATTATACTGTTCTTGGGTAGATCGCGTGAAACTAGACTGGCAACCTTTGGATCGAGCAAATAATGAAATGAGTAGATGACGACGTCGGCCACTTGAATTGCCTTCCTCGATAGGTAGTAAGGGCATAACCGGGCTTCCTTGCAGTAATCCTTAAGCTCTTCCAAGGTGTAGACGCCAGAGGGCAGTATGTTGGAGTTTGGCTTGCCATCTTCATCTTCACCGGCTGCTAACTGTAGATTCTATAACACTTTAAATAAAATGGTAAGTATGGCAAGTACCTCATAGTATAGACATAGCTCCTCTATATCTCCTACCGGTTCTTCAACCCGTTTGGCTTTGACCTTGTTACGCACCCAACTCGCAGTTAAACTGCGGCATTTGGCATCGACCAGCTTGCCCCGTTTCTCTTGGTTGACCTTGGGGTTTAGACATAGGTTCTTACGTGACGTTAACCCCAGACCTAGTACCTTCTCATTGGGGTGGAATTTCTTCCTAAATTCAATCAAGTTCTTCAACTCCAGCAAGGCTTTCTCTATTTCGGGTACGGTACGGGAGCAGTATACCAATTTCCTATTACCACCGTATTGCTGGGCATGTCATTACAAATTATCAAAAGTAAATTTACCTGCTGGTAAGCCAAGATTAACGACAGTAATGATACCGTCTTACCAGTACCTGAAGGCATTTCCAATAAGCAGTGCCCCTGAAACCAGCTTAATTTACAAATTTGGGAAAAAACTACCTTGGCATCCAAGCTCTTCTTCAGATCCCTCATGTAAGCGTACTGCTCAGGGTAAATGTAGTCGTAAGGGAACAGCACTTCTAGATCATCTATACGGAATCTATTTGATACAATAGGTTTAGTTGTATATTGTTTTGTTGTAGCTACTTCATTGTTGGTGTTCTGCTCGATACTTTGTTGATTCCAATTCAAGGATGCTGATTCAAATCTAAGATGACTTCTTTTGTGTAAAGTGGCTGGTTGAAAACTGAGATTTTCAAGCTGGCTTTACTGCTATTGGCTGGAATTTGCTTTTCATGCTGCGTAATAGTTTTTGCTACTGATATAAGGATATATATCGGGATCTAATCAACATACCAGTCATCCCGTATTTGAAGAAGTGTACTTTGCATCTTGAATAAAAAACTTGATCATTATAGTATAAAATAGCATATATATGCATACCCATTTACTTTTTTATAATTGAGCATTAGTTTTAATAGATACTGAGTACTAAACATATAAACTTAAATGCTATTGTAACAAATATTTTAATTCTCAGTAGCTTTTATAAACCACTATTATTTAGTGATCTTTTAATATACTTTGATGTATTGAATAGAATAGTTTCATTTTATCGATAAAAAAGGTTTGGTATTCTACCGATGCTTTTTTATACAGATGTTGCTAAAGTCAAATTTACACCATTTATAGGAGTCTGTCAACTTATAAACTTGTTCTAGTATTTAGATATTTTGCACCTTTATTGTAGATGCCGAAATATCGATCTGTGAAAGATGGATCTTCAAATACTATGAAAACTACGGCTTTCTGTAGAATAGCATGAAAAACTATGATCAGTGGGAAATTTTGTGAACATTCTTAGTTCTAGATTCCAAATTGCATCATACAACAAATCAAAACCAGCTTGCTAAGCAACTTCTGATTGAACAAAGCTACCCCAATTTCAAATTCAAGTATAAAAAGGCGGGCAAAAAGTGTCTGTAAAATTAATTTCTTCTTCAACATGTCTGCCGTAAGTATTAAGTTTTACAGCCCAATCGATTTCAATATCAATTTTTAACATGCATTGACACTTCGGTTAGCTCCAAACCAAACTTGACTTATCCCTCGATGAGATCATCAAGCAACGCAAAAGTGGTAGCAAATCCAACCCCCAGAAGGAAAAAGGTACCTGGTCAGCGCAAAGGTCGCGGAAAATCCTTCAAAAACACCCCCTACGAACGTCCTGCCGCCCCCGCCTCCAAGTCGCTTCCTCAGCCCAGTGAACTGGGCAAGATCCTCGTCTCCAACCTCCACTTAAACGTCACCGAAGCCGATCTCAAGGAGCTGTTTTCGCAAGTTGGTAAAGTTCGCAAAACCTCCTTGAACTACGATGGCAAAGGTCGTTCCCAGGGTAACGGATTTGTAGTTTTCGTCAATGCTAGCGATGCCTTGACCGCTTTCAAAAAGTACCACGGCGTCACCCTCGATGGTATTCCAAATAACAACCCCGCATATATCTTACCCTAATATTAGGTCGTTCAATGAAGATTTCCATCCCATTCACTCCTACCGAAGAGTCAATGTCCATCAAGAACCGCTTAGGCCCGGTCAATGAGGAAGCTCCCAAGGCAGCGGCTAAAGCTCCAGCCCGTAAGAAGAAGGCTGGCCCCAAACGTTCCCGCAGCGAACGTGGAGTTCGTTCTGCGCCACCCACTAAGGAAGATCTGGACGCCCAGTTGGACTCCTACGTCAGCACCGTAACCCCTATTGTCAAAACTTGAAGCTAATTGTTTTTAGGCCGGTAGAGGCGAGATATCTTATGCTATGGAGGATTAGGTGGTGCCTTTCAATGCTTTATTTCTTTATTTTATTTTAAATAACAGCATCGCGCGACTGGAGATTAGGTGGCCAAGTTGTATGCAAACCAGTAAATTATTTTTACTTTATTTTCTCTGCTTTATTTTATATTATGCCTTTAAATACTTGTCATTTTACAATAAATCTTAACTGCATCGTTTCATTTATTACAAGCTATAAATTACATAACAATAGTTCCGTGATTTCATTATTTGCTCTAAGCTGTCAAGGTTTAAGCCTTCCGGGATACAAAATAAGTTTGACTCAAATCAAAAGCTACATGGTTAGAAGACAGCAGGCTTGTGTTTTTGAAAACTTGTACTTAAGGCCAGGCTAAGTTGCAACTCTCAGCTAAAATTAAAGTCCATCGAATGTCAGACCTAAAGGAAACTTTGAAGAGATTCAGGCTTCAACTTAGGTAAGGCACTTCTAACCACTACAGCTTATCTATCCTGAACCTGAAATGATCCAAGAAAATCCTGCTCCGATTTTCATCTCATAAAGCTCATTCTTCCAACAGTAGATTGTTGGTTAGGTAGATCGATGTTTTGAAGAGTTTGAGCAGGCTTTGTATGAAAGATAATGTTTTGTTGAGAGAATAGAGGCTCTATTTTAAAGATAGATAAAGAGTAGTTTGAGTGATAAGGCCTACCATTTCCCAATTAAGCGATTGTAGCAATTATATCTTGGCTATGGAATCCACAAGCCCAAGGGATTTTAATTTTTGGGAACTGACGAAGCTTATGAGATCTTCAGTCAAATTGGCAAACAGTTGGGCAACACTACTTACAGGGCCATCTTTTGAAGTAACCTATAGTTTATTGGATTGCTGTTATTTGAAAATTTTAGCTCAGGGTGGAGAAGGCTGCTGCGGTTAAAAAGCAAAGGTATGGCACTTATGTTAACTACCATCATATGAAGGCTGATTGTATGGGGAGTTGAATTACAAATGAGGTTAGCAAGTATACTGCTAGGACGACAATTTTCTAGTATGCGTTGGTTAAACTTCCTGTACAGTTGCTAAGAGGCTTACAATGTAACAGACTGATGGTAAAGTACTTTTTTAACAAAAAGTTGGTTTATATGAAAGTTGAGGATGAAAAATCTATACGCAGCTTTATGCTTATATATCAATTTCAACGAAATTATAACCATATACCATGTTATGCAGTTATTTTAAAACGTAATATTTCATTGATATATCTAAACTACATTGCATGATGGATCATAGTAATATATACTACTTTTATTTTTCCTTATGGGCATCATCATACGCTATAGCTTAATGAGATTTATTGATTGTATTTAGCCTATAAAGTTTAAAATATTGGTAGGTGGATTGTCGAAATATTTACCTGGTAGAGTCCTGTGTAGTACCCGGCGTAGTACCAAGCTTGGTTCATGGCATGGAAATCCTGGGCCTGTTGTCCGTCTAAAAATCAAAGGTTAGCTTTGAAATTGGGATAAAAAATCGATACCATCGACGTTACTGTTAGATATATTAAACTAAATAGAAAAAGTAGTTAGCACTATAGTATATAATTGAGGTTACGAAAGGCTGGGCCTCGGCATTATGGTTGCTGTAAGTTTGTTGGGTGTTGGTAGTGTTCAATTCAGGGACCTTAATAAACATGAACGTTAGTTGATGTAAATCTGAGTTGTTTACTTGGTTTGAACTTTCGTCCACATTTTGGGAAATCGAATGGACTTCACTATCTTTGGGCACTATACCTTAAAACATATATTAAAGTTTATAAATTTGTAAAAATTTACTTTCAGAGTTTTGGCTTTCATGGCTTACGATTGCATTTTCCTACGAGAACCATAGTTCAGTATTTGACTTATGTTGCCTATATTTCAAAAAATACCTCAACTTCACTTGACAAATTAGTTGGATATGTAGTTTAAAAATGAATACCTTATATCGATAACTTGAGTTTGCTGCTAGTACTAAGATAAGTAATATGTATATGGTATTAAAACTTATACCCTAAACAATAGGATTAGGTATTGAATATTAAAATGCTTTCTTACTTTCGGTTGTTCTTTTTGGCTTTCTTCTTGGGTTTATAAGTCTGTAAAATAGATGGTTAGTAAAGGCCTCAAAAAGTAGCCTGCCTTATTCTGGTTGACACAGTCATCCCAAGCTTGAATTAATAATGTGTCGTCCCAACAATCTTTGTCGAATAAGTTTATGTCTATTGGTTCGAATGTAGCTGAGTTACTCAAATCGATTGCTTCATTTGGGTTGGTAGAGTCTTCTTGAGCATTGCTTTCATTCATTGCTTTCTCATGTGACTATTGGAGTTTAGCTTTTAAAAAGTTGTTTGGACAAGTAACTTACGTTTATAGTCTCTAATAGATCTTCGAACTCATCCATGGTATATTTAAATTTGAAAGCAAAAAGCTGACTTGTCAAATGGAACTGGGAAGCTTTTCTGGTATAAACTGGGTTTTTGCATCATTGCCAAGATTGATGGTACAAATCATAATATTATTAGTACGATTCTATAATAAATTTAGTACGAAACTACAGTATAGATTGGCATTATTACTAGCTTGTACTGATGGTAGCTCAAGGTCCTTTTTAGTATGTAGATATACGTATTTTAAGCTCTTTTCCTTTAAAAATGCGTTTAAATAAGAGCATAGTGATACTAAATTCCAAATAATAGTTTAATCAGTAGATAGAAGCGATGAGGCAAAATCTACACTGTTATACTAACTGATGTAGCTGATGCATTGTGCTCAGCTATATTTGACTAAACATCTTCAATCCAGTCTCAAAGCATAGTCTACCCAGTCAACTTATTTCCAATAAAACATACAATTAATCTGGCCTACAAAGCTTTATTATCAATTTATTAACCTAAAACTCAAAATATTAAACTTATCATCCATCAGTTGAAAGTAAAAACACATGCTTTTTATATATTTCTATTTTTTATCACTCTTCAAATTAAGCTACTAAGTTTATCTATAAAACTATGCACTACTAAATTTATAATTTGTTCCGTTTTAGCAAAATATATTCCAACCGATGATAAAATCCAAGTTTGAAAATTTAATTTTCAAAATTTTCGATACCTTTACCTAAAGTATCTCAGAACTCAACATCTCAACCAAATTCAAATAGATGCGACGAACTACCCAACATCAACTTAGAAGAGTTCGAATAAATTTCAATACCAATTCAACCTATCGACTAAATTTAGTAACCAAACTAAGTACTTATAGTAAAGTTAATAACTCGAGAGAATACGGAAGTTTGTTCGATAGTTATAAAAGCAATGCGGAAGTTCAACCTATTGAATTAAGTAAGTTGTTTTGTATATCGAATTTTAACCAAGAATATATGGTTTTGAATTTTATTGTAGATATAAGGAGTGAGGAAGTGAAAATAGGTTGTCAGATCTTATTGAATCAGACCAAAAAGAATACTAATGATAATGGGATACCCGAACTCAGCTATAAAAGGTTATTGGAACTGGTAGAAACAACTCAAAACAACTATTTCGAGTCTCGACTTTTAAATAGTAATTTATTTCCAACATTTATTTTAATTTATATTTTTTATTTCTAGTATGTAACAATTCTTTACCTCAACTTTTCAATTATACCAACCTGTTGATAAAGTTGATAAAGATCTACGGTATTCATTATTTTCAATATTTCCTACTAATATCAAGTATCGCTATAGATTTAAAAGACCTAAAACTAGTATTATCGAATTGGTTGAAATACTTAATAAAGTCGGATTATGACAACGGAGTAGTAACTTATGTAAACTTGATATATAATGGTAATTTATTATTATAAAAGCATCAGCAACCCACAATCTAATAAACTTTTTATTACAATCTATAGATTTTATACCAGCTATCAAAGAGTATAAAGATACCGATACCTTGTTGAAGAAGGTGGCTGATAAAGGCCATCCATTAGCTGCTGTTTTGTACGGAAAGAGACTCTTATCCAAAGGGAAGGTGGCTCTAAGCCTTGTGTATTTGGAAAAGGCGGCCCAACAAGGCGTAGTACCGGCTTTGAACCAGCTTGGACATCTCTATCGACAAGATCAGTATGTAAGGAAGGATTTAGAGAAAAGTATTCAGTACTATAAAATCGCAGCGAAATCGGGTAAGTAAAATCTATAATTCCAATCTCGATACTTATATTCCAAACTATAGGTGATCTTGAATCCAACTTCTACCTAGGCAACCTACTGTCACAAAGTAAGACTCCAGAGGAAGGAATTCCTTATCTGGAGGTAGCGGCAAGAAAAGGTTCCATCGAAGCACAGTTCAATTTGGGGAGTTTGTACTTTCAAATCGATAAAGTAAAGCACCAGCCGTTGATAATAGAGTTTTGGGAGATGGCATCTATACAGAATTTCCATCCGGCGATCGTAAGTTTTTTGAATTTGTTAATGTTTTTTGCTAATAAATGATTTTGCTTAGATCAATTTGGCCAAATTTTATAAAGAGCTGGGGGATTTAGAAAAGTCGAAGATTTTGCTGCAAAAGGTGGTTGATAACTTTAAAGGTCAGAAAGTTGCCCAAATAGCTAAAGAATTGTTGGTTGGAGTCAATAAGGAAATTGAAGAAGGTTTAAAGCCAAGTCTTACCAAACCGACTGAGGAGGATAAGATAGATGGAAAGGATAGTAGATGTTCAGTTATGTGATTTGACACATTTCTTTAGAAAAATAAACATATGTACAACACTAAAAATCTTTGATTTAATACACCGCTTTTGCTCTACTTTATACTAAAGATTTGCTTTTATTCCAATTACAAAGTCAAAACCTTGGATAAACTATCCAACTTGATACGGTAGGGTTGGTTGGTCTTGACTTCGGAAAGTTTGGTTGAGGGGATGGTGACTTGTTCTCCATTAATTTGCCAGCCTAAAATCTCTAAGAAGGTTTTCAATTCGGAATCTAAATTTCAACGATTAAAATTTTGACATCAAATTCAACATTCTGAAGAATAGAAAAAGTACCTTTTAAATTCAAATAACTCTCCAACAGGTTGAGTTCAATAGACTTGAAGGTAAGTTTGATGATATTGACTACTACGTTGCGAATTTCCTTGTTGAAGTATTGGATTTCCTTCGAACCTTCCTTGACAATTTCCGAGTTGAGTTTCTGCCACAAGCTGACGAAGCTAGCTTCTTCTAAACAGTGGAAGACTTCGACTAAAGCTTGGATTTTGGATTCTTTGAGCTAAAGTTTCAAAAGATAAAAACGTAAGAATAGAATACAAGGGATGGTAAGTTAGTGTCTTTGACTTTCTAAACTGCTTTAAATTACAAATAGAACTTACTAAGCCGGGTTGTAAGAGGGATAGGTACATAGTAAAGTCCAGCTCGGGCAGTTTGATTAAAGCTAGGCTTAAGACAGTAGTTACAACTTCCAAGTTGATAAGATTGGGATTGAATTGGTACCTGGACATTACAAAAAATTATATTAGCAAAAGGCTCCAAGGATTGAAAATTCATGAATTTACAGTTCGAGGAGGGCCAAATTGGCAAACAGGTCGTAGGTTTGGTTACGGCACTGTTCAGCTAAGTAAGTTTCCAACTCGGGTAGGTTTTCGGGGTTGTAACGCTCAACGCCATCCAGCATGTCGGTTAACTTTTGGGGTCGGGTGGTGGTCATCTTGGTTTTCAGTTGAAAATGCAAAAACTTTAGAAAATTTCAAAGCTTCAAAGTTTAGTTTAGTTTGGAACTAAATTTTGCAAGTAGGAGTTGGTGAGTTTGTGGTTATTGGACAACCTGACAAATGGTTTTGGAGATTTTGAAGTGGTGGGTTTGGTACAGTTTAGTAGAGTTTTGGAGCACTAAATTGGATTTAGATTTACAAATTTTTGTAATCAATTTTTGGATGCTTTTAGTATATTTCAAGAGATAGAAACCGGCTCTGTCCCAAAATAAATCTCCCGGTTCAGCATTTAAAGGATATTTGGTTTGGAGATTATTTTGAAACAAAAGTAAACTGAAAAGATTTTGGCTATTGCACTAAGCCTTAGCTTGGATTTATATATAGCAGTCTAGTACCTTCCAATTGACAAAGATACTTATTTCTTAGACAGATTGTAAGAAGGGAGAGAAAAGCACTAGAAGAATATGTAGGCTGCTAAAGTAGCACTATATACTTTACTCTAACTTTATCATGAAACATATATGTATATTTTATAATACTCATGTACAGTTCAATTAAAAGTCTCAACTATATATGTGTAGAATCAAAAACTTAATGCAAATATAAATACGTTGAGCCAAGCATACTATCCAAATATACATTTTATCAGTACTCTATAAACATCATTAGTTAAAGTAACCCGACTCCAACCTATCCTTTCTGATACGGACTCGACAACGTAGAGCTGGTATCCCAACTAATATGTTCATTCAATGACGTCGAACTCAAACTAAATACCCTACGGTTATCCTCTAAATTTTCGTAAGAGTCGTTGAACTTCAACATATTCAAGTGTAAGTTACTAGGCTCCCATATAGGTTCGGGTGCCTTTAACACAATGCTGTCCAAACCAGTATTGTCTTTGGTGCTATGGAAGGGATTCCACTTGTGTAAACTGAAGTTGAAATTATCGTTATACCGGTTGACGATGAGAATCAAAATGATAATGAACATAAACACGCCTACCACGATTAATACACAATCCAAAAGTTCTGTTGAAGAAACCTCCTGCTTCAAATTTTGAGGCAAGTACTCATCTGCCAACCTCCAAGTATCGGTATCGATGATCTGCAGGTTGAAGTTGGGATTTGGTTGGTCGGTCAGTCCAAAACTAGTTATCAGGTAGTTGTTGACGAGTTGCGTGCAACCTTTATACCCAGGTGATCGGAAATTGCCGACTGAAATCTGACTCCACGACTTTGTCTTGATGTTGAAGCTGTAGATCGTGTTTGAGAAGATCGTCAGATTTTGGACGTATGCACCACCGCTTATGACAATACTATCCTTGATCAAAGTTGCCGAATGCCCATGCCTTGTGCTAGGGATCTTACCAACTGCGTTTATATAAGACCAACTGTAACTCGTCAAATTGAAAGTTAAAATGCGTTGGAAGGATTGAAAAATCGGTGTTGGGATGGTGGCGAAATCTTCGGTTATCGTTATACCTCCCAAGATGTACATGATATTGTCCTTTATGACGGTGGCATGCCCTTCAACGGAACTGATGTTCCAGCTCTGCGTGGAGTCGTGGTCTTTACCCAACCACCAGCCCCTCCAATCCATCTCGTAGTACTTGAGGTAAGTGACCTTAACATCCTTATCGCCGTTGAACTGGTGGCCACCAAACAAGATAATTTGGTTCAAGTCGCTGGGGTTGTGGACCCAGGTTGATTTGTAGGCGTTAATAGTACCTCTACCCTTGTTGATGTCTTCGACGAATCGGACGTGAGAGGATTCCTGGTCCAAGTTGAAAGTTTCAGTAGTAACATCGTAGTACCAAAACGATTGAGCAGTATCCAAATTTTCACCACCAAAGACGTATATTTCGCTGTAGAACTGGCCACGGTCGATTACGTTGGGGTACATAAAGCTGGGCAGTTTTATCGATGTAGCGTTGGAGACAGTTGGGGCTATTTGATTGAAGGTCGCATTTAAATCTTGTCGTATCGATAAATCCAACTTGTAAATAAATTCGTTAGGTTCTTGAGTCGAGGCCGTATAATCCGCTATAGAGCTTCCTCCAAACCAGTAGATGTTGTTACGTAGTAACGCACACCCGCCTCCATAGATTTGGTTTGGGTTTTTGCATGTCGCTACGGTTAGCAAGATTAAAGTAAATATTAGTTGATGACCCATTGTATTTTCTCTAAAAGGAATAAAAGGTATAGAAGGAATACACTTGAGTATATGGTTTAGCTTTATAATTTGTGTGGTTTTCATTTGAAACGGTGGAAAGTTTTGACATCATTGTTCTATTTATTCTTTAGGCAAATGAACGAAACACGGGGCCTGCAATCTTAGTGTAAACCTTCTGAAATTTAGATTTGGAGCTGGGATCACCATTACTTTGAAAATGACCTCATTTCCACTTGGATCCTGTCGATAGGCGCTGATGGGTATCTCAGTTTGAACAGGCTTTAGAAACGCAAAGCTTCGATAATCCAAAGAAGCTCTTTAGAACCCAGCTGCCCAGCCAAGAAAAGTATTTCAATTCTATATTCCAGCTCTAAAGGTAACTATACATCAATTCAATTTTCTATAAACAGCCAATAAAGCTTTGCATTTTCAAAAGTTTCAGCATTATTTCCCAAGTCCTAAATTAATTCCATCAGCTTTAAAAGACATTCCAAATGGAACTATCAAGCGACAGACAAAGTGGTCCAAAACTATCAAAAGTTACCCGTAGATTATATGAAGGTTCAGGTCTCTTTAGTTCTTCCAAGGTAAAAGCATCTACTTTTTAACTGGATATAAATTTTACAAAAGGACAAAAGTTTAAATTCGAATAATCGTGAGCCCGATCAAAATGAACACTTTTTCGACACCGAATTGGATTCCGACTCTATGGAAACCACCAATGAGAAAGCAGCTCCGACTGACTCCTACCAACCACGAAAACCAATTCAAGAGGCTACGGATCCTCAACAAAATAACAAGTTCCAAAGCGAAATAGAGGCTATCGATCAAAGCCAAATACTACTAGCAAAAAACTTGAACTACCTTTACATGTAACTTATTAATCCATTTCACTCAATTCTAACATGAAAAAGCTTGGTCCGATACATTCTCAACATATCCATAGTAGTTATAATGCTAGTAATAATGTACTCCTTCCTCTACCACCTATATATCGAACTTGAACTTAAGAAGGCACAGGCACGAACAGGTACCTTTTAAAAGACCATAATTTATCTTTACATTTTTCCATCAAGAACTCCTGCAAGAGATTACTCAATGCAAGAAACTGTACCATGAGAACGTATGCGACCATCCCATCCCTTTACCGGCTATGGTAAAGCAATGTCAGATATGGCTGAACTGTATGTACAAAGGTTCCGACCAGCTGTTTATGGCCCAGCTCTCTATAGCCGTGTTAGGTGAAATTTTAAATGGGTTCTTTGATACGTTATCTTGGAAATCTATAGTAAGCTCATTTATTTAAACTCAATAATTGAAAATGTAAAAGATTTTTATAGCCATCCTACTATTCACCTGGTTGTTATCATTCCCAGCTAGTATCGTCACCAACATCTCTCAATACAAATTCAATAGAGAAGAATCAAGGACGAAGCTCATCAAAGAAAGCTAGGTGCTCTTTATTTTATAAACTAGGGGAAGATTTTAAGATGCTTAAAAATATGAGATAGATATAGCTAGCTATTAATTAAACTTGGTTGTGATTTTTTAGTTTTGTTAATCACTGTAATACAAATCAAATTGATTTAAGGGTTTTGAAGGATAGATTGAATTGTAGTTGCTACTTTATATATAAAAAGCCACCGTTTATTGAAAATAATATGAATTCTAGGTTGGCCATCCTAATAAATTTATCCAGCTCACTATCTTTAGAAAACAGTCGATGTAGTTTATAGCTTTCAACAAAACTTTTCGAAAATACAACTGTTGTTATATGCCAATATATCAAAATTTATTCTAAAAGCTCTATTGTATCTTTACCATATACAGACCATTATCCAATCCAACATATAGCAAAACCCATATAGTATAAACACCAAATCTAATCCAACTCAAAAAACAAAATCCAACTTTATTGAGTATTAATTACATGTAAAGTAAACGCAATATCGATTCCAATTTGCCATCTAAGCATCCAACGGAAAAATTAATTACAAGAACGTAAACGGGTGCTAGTTCTGATTCTGATGGGCTAAAACCTGTTGAACTCGCTCCCCATAGGACACGATATTGATGTAGAAGAAGCCAATGACCACCATAACAGTACCCCATGCGTAGATGTTCGATACCGTAATTCCCTTGATCAAGATATCTCCAACTAGAGCGAAAGGAATAGTGAGGGATAGACCTAAAGTCACAACCAGAGGAGAAGTCATCATGACGGCAAAGATCCACAAATAATCCGACAAGAAGGTCCCTAGCAAGGCGTTCAAGATCAGCATCATCCAGACGGTCGAAGTCGGTGGCAGGATGAACGGTTCAACACCGGTATAATGTAAGATGACGAAGATAGGGAGCATAATGACCAAGTTGATAAGCCCTACAAATCCCAAGAATAGTTTCATATCGACCTTATCCTCCTCAACCTTGAGTTTTAGGAAGGTAGTGTAGCAGCCATAGAACACGGCTCCAAGTAGTGACAATAGGTCGCCAAACAAGATACTCATGAAGCTAAGGGAAGGATCTCCGGAGCCCCAATCGGAAATTCCAACGAGGACTACGCCTAAAAAGCTAGATATAGGGAGATGAGCTTCTATGATGAAAAAGTAAACTACCTGATAGCTATACCAATTAATTTGGAGAGAGTAAACCGTTCGACTCGAAATATGACCCCAAAAGCTAGAGTGAACATACCTTGAAGCAATTACATGTCAGCTGGCTATAGATACAACAAAAGTTACCCGAGGTGGAGGATAGGATGGTGCTACTACCTACGGTAGTCAAAGCTAAAGAAGCGTTGGTAGACCAGTTGGCACAGAACCATAGGACACAGAACAGCAGACTGAGTTTAGCAGTCTAGAATTGGTCAGTACATACGCTACTTATAGCTACAAATACCTCTTTAAGCGACAGTTTATCCTCCTCCTCCCTAACAACTTTGGCATCTTCAAATTGCACCTCCAGCTCTTCATCCGACTTTACTAACTCAATTGACTGCAAGCCATACTTTTAGTCAAAATTTAAATTAAAAATTAAAGGCCAACAAATCTTACATTTTTCGTCTTGGTGTTGTTCAGTGGCCTAAAGTTAATAAAGTCACCTAGGTTAGAATCTCTAAAAACAAAAGCTCTTACTCAACAATCTCAATATCTCTCAACTGTGATTTAGCCCTCAAAGCTTTGTACTTTCGCTGCACGTAAGCCACTAACAGGTAGAGGGAGAAGGATCCCGTATTGAAGTAGGTCAAAAAGAAAGGTCTATCGAAACTTTGGTCGGAGAATATAGCCTACATTTATATAGCATTAAAGGCTGCAAATAAAACCTCTCTTACTGATATCAAAAATGAAGATCCGACCCAGAGGATAACCACCCCAAGTAAGAGGAAGATACCGATTATATACCTTCTCGTTGAATTGTAGACTGCCATTTAGTATTCTGTCGATACAAAGGTGGGTTTTGGGTGAGGGGTTTAAATAGGGTTGACTGCGAAAGAAGTAGGATCAGATGTTTTTGAAATTTTTGCCATAGATACCAAATTTAGATCAATTCCGCAACTCCAGTCTGCAATGACACCATTTATTGGCACGTACAAATATTAGGCTTTCGAACAATTTAGTTGGCTATAGTATTATTCCTAACCCCATGGTTTGTCCAATAAAGATTTTAGATTATTAAAAATTAGGCACCTTTATTGGCTATATAGAAATTGGTGGCGTCCATTGATTAATAATAGACAACCCGACATCCTATTACCATATAGCTGAGACTACTTTACTACCAATTAGCACTATAACATACATCAAAACTTCCTATTATAATCAGCTACAACAAAGTATATCTTTGGATGCTGTTTCTTGCATCCGCCTTTTCAAATACTTATCAAAGCAGCCAAAACCAAATAGTGCAAATATTTTTAGTTGACCTAGCAAATCCAAGTCAAATTGTTGCAGCCAATAGCCATCTTCAAACTTTCAAATCCTATTTCACCAAGCTTTCCAAACTCAAAACTGATCAAACCCAACTTTCGTATTCGTGTACCAACGCAATCTTGATTCAATCCAATTTAAAGCAGCATGACCAATCTAACCCTTAAAGACTACTTGGACCACCTAGAAACAATCTCAAAACCTCTAAAAGACCTCCTAACTGGTCCCTTAACTGATCCAATAAAAGAATACCTCACCACCAACTTTGAATTCCTAAACCAGTACAATACCTCCAACAACAACCTACCCCTCCTAGTTGGAATACTGAGCCTGTCTGTCTTGGGTCTATTGTTTTTAGCTTTTATACAGTATTTTATTTCGCTGTTCCGAAATATATTGAAAGCGGTTTTCCTTATAACAAGTGTTTATTTGGTAGTTACAATGTTGACTCAACCGATGGATAATTTGAAGTATTGAGTAAGATGTGTTAAGTGTTGAATATATGTAGCTAATAAAGGTATAGCGTTCTTGAAATGACATGTTTTTATTGAAATTTGAGCTTTGCTATATCTTTTCATCATCTAAAGTATAGCTTGACTAGATTATTGCAATAGAGTGGATAAAATCTACTATAGAATGTGCTATTCTATCCTTCCTTAATGGTGAGTATAGGTTACTTTAGCAGATGAATATGCTTATTGTAGTGCACTTTAGTATACTACTATGTTGTCAAAAATTAAGGAGAATAAGTAAAATGTAAAATGGACTTGGTTCAGTAGGTCTGAAAACTAACCAAAGCAAAACCATCTATGCTTTTGCTGCCACCCATCTAAAAGTATCGTAAAGTTAAGCTACCTAAATAGTGAGTAGAAAAATAGCAAAGGCTTAAGCTAGGTGAAATATCCTATATTTTGAAAAGACAATGTAAGTAGAAGTGTAGTATCTACAACTCATCAACCTTGGAAAATATACTTTGATACCGTAGCAGCACTTGTTTTGATTTAAAATTTGGATATATTAAATCCAGCCATTGTTGGAACTTCAACACCTCTCAGGAAAATGCAAGTCCAAATTGACAAATGTAGTGTGCCACCTAACATTTACTACTACAAAACCAAACTCAAAGCCAATTTAGACCTATTAAACTTATAGGTGGCAAGAGCATTTAAAAGACAAAGAACCCACTAACCAAGCCTTACTCTCAATATTATCTATCCTATTCATTTATCAGAAAATAGCCATTGCATCTATAAACTTTAATAAGCCCAATTCTCCACCACATGGCTACGTTAAGCCAAGTACCTAAACCGTACTCGAATGAATCCATCAACCCTCCTCTAAAATTAATCTACTGCTTACTCCTCAGCTTCTTCTTCTTGAGTCTATTTTTAGCCCGATCAAATCGTGATCCAAATCCATTTTCATTGGATTCACCAAACAAGGTATCGGTCTTCCTCTCAGCTTGACGGGAATAGTTGTTCTAGAGAAAATTAATCTAAAGTGTAATTATAAAAATTTACTTCATCTACCGTATCCTTCCTCGATCGCTTGCTCTTGATGCGATCCAAAAGTCCAGTACCTTTATCTTTCATATTGGCCATGAAGCTAGCTCCTCTTAAATCATCAAGATCCTAATATTTACATACAAAAGTTAATACCCAACGTAAATTTCCCTAAAGAGTTACCAGCAGTTCATTTCTTAAAGATCCTTTAGCCAGATCTCGCATCTTCCGCTCGTGACGTTTAGAAGTCTGCAGACGCAAAAAGTTCTCCTCTTCGTACCGAGTTCTTTCATTTAACTCGGCGTCCTCCAAATGGTTGAGAGCACCAATAACTTGATGTTCCTCTGGTTTGTCATCAGTTTCAGCCATCAACTCTTTGAGTAATCGTGATTTGGAGGCCTTCTCCTTCAAGCGCAGCTCGTCACGTTGAGCTTTAGAAGATTCTAAAGGTAGGAGTTAGTATTGAGTAGTTGGAATAGGTTTACTTGGTTTATCATCAAAGGGCATAGGGGCGATACGTGGAGCTCTATATTTGCCATCGGTCTCTTGGGTATCTAAGAATCATGTATTAGAGAATGGGTTTATAAGCCAGTTTACGTTCTTCCTTCCTATCGGCAATAAGATTTTCCAAGTTGGGTTTAAACTGTAAGGCATCGGTTTTCACATCTGCAAAACTTAATAAAAAATTGAATACTATATCTACTACCTATATCTACAAAAAATAAATTAGTTATCAATTGCGCTTGCAAATAAATTTACCTTTAACTTCCACTTCCTTGCCAACATTGGTTGAAGCTCTGACCAATTTATCAATTTGGTACTTCAACTTCAACTCGATAGGTTTCATCTTCTCAAGGTAGGTTCTCGTTTCTATCAATTTGAAGATAACTGGGTGGCTTTCCAACTTTTCACCTTTGAGTTTTAACAATGCGTAGAAAGCCAACATGGTCAAGTACTGTAACATTAACTCTAAGTAAAAATAAAAATTAACATTAAATTTAAACTACCAATTCAAATAAATTACCATATTTGACAGTAAAGAAACTTAAGCCTAGGTCGGTTTCGATATTCTCATGCAACTTTCTGAAATAAAATTGTTAGTTAAGGTTGCGGTATCGAATAGCTACTTTTGAATAGTATGCTCATGCTTCAGTTTAATCTCTTTAGTTTGAGTTGATATGCTGCTGATAAGGCTCTTGTACTTTTCCAAATCTTTGTCGAGGACTTCCATCTTGAGGTGGTGCAAATTTTTGGTGGAGGGAGAGTTGGTTTAGCAAACTTGTTTGCCACTTTGGATCAAAGGTGCAAAAGTTTACACTCCAATATATTCCGAGAAGCCTGAGCTTAATCAAATGAAATACGACTATTGCTTTGACTTAGTTGGATACTTTACTTACCCTTAGAATGTGTCTATCAGCACACTTTCTACATAATATTTAACTGAAAACTTGAAGCTGTTGGCTGAAACTTTAATACCCCCTAAGGATGCATACTCATTGACAAAATCAAGATCCACAAGTGCAATTTTCCTACGTAATTGAAAAGGAAGGGATAATTCAGATGCAAAGATAATCACCCCAAATTCAATTTCACCTCTACTACCTCTCAAATGGAACAAGCACAACCACCCGTAGTAACCGTAGGCTCAAAGCAGAGTGCTGATCCCACAATCTACATAACCGATGATGGACAACAGTATTCAACCGTTGATAGACCTTGTCCAAGTAACAACTTTAGCACCCCTATTTTTAGTCTTATCCCTTATCCCACTAGATGTCCTACCACCAGCTACCAAATTTTTGACTGACGAAGAATTTTTCTTTGACGGTACCAAAACCAAACCGCACTTGGGCAGATTGAAGGACCACTTATTCAGAGAAGGTAGGCTTACCAGCGACCAAGCCAAGTTTATCTTGACCAAGACCACCCAAATCTTGAAGAGCGAGAACACACTAGTTGAAATTGAAGCACCGATAACAAGTATTTACCAACCCGATATTACAAAACTAACTACTTTTGAAAAAAGTCTGTGGTGATATCCACGGCCAATTTTACGACTTGATGAAGTTATTCGAAATAGGCGGCGATCCTGAAACAACCCGCTATCTATTTATGGGCGACTACGTAGATCGAGGCTACTTTTCCATTGAAGTACAGTTTTATAGTAAAAACACATATACTAACAAAAGCCGCAGTGTGTCCTCTACCTCTGGTCTTTAAAGATGTGGTACCCCAAGACCTTCTACCTATTACGCGGAAACCACGAGTGCCGGCACTTGACTGAATACTTCACCTTCAAGTTAGAAAGTACACCACTTTCCCTTTTACAGCTATGCCTAACTATATGCACCTAGGTAAGCACAAGTACTCGGAAGAGATCTACCAAGCCTGCTTGGAATCCTTCTGCGCGTTACCTTTGTCGGCTCTAGTCAACAAGCAGTTTCTCTGCATCCACGGTGGGTTATCCCCCGAACTGACGACTTTGGACGACTTGCGAAAGGTAAGCTTCTCCAAACCGCTTTGTCTTTCGTACTAATGTGGCCCCAACTAGCTCGATAGATTTAAGGAACCTTCAACGCACGGCCTTATGTGCGATTTATTGTGGTCAGACCCCTGCGAGGATTTTGGCCAGGAAACCAACAGCAGCCACTTTGTACACAACCATGTGCGTGGCTGTTCCTACTTTTACACGTAACCTACTGCAAGTCTATACGTACTAAATATTCACCTAAAGCTACAACGCGGTCTGTGCGTTTTTGGAACGGAACAATTTGCTGTCGTTGATTCGAGCCCATGAAGCTCAAGATACAGGGTAAGTGTGGCTTTAATCAACCACTCTAATCTCTATGTCTATAGATATCGCATGTACCGAAAATCTAGGAACACCGGATTCCCCTCTGTCATGACCATATTCTCGGCTCCCAACTACTTGGATGTCTACAACAACAAAGGTACCCTAAAACTTCTCCTACCTACCTAACATCTTTTTCGTAGCTGCCGTCTTAAAATACGAGAACAACGTCATGAACATTAGACAATTCAATGCATCCCCTCACCCTTACTGGTTGCCCAATTTTATGGACGTCTTCACCTGGTCCCTACCTTTTGTTGGAGAAAAAAGTAACTCTTTCGTATCGCCATTCATCGAGTACTGATTTAAATCTTTAGCCACCGACATGTTATTAGCCCTCCTCAACATCTGCAGTAAAGAAGAACTAGATGATGAACCGGTTGATATCTCGGTCCCAGTTGCCAAGTTCCCCATTCCTGAATCGGAACGGGAGACTCGACGCAAAGTCATCCGGTCCAAGGTTTTGGCTATTGGCAAGATGGCCCGAGTCTTTTCAGTATTACGGTAAGTTTTTGATAACATGCACTCGTGCCAATGCTTAACTTTACCTTTAGTAACGAATCTGAATCCATCACCGAGCTCAAGAATCTAATGGGTACTAAGCAGCTTCCTTATGGTTCTTTGGCTTTGGGTGCTGAAGGGCTGAAGCGAGGTAAATTTCATTTCTTCCATACATATTTTAATTTTAATTTTGCTATCTCTACTAGCAATTACATCGTTCGACGAAGCTAGAAAGTCCGATTTGGAGAACGAGAAGCTACCCCCTATAGTCGATGAGCATGCCAGTGAACTAGCCCAAGCTATTCAAGATGCCGTTGATAAGGAAGATCCTTCAGTTAATCAAGTAGCTTCCAGCTTGGCTAATAATATGGCTGATTCCGATTCCCCACCCATAGCTAAGATGGAGTTGTAAGGGATTTAAATTATGGGCAGGGGATAAATTCAGCTTTAGTTTTCTACCTTTGAGATATAAATGGTCTGGGTTTTTTAATATAAAGGACGCATGTATTTCTTTTCTATGGACTTGTAGCTATAGTGTTGAACTTTTTAGTAATGCTCTAGTTTACTGTGGCGAGTCAAATTTCTCAAACTCGATTCCTTGTAGTTACATATTCTAAATATGCAAATACTATCGACGTTATAACTTTGAATTAACGATATAGGATCCTTAATCTATTCAAATCTCTATATTTCATCAATTTCGATCATTTTGATAAGCTTCACTGATCTTTTTAAATTAATCACATATATTCAGCTTATTCTAGTTTAATATAACTATCCCAATTGTTTACTTTTGAGCTAGAATTGCTGTTCATTTAGTTTGGGTAATAGTTTAGACTTTAAGCTGAATGTGGGAAATATACTGGCTTCTAATTTTGATTAGATCGAAGCCGATATCTTATAATAGGAACATTAAAAGGTTGAGATAGTTGTTTGTAGTAAAATATCAAATATCAAGCTAATTTTATATAAACCAGGTAGATATCCTTTATTATAGTGGCTTTTCAAGGCATTTATCGATAAAGCTCCTTATCCATACCCTTCAAACCCAAGTCTCTATACAAGTTCTCAAACAACTGTCTCTCCCAATCCTCTTGCCCATTACTCTCACCCAACCCCATATCACAACGCATCTCTTTCTCAGATCTTGACCCATTACCCAACTCGGCACGAAAATGTAAGAGCTCCCAACAATAACTTAAAAGTACAGTGATATTGACCTTTAAAAACCTTTCCAGTTCCAAGTTGGCGTTTAACGTGTTGTTCAAAGTAAAGGAGTATAAAGGTTTGTCGGATGTCGATAGGAAGGAATGTTGCATAGACAATGTTGAATCCTGGTGCTCCAGGTACCGACATACATCGAACAAAATTGCACTCATCCTCTCGATAAATTGGACTTTCTCCTTGTTGACTAGGTCCGACTTCAATTCCACCAGCTTCTTGATGATGGGGAGTAGCCCATGCTCACTGAGCTGCGATTTGGTGGTGGTGGTATTGACCCAAAAGTTCATTTTGACTATACATAAAGTACGTTTACTTTTCTTATATATTGGGCAGCAATTGTTCGATTTATTCTGCGTTTCATTGGGTGGAAACTCAATATACAATTGTCCGTTGTTATACCATACTTCTATGAAACTATTCCTAAGTTTACAATATGTAGATTTTGGGCCAAGAAACGTTAAGATAAAGGTAAATTTGCAGCTTGCAGATAGCAAAGCTATTTTTAAACTTTGTATTGAAACAGTTTATAAATATGGATTCGGTGGTAGCTGCTTTCAAACACATGCATACCCTTGTAGACAGTTGACAAAGAGGTTGAAATCGATGACAACAATAGCCACTGTGTAGGATACAAGTCTTTGTATCGAACCATCACCACAGCACATAGAAATGCCAAAGATAACCTAAAAGGTCAACGTGGAAATCGAAAATGTAACCGTTGAATTCTAAGCTAAACCAAACTAATGAAATATGCCCCAAATTCAAGCAAAAATACGAACAACTGGCATTTTTATTAGTTGAAAGGTGTTGCAATATGCAACCGAACCTTTGAATCTATTCTAAATTCGTTTGAGGTATAGGCGCACCTGATATGGCACCCAGCAATCAGCAGATGATACCATAGCTGATCAAACAAATGCAAATTTATCCGAAAGGAAATGTGAAATTGACACCTGGTGACTCCAGATAAGTGCTATTTGCCAGACACTGCTAAAAGCTGAGTAGGGCGATCTGGGACCTTGTATAAACCAGCCTATGGTTTAGCTAGGCTCCAACCCCAATCCTAAACTCGATCGAGTTTATATCGATTTACCCTTTATTGTTCTAAAACACGGCGTTAGCAGCAGCATCCAATAGTTAATTTGGCTTTGGGCTTTATTAGTTATGACGAATTCAGCTGCTTGGCTAGATGTAAAGTAGGACTGCTTGGGCTTATAAATTTTAGATTTTAGATTTGGGATTTGTGCAAAGTAAATCCGACTGCAGCCTCAACTTCTTTATGAACCCTAGTTTGAATTGTTAGCAATCCTACACCATACCGGATTGTACATGTATATTATTAAGCGAAAACTTTTGTAGCTACGTCCAATACAGCCTTTACGAAATATCTAAACACCAACCAAATACCCGCTAACATCTGATTTACACGACCAAATTTATATGCACTCCCACCGTCTATCGTCTTCCTCTTTATCCGTTTCACCTCCCCCTTCGCCACAACCTCCAGCCTCAGTAATTAATAAAAGCAGTAGAGCGGATCAAATAATACAGGTAAATTGAATGTTTTGGCCCATCATTTTGACATGTAAATTTATATATGGTTTAGAGTATATACGGTAAAGCCGCACAAATTATTTTACAAAGCCGAGTTACCAACATCCCTCTACCCAAAGACAAGCTTCAACAAGATTACTTCCCTCAGACCCAACCGAGCTACAAAAAGAATCGATGGGTAACAGTTTAATTAGGCACCACCTTAATAACCCATTTAGTTCAACTTGGAGACTGATGAGATAGAAGAGTTCCGAAACGAAACAAAGTATTGGAGGAACGCCTGTACCAGTGAGGACCCAGCCCCCCCACTGATAATAGAGATCTACCTCGACACCACCGACCTACATCCAAGCCAAATAATAGTAGTTCTCGATGAGTTGAGGCACAAGCACAAGGTGGAGATCAACAAGAACGAGAGAATACCCTACCATACCGGGTTAAATGCGAGGGGGAATAGGAAAACTATACTGTTGGAGTCTTGGAAGCTAGCACTTGGGTAATTTCCTTCACCTTCCTATTTTAAAATTTAATTTAAGCTGCCTTTCCGGTTATTTAGAACACCCATTAAATTTGATTTGATAGTGGTTCTAAAGACTGCCCGTATGAGCTACCGACCATCTACAAGCACGGTATCGCCTTCTTCCGGGCACTTTATGCCACGATACGCTTGCTTCCCTCCCACAAATTGTTCCGACGCCTACGCAAGTCGAAAAACGGCGGCTTGAAGATAGGGTACCGTCTTACCGTTAAAGATTCCAAGCTGGACAGCGAAATAGGGCTAAGTAATTTCGTTGCTGAGATTTAGGACTAAGCTTTGCTAGATGCTCAATCCGTCGCCTTTGAACCAGTTCTACAGTACGGTACGAAGTCGTTTGACTCCATAAGTACACCATTAGGGTAAGCATTGGTTATGAAACTAGCGCATTAGCTGACTTGATGTTTCCTATTTCTAAATTTAGAGTATTTACCATGGATCTAATTTCGCGCCACAATTGTGATTTTTATGTGGAAGATGGCGAAAAGCTGTTGAGCTCCCGATTTCAAGATATCGATGCCAACCTTTACTCTAGCCCTAACCTACATAGCGAAGTAAAACCTATATATTGACCGATATTCTGACGATAATAGATATACCGGCACAGGCGTAGCTCTTCCCACGGGAACTACGCCACCAGCTCCTCGGAAACAGTCGACCAGGCCCTTCTCCTGCATCACCAAAGTACGAAGCTCAACGAGTACCCCACTGGCAGCCCAACCTCCTCATCAGCCAGCCAAGAATCCAGCTCCGGTATACGAAACTCGGCCTTAGCCCCATCAGTCACCAGCTCGATCTCCCTAAACCGCCCCAACATCAGCCGAGAACCCAGTCTACGCCTCAAGAACTCACCGCAGAGCTACGACTCCAACTCCTTACCCAAGATGGTGGCTGAGCGCAACACCAGCGCCTACTCCAATTCCAAGGCATCGCCACCCAGCCACATCTCACTAGTATCTCGACGTTCACCCAGCGTCACCATGTTTTCCCCTTTTAAATCACCGTCCCTGTCGTCTAGTCCATCCTTCCACAACGCATCGCCACCTTCCAAGCCCAGCTCGTTCGGCAACCGTTCCTCGACCTCCATCGAGCGTGGCGTGCAGTTTTCCAACCGGCTTACTGCCTCTCCCTCCATCCGTCCCATCTCACCAGCCCCATCGAAACTGTCCTCCTCCTTTGGCCACCGGTTCGGCTCCATAACCGAAAACCACATCAGCATGGACAACTACCAAGCCCACTCCCCTAGCTCACTGGGGCGTCGATCCCATTCCACGCGAGCTATGATCACTATAGATCGCAGTCAGGAGTCCATCACCTCCCAATCTACCACCAACGTAAGGTATTTATACAATCCTTTGCTAACTATTTTAGTTGGACCTGAGTACTTTATACGAAAATTTGAGCACCTTCCTCAAAGAATTACCCGAGAAGATATCGGTTCCCATCAAGGATTCCAAGTACAAACCAGCGGAAAAGCATGTGATTGAGGTAAGTTTAAATACGATATTACAACTAGCTAACCATTCCAAAGTCCATGCTCACCAAGTTCGAGCAATCTTTAAACCGTCTCGAAGTAATCAACAAGGATTTCGGAAAGGTTGAAGATACCACCGATTCCAATGTCGACGACCCATGCCCAGCTTCTCACACTGCCCCAATTTCAATCACAATTGCCCCCGCGACCCAACCAGTACCCATCCCCACTTCCCGCAAGTTCTCTATCCCCAAAACCAGCAAGCCTACCTACAGTTCATTCACGAGTACTCAGCCCAAAACCTCTAGTTTAGGTACCAGCAACGACCCTACCTCCTACTCCTTTCCTGAGAAGTTTAGTCCTACCCCCAACCTACTTTCTAAGCAGTTGACCTTGCATCGCAATTCGATCGCTCTGTCTGAAGTTCCAAGTACCTTGGGTGAAACCACTTCCAATCCCTCAAGTGCTCACCCTGATTCTCCAACTGAGCACCACTATGTTGGGTATTTGCAATAATTAAATGATATCTATTTAGGTTAAGTTTTAATTTCTAATTCTGCCGCCTATCCAACACGTTGAGTATTCATCTATTGTTTTCTATATATGTGAATATTAAAATCTGGATTTGATATGATTTGACTATAATATAAAGCTTTTCTATTTGTAGATTAAGATTTTGAATGTTCTCTATTTTGCTCTTTGGGCTTATCTCCCTCAGTATTAGGGTTATGGAAATGGATTTTATTTGGAGATGTAGGATATAAAACTATATCTTTGAATGGAATCAATTTTTTCAATGAATTTGATGAAGGTAAGTCTATGAGATGACTTGTTTCGTCTAGAAGTTTGGAACTTTAAAAGCTCAGGCTATATAGGCTTTGAAAATTAGATATATATAGATGCAATACATAAGTTTTATAGATATTGAGCATATATATACAATAGGCAATGCCTAAAACTACAGTACTAGCTATATATCCCAAAGCAGTAAGCAGTTTAGTACTTTGGTATTTGGATCCCCAATTGCAACTCTGCAAAGAGTGCTTTATGAATTAAGCCAATAAAATATTGCAAACTTGTATTCTGTTAGTCTATTCTCAATAGCACTTTTCCTCCTTATCCAACCATATCATCCATTTGTTCATTCTGATGGGCACTCTACTTTGTATTCATCACTAAAATTTGATCAAGCTTATCTATTTTATTTCAACTCAACAGGACGACTTGTCAGCCAAATTCAACATTCTATACAATACAATGTCTTTACAACCGATAGAAACTTTGACTGAAGAAAATGCTACGCTTGATAGTGGTCTTAAACCCTCCGAAAACTTTCTTTATTTGTTTCAAAATGATATCCCTCAAGTGCAAGAAACCAGCAAATTGAAGGAAATCGAGCCTCTACAGTTCGATGAAGATTCGGTCAAGCTGTTGCTGGATAGTTCTAAGTTCCTGTAAGCTTTATATTTTTGGGTTCTCAATTGTTTATTTTTCTTTAGGAAACCAGTAGCCGATGTAGATATCGATAAGGCATTTGAAATTAAAGAACGGGAATGGACTTTACAGTTGGAAGCTATATTGAAAAGGATATTGAAATATCGGAGTACCTTTTATGAGTTTGAGTTACAGCTTGCTGAAAACGACATCAAAGTAAGTAGTTGATATTTGTTAAATTTGGTTGGTTGATTTTTAATTTTTCAAGATATTCCATGCGATGAAGCATATCGATCACAGCTTCAGAGTGCAGATGACAACCCAGTATTTGTTGGATACAATTGATATGCAGCTAAATCAACTTGAGTTGGAGCTGGAGGTATTGGAGAAAGCATTCCAGAGTTATAAAACGAATTTTGGAAATGTTTCAGAGCAGTATAAGGTTCAAATGAATAATTTTAAGCAAATGTATTTGGTGAATTGGAAGCTGTTTACTAACTTTACCTTCAATAGGTTTACGGTAGTATGTACCAAGATGGAAGAACTTAACCACTTTAAAGACCAGGCTCTAAAGTTGATGAATATGGGTCAAACCTATCCCAAGGTACCTTTATTTTATTTTTGAAGTTTTAAATTGGTTAATTCGGTAGGGAAAGAATACCTTTAAGGAAGAAGAGGTTTGTTATAGGCAATACTATGAGTGCTTGCAACAGCTTACCAAAGCTTTGGAGAATTGTGCTCCGATATCGGGCCAGTCACATCTAACTAAGTTTGGCTGGAAGGTTCATAACTTTGTGGAGAACACTTAGATGATATTCTGGGTGAGATGTAGTAAGGTAAAATGGGTTATTTTTTATTTTTGGTAAATGGCTGAATAAAGTTGGGATGGCTTCATTATGTTGAATATAAGACTTTCTATAATTAGAAACATTGGTAAGTATAAACGTTATAGTTGAATGTTCTCCTGTTTCAATAAGCTTCAGATATATTTAATTTAAAATTTTACTATAGCTAGTTTAGAACTGAAAACTATATAACCGGTAATCTTCAAGGTAGTCTTGGCACTGTTATTCACAACTCTTTAACCCAGCCTAAGAATATACTTTTGTTTATATAAAATTTCATTGCTCATATTCTATCAGATCAATGTTACTTGAACGATCAGCAAAGGTACTGGTTATAGTGATAGCCACATATGTAACTAGTTGAGCTGAAAGTAACTCTTGTGCAAGGTTCATTCCCGATATATTTATAGCTTAGATTAGGCTGCATACAAGGTAGTGTAGGTCTTGATTCAACTTGGATCAAAGCAAGGTTCTATCAAGAATAAAGCTGGGTAGGTGTTTGTTTGTGAATGTCATAAATTTGCTGAGTTTGTCTAATAATTAGTGATGTCATTTTCTAAATCTGCACAAATCACTAAAAAGTTTTATTTTCACTCAAAGAAAACGCAAAGCAGACTGAAGCTGCCTCAGCTTTATCTTTCTAACAGGACAAGGGCAGTAGCATGAAAAGAAACGGTTCCAACGACAACTCCAACGACAAAAGCTTTGGCAACAACTTTGAAGCAACAGTCAATCGGTTGAAATTAGCAGCTATGGGAGTTGATCCCGACAAAGCAAATGTCGACAGTTCCAGCGACTTTGATGTGGATAGCTACGTAAAAGAGCTAATTTTGAAGGAAGCTAAGCAAAAGGCAAATATGTACACCAACTTGGGATCGAAAGCTTACATGGATCCTCTACTTGGCTGGTAATTTTTTATGGATATATTTTTTGACTTGGTGAGGTAGGGAAGAGCGGAGGAATAAAAAAACAACCGACAAAGGGTTTCTGAATAGGGTGGTCAGTCATACCAACAGTCATAATCGAGCTCTGTTGATGGTGAAGCAGAAACAAAGGGAATTCGAAGAAAGTAGTCGAAGGAGAGGTAGGCATGAAGATAGATACGGTGAAGAGAGTAGGTATGAAGATGGGTATAGGACATCTCGTAAAATGGATGGTAGAGACGATAAAAGCTATAAAGATGATAGGTACGTTTATTTAAATTCCAATAGCTAAACATATACTTAGCGATGAAAGAGATTCACTATCCTCTCAACCTTCACCGAGTAAACCCCATAAATCTATTTCCCCAACAAGCCCAACCTCAACTAACCCAGCCATTAAAGTAAAAGGTCGCGGTAAAGTTTCCAGTTCCAACATGGACAAGTACTTTAAAGAAGACTACGATCCCACCAAAGATGTCGAGTCTCAATCTACCTCTACAGTCAAAAGTTCGAAACAAGATCTTTATCCATTAATTTTCGATCCTACTACCGCAGAATTAGAAGTTAAATCGAGTGAGTGTCATGCAACATACCATTCCAACCGATCAAAGAAAAGTAAGAAACACAAAAAGAAGCATAGGAAAGAGAAGAAGGAAAGGGAAGATGAAGGTGAAGCTGAACCCAAAGCAAAGGTTAGAGAGTGGGATCTCCATAAAGTTGGGTCCGATTGGGATTAAAGGCTAGCGATTTTTACTAAAGCAATCTACTTTCATATTTAACCATCGATTTTATTGTTTACCCAAGTAGTGTTGACCAGCTAATATATAAGCCCAACTAAAAGTATGTGTATTTAAAAGTATTCTTTGCATTGTACTATGAGATATGAATATCAAATTTTATAAACACACTATGATAATAAATGAAGATTGAAGGAAGCTTTTCGAAAATTTGAATTTGCTCACCTATTTAAAAATCAAACCATCAAAGCTTTATCCCAAAGCCAACCAGTATACAAACCAAAGTCAAATGCACTATTCAAAACTTTATAAATTCAGTAACTTTAATCTTTCTTCGAATCTTGTCGTTCTGAAATCCCTGGTTGCGATTCGGTATTAACTTGTAGATGAAAGATATCGGGTCTAGAGTAATGGCCCACCACGTCAAACTCCCATTTATAATTGACTAGATCCTTCATATCCAACTCGGCGTACAGGATAGTCTCCTCTTCGAAATTGGGACCGGCAATCAATTCGCCCATAGGATTGACTATACAGCTGCCACCTCTAAAGTACACAGCTTCCGGGTCTTGGCTTAGTAGGGTGGGGTAATCTTCGGGGTAGTCTCTGCGCCTTGAGAATTGGCAAGACGATAGGACGTAGCACCTGCCTTCCTTAGCTATATGCTGCATCGAACTTACCCAGCTGTCTCGGTCGTCGGCAGTTGGCGCACAGTAGATCTGGATGTTCTGGCCATACATGTAGTGACGTAACAATGGCATGTAGTTCTCCCAGCAAATGACAGAGCCTAGGTTTCCGAGTTCTGTCTTGAAGACTGGCAAAGTGGAGCCATCACCAAACCCCCAAACTAACTTTTCGCCAGCAGTTGGCATAACTTTGCGATGCTTGCCTAAGTAGCCTTCGGTTGGAGAAAAGTGTACTATTGTGCAGTATAGAGTTGACCTGTCCTTCTCGATAACACCGACTACTAGATGTACATCATGTTCCTTGGAAAGCTTGGCCATGAAATTGATTTCGGGACCGGGAATTTCAATCGAGCTCTCGTAGTACAACCGAAACCAATCTCTACCTTGAGGTTCCCTACCACCTATGTAGGCGGTGAACGTGGTGCCTTTAGGGTAGGCTGACACGAAAGCTTCGGGAAATAGGATGAGTTTGGCGTCCTGTCCTTTGGCTTGTAGGATTAGTTCTTTGAGCTTTTCTAATGTCTTTTGCTTGTCAAAGTTGATGGGAGAGGCTTGTACTACTGCTGCTTTGAATTTGGGGTAGGTTGTTGAGTTCATGTTTTAGTTTAGATGCAGAAGAGTGGAAAATGGATTTGTTACTGCTTGTTAGACTTGGAATGCTTATATACATCTTTTGTAAACTTTATGGTTTGCATGTGACCTGTTCTGGTTCGCATTGTTGGAAAAAGAAGTCACGTTTGCAGTAATTTCGCCTAATTTGGCTTGCTGAACGGAGCTTTAAAAGTAACCTATTGGTAGAGCTTTAACGTTCATATTTTACTATGTAATTTATCCATGATCGAAATGTAAACACTCAAAGCCTAATATTAAATGTGACTTTCGATGTGATATTGAACCATATAACTAGATTGAAATTTTGATCACCAACTAAATTCAAATATACATCTATCCTAACAAATCTATTATCTATATAAAAGACTCTATCCAACAGATATATATTTTAGATTCTAAACATAATAGATATATTGGAGTAGAAAGTAGTGCTTAGTTTTAAAAGAACATATTAAAGTATTGGAATTAAGATGAAGTTTCTAACTATACTAGCTATTTTTATAATACTAACAAGTCACTTTTAATTTTTTAGCATCAATAGTATAAGTTAAATATTTAGATTAGTAGTTTAAATAACAATAGCATTAATAAAGGATAGGAAACTAATATTAAGTTAAGTAGTATATGTTTTATAGCTTTACTATCTTTTTAAAAAATAAAAGTAGAAAAGAATGTATCTATAACTAATCTAATTAATAAAGAAGTAGTTGGAAATTTTAATAACTATAAAGATTATAAAAATACCATTATATATATCATAATTAACCTTTTTAAATCATTATATAATTTTTATATTATAAAAGTTTCTAAATATATAAAGCTATTTAAAAACTATAAATATATTTATATTATTAAAATTCAATTAGCTATTATTTAAAAAAGATAAAATAACTAAAAGTATATTTAAACTAATATCTTAAATACTATAAAACTTAATTTAGTAGCTATTAAAAACTTTCACTTTAATATATAGGTAGAATATAAAAATAAAAGATTATTTTATTTAAAGCTAATTGTAATTTATAAGAAAACTAAAAGAAAAGCTTTATATATTAATTTAATTTAGCTAAATTTATTAAAAATTCTAATGTATTTAATAATAGTTAATATAAATCTTTTTTTAACTAGCTTAATATTAGTTTTTAGTATAAGGCTAATAGTTTCTTTTAGTTTATCTAAAGCTATATATTATTTATGTACTTTCTAGCTTTTATACCTATAATTTAACCTTTTCTTAGCTATAATATTAATATTTATGAGTTTAAAAAAACTTGATTATTCTAAAATTTAATCCCAAAGTATTAAACTTAATAGTGTTTAGGTATAATAATATCTTAGTATATTATTAATCTATTATTAAGTTGATATAAAAATGCTTTTGCATTTGAAAGGTGTTTGATAAATCAGTTTATCACTTAAAGTTTGATTTTAAAGATACTATAGTCTAAACTCTTATTGTAAAGCTTTACACTTTCAGAAAGTTCAATTATCTACTCTACCTAATTCTTTTACTAATTTCAATACTTTAGCTGAAATGTTAAAAGTTCTAGCCTAAACATTCCAACTGTAGCTTTGGTTGATCCTATAAACTATGGATAATAGCAGTAGCTGCCTTACTACTTGTATAAGCTCCAGCTTGAACACTATGTTACATATTTCAATATTCCAACCATATATTTTAAATAATTTATAGACATATATCTAGCTTTGTATTATGTTTTATTTCGATAAACTACTTGTAGTAATTAATATCTTTAATCTATCGACTTTGGACTTGATGATCCAGGCTCATACCAGCCTCTCTGAAGTTGCTGTTGGCACTGGATCGTGACAAAAAGCTATAAAGAGAAAAATGCAAGTGAACGTATTGAAAAAGTTACTGCTTGTACATATACTCCCTCGACTTGAACTTCATACTAAATCGCTTCAGTAGGTTGGATTTGCTGCCCACGCTGTTGGATTTCGATTCGTGTACATCGCTGGCACCATTCAACATACCGCCATCATCGAAGCTTATGGTATTACCATGGGCACTATTGGAATTCGAGTTGGAGAAATTGTGTCTACTTGTGGTTTGATTGCCGTTACAACTTTCATTGTTGTTGTTGCTACCGTGAATCTGTGTATTCTCCAAACTTTGTATTGAAAACAGTGGGTTGCTATTCAAGTTGGTGTTGTCATTTTCACTAAAGTTGCTTTCGTTAGGGATACTTTCTGATCCAGAAATGTTGGTCTCATTGTTGACCCAAGTGGGTTCGATTACGGGACTAGGTGGTTTGTATAGGCTCCTTCTGCGTAGGTAATAGAAGATGGCGCTACCTACCAGCAACACCAGGAGGATACAAGCAATGGCAATACCAGCGATAGCACCATTCGACAACGTGGATCCAGAAGCGTTCAGCTGATCTACCAATGTCAACTTGTTCACATTTATAATCTGAGTCAAATTATTGAGTTGGTTAGAGTAACCTAAAGTATAAATGATAAAATCCTTGTAGCGTTGGGCGCAACCTTGGTAGGTAGGTAGGAAGCCTTTGATGTCGACCTTGTTGTACTTTAAAGTCTTCATGTTGAGGACGTATGTATCATTTACTTGGCTGAAGTTACTCAGAGCAGTAGCAACGGCTCCACCTAAAAGTATAACTTGGTCGGTATCGATAAATACGGTGTTGAAGCCCATCCTCGAACTAGGTAGATCACCACCCACCTTGACTTCCTGCCAAGTCTTGGCATTGGTATCGTACTTGAACAGGGTATCCATAGGTACGAGGTTCATGTTTGGAAAGTATTGGCCACCCAGGGAATATACACTCCCCTTGTAGAGAAAGCTGCTATGTTCCTTAATGGATGGACCTTCAGGAGGATTGGTATTGTCCTTAGTCCATAAGTTGGTGTTGGGGTCAAAGTGGGTAATTAGTCGGTTGGCGAAGAACTCTCTAGTGATAGTAGGTACTATCCCACCGATCAAGAGATAATCTGAAGTATCTACTTTGGTCCAGGTGGAAAAGTATTCAACTAGGATGTTGTCGGTTGAGTTGGTATAATACTTGCCTACAATCTCGTTGTTGGAAGCCTGCTGATTGGTCGACCAAGTGTCAGTTAAAGTGTCGTACTCCATCATCGACTGTTCATGCTGGGTGTACTGGCCCCCATGGATTAGGATTTTGTCTTTATAGCTTAGGACGTTGGGGAACAAGAAGGAGGGAGCCAGCTGATCGGTGTTCTTCAGAGTCCACGGTACATTCTCCTGGACATTGAAGCCTTGGCTTAGATCTAAGGCATAGACGAACCTGCTAAACACGTTGCCTGGGAGTTTTTGAGCACCACCCAAATAGTACAGCCTGTCGTTTATTATTTGACATCCCCCACCATAGGTAGGCTTCAATAGCTGACTGTTGAGGGGTTGGACAAATTGGTAGAGGAGGAGCAGTTGAGCTAGCATATTTTGAAGTTGGCAAGGAAAGATAAATTGTTCGAGTGGATTTTGATGTGGATTAGAATCCCTCTAACGGTGTGCATTAAAGTTAATTATGCTTAGCTCGCGAAGATCGATTTTATTTTTGTCGAGATTGGTTTCACTAAACTAAATTTAAATTTGATTTAGCTTGGAATCAATTGACGAGGTACTACCCGTTATAAAAGTTAGCATGGAGTGATGATTAAGATTGGCAAGGATTTGTAATTGAAAGTAAACTAATTTGATTGCTGGTTTATACTTTGCATATATTTTAGTTCAAGTTTGAGTTTAGAATGGGCAAGGTTTGTATAGCTTTCCAATAGGGAATATATATGGCTGAAACAATATGTTTATTGGGAATTTACCATTAGCATAGTCCAGCAATAGTATTTCTTTCGTTGTAAGTTCAGCTTATAGCATGTTAGTTTACTTTGAACCAACCTACTCCAAATTTTGCTGCCGAGCTATTCTGCCCCCGGTTGGGCGTTGCCTATAATAGTAAGTTCTTTCAAATAAATAGGCTATTCAGAGCTTTTAATTTGCTAGAATATTTGCCATAAACCAAACCCAGCACTTTCAATCAAATGCTAAACTTAGCTTTCTGTCAGAAGTTGGAACCATCTTATAATGGCGAGTGAATCAACTGTCAAGGTACTTATAACTCCAAATTCGCTACATAGCATTTAGGCCATATATAAACTTGTAAATATCGATATTGCCAATTAAACATCTGTTTCATTCAGTTTTTAAACTTTTCAACATTTAGGAAACCTCAGTTCATGACAAAGAACATCAACTTTGGAGATTGAATTTACTGAAGCTTAACCTTTTGGCATGGAAAGAAAAGCCTGGTATGTTTATTTACTATTTTCATATTCGAAATGTATTTTAATAGCCTTTCTTTTACATTTCAGTTTTAAGCCAAAATCTTGATTCGAGCCTAAAACGCAACACTGCATTTATAAAGAAATGCCGTCTATCCTTGAACTCCGATAACTCTTCGAACATGGTCAAAGAAGTAGGGCAGTTGAAGTTGGAAAAGTACATATCTGAGGTAGTTGCTGCTATAGCTGAAGGAATACTCAAATGTAAAACTTTGCCAAACATAGTTGCTGCGGTTGAGGTATGTTTACTTGAGGAAATGTATTAACAGATGCAAGATTATTTCGGCCCTACACCAAAAATTCCCCAGCGCTTTTACACCTGAATTGTTTGACACTTTCCGCAAAGCACTTTCACCACCAGTAAAAGCCAGCCTCTCCGCCACATTGAGTGTAGCAGATCGTGAACGCGATGAAGCAAGCCGTATCCTACGCCAACGTACTATACTCAAAGTTGTAACCGAGGTTTGGTTAGTTGGGGTATTTTGGGGAATCGAAAATGGAATTGTGGCCAACATCCCTGGATCTAAAGAATGCTTGGAAGAGTTATTTGCTCGTGTATCGTCTGATAAACCTACATCTGGCGATCCTGTCGCGGGTACATCTGCCAACACTACAAATCCCAGCCTCAAGAGCAACAGGCTAGGGCTGATTTACCATAGCTTGAAGGATTTAGTAAGTGCTATCTATTTACAACTATCTAACATGGAGCTTTTAGCTGGCTATAGATCGTGAAAAGTTTGGGAGTATATCTCTTGCCGTTACCTTTTTGAAGTCATTTGGGACAACGATACTAGAGATAACTTCAACGACACATACCAATTCAGAAGGAGGTAGCAATTTATAATGTTGGATATATTAATCAGTTTAACCATAGTGATAGGCCTTTTGACTTCAGAGCATACCGACGCTTTTAAAGATCTGTTTTCCGATTATGCCAAAGAACTTTCAAATTACCTAGTCAATGAACATATAGTGCCTATTTTAAACTGTGCAGCATTAACTTTACTTTTAGGATATCAAAAGAGAGGAACGGAGTGTGAATGAAAGGTACATCACGCGTGGTGAGATAAATGAAGCTGCCAAGGCAAAGTTCGAAGCAAACTTCAAGTTATATGAGAAACACGTTCAATCAATGCAAATGTAAGTATCAGCAATACGAGTTCTTTTAACTAAACATCAGCTTATAGAATGACGACCTGCTTGAACATTGAGATGCCCGACTTGCCAAAGGATCTAGACGACGATATAAATGGAATGGTCATAGTTAACGATCCCAATTTAGGTCGTGGTGGAGACGACGACAATTCGAACCTTGAAAGCAGCCCTTGGGAAGACGAAGATGCGCGTTCCTTTTATGAGAAGCTGTTGGATCTAAAGAACGTACTTCCCAATATTCTCCTTGGACTCACAGGAGCTAGCTCAGAGTCCAAAAACGAAGAAAAGTCACCAAAATCGGATAGCGCCACTCTACCTACAAAGGAGGAAGAAGTTGAGCTTTTCAATGTCGAACTAGAGGCTTTGGAAGGTGACGATGTTGACGAACCTGAGAACGATGAAGATGTCGAACAGGCAGAGCTATTGGAAGAGGTTGACACTGCTGAAAAGGTAAATGCTTCAGCCCCCATGACTGCCTTCCTGGCCAAGCTTCCTTCGATTTGCAACCGTGAACTTATCGATCAAGCTGCAGTGGACTTTTGCTACCTTAACAACAAGGCTAGTCGGAACCGTTTGATTCGGCACCTGAAGGATGTTCCACTATCTAGAACCGATCTGCTTTCTCACTATGCACGCCTTATAGCTACACTCAACCCATACTTTCCTGATATTTTAACCGGGGTTCTAAAAGAGGTAGCTTATTCTAATCAATTGGTTTGCTGATCATGTTAGCTGGAGAAAGGGTTTAGGGGAACGATCCGACGAAAAACTGCAATGGTTGGTTCACTTTTACTCGAAAAGCGCAACATGAACATTCGCTACTATGGTGAGCTGACTAAGTTTAACCTCATACCGCCTCAATTTGCCCTATTCTTGATAAAGTCGCTTCTAGACAACTTGCAAAGCCCGGGAAATGCTGAAGTGCTGTGTACCTATCTCGAAGTTGCTGGACGGTTTCTGTATAAGACTCCTTCAACCTCACTTCGAACTGGAGCTATGGTAACGTGCATCTTTTGCCTGTACTAATCTTTGTTTAGCTTGAAATTTTGATGCGCAAAAAGATATCGGGTAAGTTCTTGGATGAGCGTCTGGAGATGATGGTTGAAAATGCATTTTATCAGTGCAATCCACCTCAACAACAGAAGCTCCACCAGATCAAAGAACGTACACCGGTTGAAAAGTTTATCCGCCATCTACTGCTAGTGGATCTCATAAACCGACCTCTCGACAAGACTTTGAAGACACTAAGAAAGTTAAACTGGACTGAATCGGTACAGCCGTTCCCAATACCTAAAAAGGATGAAGTTGAAGTTGAAGCCGAAACAGAGCCTAAAGAGTCCCACTACCACCTTATGTTCAAGCTATTTACAAAGGTCCACAAGAACAAATACAACCATGTCGAACCTTTGGCATCACTTCTTTCGGGGTTGTCCAAATTCTACCCCGACTTTGCCATTGAAGTCGTGGATCAAATAATGGAGGACGTTAGAATCGGCCTGGAGGTATATTTTAGTCCAACTTTGCGCTAACCGATCTAGGAAAACCAATTCCAGCACAGCCAGAAGCGCCTTACCCAAGTCAAATATTTATCCGAGTTATTCAACTACAAGATTGTCGAGTCCAACACAATATTCGAAACCCTCTATACAATCATAACGTTGGGATACAGTAGCTACTCTTTTAACCACTACTAATATATTTAGGTCAGGGAAGGCCTTTCCTTGGCGCGCCAAATGTGCTTGATCAGCCACATGACTTTATGCGCATCCGACTTTGCTGTACGATTCTGGATACCTGCGGCTCGAACCTCGATCGTGGCAAAGATAAGACTAGACTGGACGATTTCTTGGTCTTCTTCCAAGTAAGCTGTCTTCAAGTTCCTACTTTAACCTGTACCTTTTAGATGTACATCCTAACTAAAACATCTACCCCGATGGACGTTCAATTCGCAATTGGCGATACATTTGAAGGACTGCGGCCAAACTTGGTACTTATGGATAGCTACGAAGAAGCAGATGAAGCTGTCGATAGAATATTAAATGCCAACGTTGAAGCTCTAGCAATGATGGGTAGTCGCTCTAAATAAGTATAGCCTACTAATTTTACTAGAACCTGCACCAGTAGTCCAGGATATTGTGGAATCTGACGATAACGAGGATGACTCTGCAACTGGCGATTCCGAAAGTACGCATTCCACCACGGACAGCGAAGATGAATCCGAAGAAAGCGATGAGTCCGGCAGCTCTGTTGAGGAAGAGGAGATTTCCGACGCTGTAGTAGTTTTGAACACGATGAAGCAGGATGAGGATGAAGAGCAAGCTCTGGCCTTGAAGCAACGCGAAGATGAGGAATTCGAGAGGGAGTACCAACTTATGATGGCTACCACGATGGAGTCCCGCAAAGGATTTGAACGTAAACAGGGTGCTTTGGATGTGCCTATTCCTATGAAGCTTTTAGGTAGATTTCCATTCGGATTATTTCTAACCTTTTATAGCCGAGAAAGCAGCACCCATCGAAGACGAAAACCAAGTTGCCTTTTCGCTCCTGACCAAACGTGGCAATAGACAACACGTATCTATTTACTTTATTTGCTTACTTATCTTTAGGTCAAAACTATGGCCATCCCGGCCGACTCGTCGCTGGCTATCAGTACCTTGAACAAGCAGATGGCTGAAAAGGTTGAGCAGCAACAGCTCAAGCAGATCGTCTTGGGATACGAAGATAGCCTAGTCCGTGAAGAAGGGCGCACCTTAACCAACGATTTAGAACGCCAAGGCATCAGGATATTGAAGCCAAAGGCGAAGCATGACACCCATTCAAAGGACTCGACCCACCCTAAACCGGGCAAATCCAACGACATATTTAGGGAATTCGAGTCGAGATCTCGCGGCGCTAGTGACGCCAATGGAAGTCAAGCACCCAAAAAAGATTACTCGGCGTTCCCAGCACTTCCCAGTGCTTCAGCCGATGATGTCCTTGGACACTCTACTGGTAAACACTCTGCTTCTCAAATCGGCAGGAAGACTAGACCTGATGCTAAAGAAAGGTAAATGCTAGCTTAGTTATAGTTGTCTCTACCTGACATGCTGGTGCCAATATGGTGCAGATGCTATGTTGACCATTCTAGAAAGGTGTCGTATTCGCTTTGATCTAAAGTTGAGGTTGAGGTATATCGGTTAACTTGGAATAAATATTGGCTGTTTAAGCACACTTTAAAGTTTAAAGATATTGTAGAAGCGAAAATATGTGTTGCTAGTAGATATGTAAGTATTGTGAAAGTGCTTTACATATTAGCAAGGCTATTGTCGAGATATTTTAAATTTCATTACTCTACTCAATAAATATCCCAAAATACGTCTTTATATCCAGGCTAGACAGTATATGAGCAGTGATGCCTTCAACAACATCATCAACTGAAAGTCTAAAGTTGAAGCATATGCATCAAGCTCAATTGGTATTTCAAGGTGAAACTTCAAAAATACGATGGGAACTATAGTAAATTCAATGTATGGAAGGGGAACATGGTTTTAAAGGATGTATATTGGATAAAGTTTGTAGTTTTATCATTGACGTTGGATGAAGTTTGATACTTTGATCAAAACCAATTTACTGGCAATGATTTAGACCTATTCACTCAACTATATCGAACCTGAACTATAGAAACCAAATTCAATTAACCAGCCTTTATTAACCATACATGTTGCTTTATTAGGCCTTGGAGATAGAGTTCAAATATACCTAATCTAAAGCCATCACCAGACTGGGGTCCTTGTGGTAGGCAGCTCTTTGCTTGTATAAAGCCTCCACCCAACTACGCACCTGAGGATGTTTGAATTTACCTTGCGTAGATTGGAAGAAGCTGTCTAATCGGATCCCATCAGCTATGCATAGAAATTAGTATACAAATTAACCTTTATAATGAATACATTGCTCGTATATAAACGCTTGATCGATCATCTCGAATTTGTCCAAATCTTTGACCAATTTAGCTTCCAAGGTCTCGGAATCTTCGTACTCTTGCCACAGCTCTAAAATCTGGGTTATCTGAGATGTATTCTCCAATTTGCTGGCAAAGCTTTCCATGGCTTCCTTTTAAAAATTAGAGACTAGAGGTAGTAGGGAAGTTACCCTTTCAAGTTTAAACTTTTCACTTTTACTGACGTTGGCTGATGGTGCTATATCTCCCTAACAACATTGGTGAAATGGATACTAAAAATTTTACTTACAACAATCGATTCTGCCAAGTCATGAACTATGGCAATTTTTATACATCTTGAAATATTATGAGCAGTGAAGACACGCAACCAATTACCTATCGGTGGAAATACTGCTATCTTGAACCATCATTGCCATAACCGACATTCTATGCATGTGGTCACTTATCGATTCGCTACCTTTAATCCCATGCTCCACCCATCCAGTTCGTTTAGTCCTCTAAAAATTAGTAAATATGCTTGCCTACAACCTACCTTTAAATTTTCTACTATCTTGAAGAAATCCAAAACACTGGAAGGGTTGGCAAGTTGATTTTCGTTGCTGTTCTTTGGCTTTGCGACTTTATCCATTTTGCTTTGGTTGAAATTGGAATGGATGCTTGACAATCCAAAGTTTACAATTTGAAGTGAAATTCAAAACGGATCAAAATTGATGTCATTCCAGAAAAGCAATCTCATCTCTTCCAAACACTCTTTTGAACAGCAAATACTAGCAAATCGATGGATCTTTCCAACCTAAGCTTAAATTATATTGACAAGGTAAACGAAAACTTGATATGCACCATTTGCTGCCAACCTTACATTGATCCGGTTGCCTCCCCATGTAGGTAATTTGCTATTCTCACATTTCATTCTAAGTTTCCAAGCCATTATTTTTGTGAAAAGTGTATCGAAAGAGCTCTATACTTGAAAGAAGAATGTCCAATAGATAGGTATCAGTTGAAGCATCTCAGTATTTCAGCTGCTCCTACTATTATTCAAAACATGGTCAACGAACTGGAAATCACTTGTTCAAATGAGAAGTTTGGCTGCAGCTATGTATGTCAACGACAATATTTGTTTGAGCATCTTAAAAACTGCAAGTATACTGAGGACATTAACCAACCTAAGAACTCTTCAGCCGAAGTTGATAAAGATGCGACCAGGGTAATTTGATTGTTTTATACCTATTGTTTAAAACAGTTTAGGATATACTTGAAAGATGTCCACACTGTAGTTTAAAAATAACCAAAAACGATTTTATTGCTCATATCATCAAATGTGACGAGTTGAAGGTTGTCTGCAAGACCAAACAGTTTGGATGTACATGGACCGGCACCAACAAAAACTTCAAAAGCCATTTGGAAGAATGCACCTACGTGAAAGTAGAACCCTACCTCGTGAAACAAGAGAGCCGAATCGTATACCTCGAAAAGGAGAATCTCTTTTTGAAGGGGCTAGTGCAAGGGCTCCAGCAGTCGCAAGATAACCTCCAAGAAAAGCTGCGACCCCTATCGGCATCCAACTCCAATCAAGACGTGCAACAGTCAAATATGCCTAGCGAAGCTTCCAACAACCGACCATTTACCGGCGACATCTCCATTGCTACCTTTGAAAGATTCCGAGCCGAACAACAGAGGATTCATTTTGAGTTGATGTCTATATCTTCTTCCATTGGCAACTTGGAACTCAAGCAAAATTTGGCATTGACTTCAGAGTGCTTGGCATTGAGGGATGAGCTGCAGGATCTAAGACTCAATTTTCAGAATCTCAAGTTGGATTTCGGTGATATGGCCCGTGAGCGACAAAACACCTTGAGTGCATTGGCCAACTTGGCGAAGAATGCTAGTACTCGAGCTTCTAGATCTACAACAAGTTCTACAGGCAGTAAGTTTTGGATTTTTGTTTGGATTAATGGTACTAATGGTTTGTTTGTTTAATAGTGAAGCCGGGAAAGTTCAGTGATTATAAACTTTAATAAATGTAATTGACTTGGTAACCTTTGAACTGACGCTATGGATTATGTATTGTTTCCTTGATTGGTAGCTGGAAAGACAGCGCTAACTTGAGAGCTTGTTCTACATATTGGCTTATATACAACTCGAACAACGCTTTTAGTTATGAACTCAAGTGTTTGAGATTTTGTTTTATAACCTTAATGTACGATGCTTATGGTTTAAATATCAAATTTGCCAATATAGTTGAAAATAATATATCCTACAAAATTAACAAGTTCAATGAGCTGTACAGATATCGATAGTATAGAGTTATACATTGAAGTGGCTACTAAGCAAATCAGCCTATCTTTAACTATGGATATATTATTGGTAATTTCTATCTTAAATAGGCTGACAAAAGTATCTCTACTATTCAAATATGCTATATTTGCTAATTTTGAGTAGAAAACTATATCCAAAGTAGCTATTTTTGATTTACGATCTCAGTTTATCTTTGAATCAAGATTTGATTCTGCCCAATGCGACTTTTGCTAGGGATTAAAGGTAGATTCGTCAGCACACTTTGCCTTATCATTTTGGCAACTTGTTTTAACCAATCCAATATTCACGGTGTGCATAAATCCTTTATGATAACTTTATTACCCCAGGTTTCGTTTCATAATGAAACACTAGCCAAATTTAAATCTCGATCCCAATTGGCACTAATCAAAATGGCTTCAAGTTGAAGGGGTGGAACTGAACCTGCTTTAGATCAGCTACCGTTTTATGTCTGGCTTCACTTTACCGATTTCAAACTGAAACCGCTTTTGAACAGTTTATAAAAGTGGGAGTTGGCATCGATGTGCCTTGAATTTTATAAAGAAACAAAGTGATAAACATGGAGCACCAAAAGGTTAAAGAGTTACTTATAGGGACGGTCGACTTTCTCCTAAATTTGAAGTCTATTGTCAGCTATGAGACTTTCATTCGAGTTCAAGAAACGCTAGCTTTTAGCGATTGGAACCAACAGTTTATGTTCAATGATTTGTCCTTGAAATCAAACCAACAGTTGCAAGCCTTACAGTCTTTGTTGCAATCTTTACATGGTAGTGATACCAGCTTTCCAGGCCTGAACAAAGGATTGTCCCAGCTGTGCCAGTCTATAGATACCATCGAAAAGGTGTTGTGGGCAGTCGATGGCGATCAAGCTATGTTTATGGAAGTCATCTTGGCCTTGAAGTTCGAGCAACCTAACCTATCTCAGGATCAGATTGTAGAGTCTGTTAACAATGCTATCCAACATTTCGACTTACCCATTCAGCTCGAATTGAAGAAGGTTATTGCTGAGGATGCTGTTATCAGCGATTTAGGTAAGCTTCTACTTTTTACTTTTAGGTTGACTTTTCCATATATAGGCTTCGACGTAAGTGACCTTAATGAAGCAGCCAGAATCCTGAACGACGAGGCTTTGTACGTCGATATCTTGCAGATGTTAAACACCATGAACTCCAAGAACTTGACCTTTGAGAATATCTTTTGTCAAATTTTGCACCTTATCAACACTAGAAAACCTACTGCTGTTGAGGAGTTTGAAAAGTACCTCTGGTTCAACCATGCTAAGTTGGGTAAGTTTTTTGTATAAATGTAGTGCTGACTAAGGTTTTAGAATCGGAGAATCCGAGCGACTGGTACAAATCTTATTGCGAGTATATGTTTATGGATGCTGAACCCCCATTAACCTGTAACCCCGAACCATTTGCTGTTGGCTTGGATTTGCCTGAGAGCTTGGCGAACTTGCAGCTGTAAACTTGGGATTAAGTTGTATGAAACTGAGGTCCTATATAGTAAATTAAATAGCTATGTGCATATGATTTTTTAATTTTGCAACGCCATGTATGTTTTTCAACTATGCTTTTGTATTTAATAGGCTCTTTACAAGATACCACACTTTGATTATGTATTACATTGTCTTGTGCTTGATAAAATATATAGCATCTACTGTATAGTTTAGCAGCTATAAGTATTACAATCTATAATTGTCAGTTTATATCAACAGTATTTAACCTTGAGAGTCTAACCCTCAACTGCACTAAACTTTTTAACAAACCCCATTAAGATATATTAATAGTATAAGAGTTTTTTTACAAATGTATAGAAATTTAAAAAGGTTTATTACTACTAGTATAAATATCCATTATTTTAATTACTATTATAATAACAAACCTACTCTTACTTATAGTTTTTAAATATTTAAGTTTATTTTTAGTTTAGACTAAATAGCTTTATAAACTTTAATCTTAATAATACTATTTAATATTAAAAGTTATAAAACTTGCTACTAAACCTTTTTTAGTATTAGTATTATTTTGTTTTTTAAAAAGAATCTTTATAATACTACTTAATAATTAAAATTAATATATAAACTTATAAATACTAAAAATTTCTTTTTTCTTTAATATAAATTAAGTATTTTATTTAGTATTAGCTAGTTGCTTTTATTAAGTATTTAGCTACTAGCTTAGACTTTTAGTTAAATAAGTTTAATCAAACTTAATAAGTTTTTTAATATATTATATATTATATGTTAACTTAGCTCTTTAAAGAAGTTGTATATTAAATATTAGATCATTTTTTATAATAGATTATCTTTTACAAATAATTTACTTTAAACCATTTGTATTATACTAATCAACCTTTAATTTATCTAACTCTATTTAGAATTAATTATTCTTTTAAAGTATAAATGATTAGGTCTTAACTTAATAATAAAATACTTTAATAAAAATGCATATCTATCTTTTATTAAAAAAAATCTACTTACAAAACACTAAATTAGAACTATCTTTCAAATTATAATATATATATTAAATATTAAAGATAAGAAGAAAAAAGGATTCTTTTGGAAAAAATAAGAAGATTTTTAGAAAATTAAAAGGATTTTTATAAAGATTAGTCTAAATAAATAAATATATTATTAATTAGTAGTTTTACAAAGATAGAAAGTTTTAAAGATTTTTATTGGCTGTAGAAAGTTTGACATATCTAAATTAGCTAGCCTATAACACAATATATATAGTGTCAACTTAGCTCTCAAGCTAAGTTGGGTGTCGAACATTAGAACATTAATTTTTCATAAGAAACCTACGATTTGGCTACTACTGGATAGAGCATTTTGGGATGATACAGTTACATATTCATCCCTGCGCTTTGAAATACCTACCATTCATTAGTATATATTCTAACTAATAGCGAAGTGCTCAAATTACTTAATACCGATTTCTATTGAGAAGGTAAGTTTGGGATTTCGGACTTAATGCTGGATTTCTCTGATGGTTGACTTGCAGAGAAAGTGAATCCAAAATGTGGAGGCGGACAGCAGTAATTAGGATAGTGACTCTCTGGTTCATTAAGAAAAGAGTTCACTGACAAGCCTCCAAATTATGCCTTGTTTCGGATCTACTATATAAGAAGGACAAAGGAAGAAGAGAAAAAGAAGAGACAGAGAGAAAAGACAGACAGAGAGAAGAGAGACAGAGAGAAAAGACAGACAGAGAGAGAAAAGAGAGAGAGGATAAGAAGAGGACAAAAACGGGAAATAGACCACCAAACAAGAAGAAGCAGATAGGAGGACAAAAAGGACAGTGAAAGAACAAGAGGGAAAGAAAAAGAGTTTCTGGATCGCTTTCATCAATAGAGGAAAAGAGAGTTTCTAAGTTGGTTTATCAGAATTGTTTGGGACCTTTCTTTTGAGTTTGCCCTAATTGTAGATTAAGTTTGGGTTAGGTTGATTATAATGTTTTAAGGGTTCCTAACCAGAAGTGTTGCAAGAATAAAGCTTTTATATTGGATTTAATTGTAGGGCAGTTGCCACATCTATATTAGTCAGCCCACAACACGATACACATGTCACGTTCCATGCCGAAGGACTCACCAAGTTTGGCCAAATCCACTCAACTGGAAGTCCAAGCCAGTAGTCAAACACTCAGCAAGGGCGACCAGCCAACATATAGTATATTTCATACTAAAGGACTTACTAAGTTTAGCTAAATCTAATTAACTAGAAGTTTTAGCCAGTTGTTAAATACTTAACAAAAGCAACTAGCTAATACTTATTGGGAAATATCTACAAAGAACACTTACTAGTAGGGGTCAACTAAGCAGTAATGGTAGCTAGTACTCCATAAAAGCTAAGGAAGTTGATATAAAGGTTATATAGAAAGGATAATCATACTTAAAGTTGGATCCAGAAGTAGTAAGCAAATAGGACTACTTCAATTGTAGCTACAAGATTAAAGAATGTAGTTAAATCCATTATTTAGCTTAAGTTTTCAGATTCAGTGCAGTTCAGATTGTTAATTCAGGCTAGGTCAATACAACTCTTAGTCTCAGAGGGATGCAAATTATCAGTTCTCAATTATACTATGCAGGAAGTCTATACTATGCTAATAGCAAAAGAAAAATATCAAATGTTTAATACATTTATTTAATAATTACTTGATCTATTACTAAGTTTACCATGGGCCTTATATAGGTGACTTGTCTTTAATAGTAAATGTTTCAGATACTCATTTAGTAGTTTTGGGAGATAATTGTAATTGTTAAGAAGTATAAGAAATAAAACATAGTGACTATAGGATTAATTACTTGATTTCTATTATAAAGGCATTTCTAGACTTAAATTTGGTTTATAGGTGAAACTATAGCTGATCTAGGAATATTTTCTTACAATAATATATAAAAAGTCTATACTATACTAATAGTAAAAGAAATATCAAATAATTTAATATTTTTATTTAATAATTACTTGACTTACTATTAAGTTTACTATAGGCCTTATATAGGTAACTTATCTTTAATAATCAATATTCTAAATACTAATAATTAGTATTTATTTAAACTTTAGTATTATAACTTATTTAGTTTTTCTAAAAGATAATTATAATCTTTAAAAAGTATAAAAATGAGATATAGTAACTATAAAGTTGATTACTTAATTTTTATTATAAAAGTATTTTTAAACTTAAATTTAGTTTATAGAGTAAAACTATAACTAATCTAAAAATATTTTCTTACATTTTTAGTATATACTATAAAAGTAGTAAAACACATAATAAAATAAAAAAGTATAAAGTGTATACTATAGATATATACTATATGTCAACTTAGCTCTTAGGCTAAGTTGGGTGTCGAACATTGGAACATTAATTTTTCATAAGAAACCTACGATTTGGCTACTACTGGACAGAGCATTTTGGGATGATACAGTTACATATTCATCCCTGCACTTTGAAATACCTACCATTCATTAGTATATATTCTAACTAATAGCGAAGTGCTCAAATTACCTAAGACCAATTTCTATTGAGAAGGTAAGTTTGGGATTTCGGACTTAATGCTGGATTTCTCTGATGGTTGACTTGCAGAGAAAGTGAATCCAAAATGTGGAGGCGGACAGCAGTAATTAGGATAGTGACTCTCTGGTTCATTAAGAAAAGAGTTCACTGACAAGCCTCCAAATTATGCCTTGTTTCGGATCTACTATATAAGAAGGACAAAGGAAGAAGAGAAAAAGAAGAGACAGAGAGAAAAGACAGACAGAGAGAAGAGAGACAGAGAGAAAAGACAGACAGAGAGAGAAAAGAGAGAGAGGATAAGAAGAGGACAAAAACGGGAAATAGACCACCAAACAAGAAGAAGCAGATAGGAGGACAAAAAGGACAGTGAAAGAACAAGAGGGAAAGAAAAAGAGTTTCTGGATCGCTTTCATCAATAGAGGAAAAGAGAGTTTCTAAGTTGGTTTATCAGAATTGTTTGGGACCTTTCTTTTGAGTTTGCCCTAATTGTAGATTAAGTTTGGGTTAGGTTGATTATAATGTTTTAAGGGTTCCTAACCAGAAGTGTTGCAAGAATAAAGCTTTTATATTGGATTTAATTGTAGGGCAGTTGCCACATCTATATTAGTCAGCCCACAATACGATACACATGTCATGTCTCATGCTGAAGGACTCACCAAGTTCGGCCAAACCCACTCAACTGGAAGTCCGAGCCAGTAGTCAAACACTCAGCGAGGGCGACCAACCAACACTATAGAAAAGGTAAAATATATAGTAAAGCAAAAAAAAGCTTAGTATATATTATAAAAGTATAGTAGCAAAAATAAAAAAGCAAGATATAGTATATATTATTAGTATATACTAAAAGGTATAGCAGTAAGAAGGAAAGTAAAAACAGTATACATTAGAAGATATAATAGCAAGAAGGTAGAAAGAGGTATAGTATATACTATTAGTATACATTAAAAGGTATAGCAACAATAGCAAGAAGAAAAATACAGTATCTACTTAGGTAGATACTAGAAAGTACAGCAAGGATAGGAAGAAGAAGATATAGTAACTACTACAGTAGACACTAGAAAGGATAGTAGCAACAGTAAGAAGAAAGACATAGTGACCACTTACATGGTTATTAGAAAGGACAAGAGTAGGGACAGGAAGAAGAGACAGAGTGAGCTCTCGGGCTTACTAGAAAGGAACAAGAGTAGGGACAGGAAGAAGAGACAGAGTGAGCCCTCGGGCTCACTAGAAAGGAACAAGAGTAGGGACATGAAGAAGTAGACAGAGTGAGCACTCGGGCTTCATAGAAAAGGAACAAGAGTAGGGACAGGAAGAAGAGACCAGTAGTGAAGCCTTGGGCTCACTAGAAGAACACGAGTAGGGACAGGAAGAAAAGAAGAGACAGAAGTGGAGCCCTCGGGCTCACTAGAAAGGAACAAGAGTAGGGACAGGGAAGAAGAGACAGAGTGAGCCCTCGGGCTCACTAGAAAGGAACAAGAGTAGGGACAGGAAGAAGAGACAGAGTGAGCCCTCGGGCTCACTAGAAAGGAACAAGAGTAGGGACAGGAAGAAGAGACAGAGTGAGCCCTCGGGCTCACTAGAAAGGAACAAGAGTAGGGACAGGAAGAAGAGACAGAGTGAGCCCTCGGGCTCACTAGAAAGGAACAAGAGTAGGGACAGGGAAGAAGAAGAGACAGAGTGAGCCCTCGGGCTCACTAGAAAGGAACAAGAGTAGGGACAGGAAGAAGAGACAGAGTGAGCCCTCGGGCTCACTAGAAAGGAACAAGAGTAGGGACAGGAAGAAGAGACAGAGTGAGCCCTCGGGCTCACTAGAAAGGAACAAGAGTAGGGACAGGAAGAAGAGACAGAGTGAGCCCTCGGGCTCACTAGAAAGGAACAAGAGTAGGGACAGGAAGAAGAGACAGAGTGAGCCCTCGGGCTCAATAGAAAGGAACACAGAGTAGGGACAGGAAGAAGAGACAGAGTGAGCCCTCGGGCTCACTAGAAAGGAACAAGAGTAGGGACAGGAAGAAGAGACAGAGTGAGCCCTCGGGCTCACTAGAAAGGAACAAGAGTAGGGACAGGAAGAAGAGACAGAGTGAGCCCTCGGGCTCACTAGAAAGGAACAAGAGTAGGGACAGGAAGAAGAGACAGAGTGAGCCCTCGGGCTCACTAGAAAGGAACAAGAGTAGGGACAGGAAGAAGAGACAGAGTGAGCCCTCGGGCTCACTAGAAAGGAACAAGAGTAGGGACAGGAAGAAGAGAGACAGAAGTGAGCCCTCGGGCTCACTAGAAAGGAACAAGAGTAGGGACAGGAAGAAAGAGGACAGAGTGAGCCCTCGGGCTCACTAGAAAGGAACAAGAGTAGGGACAGGAAGAAGAGACAGAGTGAGCCCTCGGGCTCACTAGAAAGGAACAAGAGTAGGGACAGGAAGAAGAGACAGAGTGAGCCCTCGGGCTCACTAGAAAGGAACAAGAGTAGGGACAGGAAGAAGAGACAGAGTGAGCCCTCGGGCTCACTAGAAAGGAACAAGAGTAGGGACAGGAAGAAGAGACAGAGTGAGCCCTCGGGCTCACTAGAAAGGAACAAGAGTAGGGACAGGAAGAAGAGACAGAGTGAGCCCTCGGGCTCACTAGAAAGGAACAAGAGTAGGGACAGGAAGAAGAGACAGAGTGAGCCCTCGGGCTCACTAGAAAGGAACAAGAGTAGGGACAGGAAGAAGAGACAGAGTGAGCCCTCGGGCTCACTAGAAAGGAACAAGAGTAGGGACAGGAAGAAGAGACAGAGTGAGCCCTCGGGCTCACTAGAAAGGAACAAGAGTAGGGACAGGAAGAAGAGACAGAGTGAGCCCTCGGGCTCACTAGAAAGGAACAAGAGTAGGGACAGGAAGAAGAGACAGAGTGAGCCCTCGGGCTCACTAGAAAGGAACAAGAGTAGGGACAGGAAGAAGAGACAGAGTGAGCCCTCGGGCTCACTAGAAAGGAACAAGAGTAGGGACAGGAAGAAGAGACAGAGTGAGCCCTCGGGCTCACTAGAAAGGAACAAGAGTAGGGACAGGAAGAAGAGACAGAGTGAGCCCTCGGGCTCACTAGAAAGGAACAAGAGTAGGGACAGGAAGAAGAGACAGAGTGAGCCCTCGGGCTCACTAGAAAGGAACAAGAGTAGGGACAGGAAGAAGAGACAGAGTGAGCCCTCGGGCTCACTAGAAAGGAACAAGAGTAGGGACAGGAAGAAGAGACAGAGTGAGCCCTCGGGCTCACTAGAAAGGAACAAGAGTAGGGACAGGAAGAAGAGACAGAGTGAGCCCTCGGGCTCACTAGAAAGGAACAAGAGTAGGGACAGGAAGAAGAGACAGAGTGAGCCCTCGGGCTCACTAGAAAGGAACAAGAGTAGGGACAGGAAGAAGAGACAGAGTGAGCCCTCGGGCTCACTAGAAAGGAACAAGAGTAGGGACAGGAAGAAGAGACAGAGTGAGCCCTCGGGCTCACTAGAAAGGAACAAGAGTAGGGACAGGAAGAAGAGACAGAGTGAGCCCTCGGGCTCACTAGAAAGGAACAAGAGTAGGGACAGGAAGAAGAGACAGAGTGAGCCCTCGGGCTCACTAGAAAGGAACAAGAGTAGGGACAGGAAGAAGAGACAGAGTGAGCCCTCGGGCTCACTAGAAAGGAACAAGAGTAGGGACAGGAAGAAGAGACAGAGTGAGCCCTCGGGCTCACTAGAAAGGAACAAGAGTAGGGACAGGAAGAAGAGACAGAGTGAGCCCTCGGGCTCACTAGAAAGGAACAAGAGTAGGGACAGGAAGAAGAGACAGAGTGAGCCCTCGGGCTCACTAGAAAGGAACAAGAGTAGGGACAGGAAGAAGAGACAGAGTGAGCCCTCGGGCTCACTAGAAAGGAACAAGAGTAGGGACAGGAAGAAGAGACAGAGTGAGCCCTCGGGCTCACTAGAAAGGAACAAGAGTAGGGACGGAAGAAGAGACAGAGTGAGCCCTCGGGCTCACTAGAAAGGAACAAGAGTAGGGACAGGAAGAAGAGACAGAGTGAGCCCTCGGGCTCACTAGAAAGGAACAAGAGTAGGGACAGGAAGAAGAGACAGAGTGAGCCCTCGGGCTCACTAGAAAGGAACAAGAGTAGGGACAGGAAGAAGAGACAGAGTGAGCCCTCGGGCTCACTAGAAAGGAACAAGAGTAGGGACAGGAAGAAGAGACAGAGTGAGCCCTCGGGCTCACTAGAAAGGAACAAGAGTAGGGACACAGGAAGAAGAGACAGAGTGAGCCCTCGGGCTCACTAGAAAGGAACAAGAGTAGGGACAGGAAGGAAGAAGAGACAGAGTGAGCCCTCGGGCTCACTAGAAAGGAACAAGAGTAGGGACAGGAAGAAGAGACAGAGTGAGCCCTCGGGCTCACTAGAAAGGAACAAGAGTAGGGACAGGAAGAAGAGACAGAGTGAGCCCTCGGGCTCACTAGAAAGGAACAAGAGTAGGGACAGGAAGAAGAGACAGAGTGAGCCCTCGGGCTCACTAGAAAGGAACAAGAGTAGGGACAGGAAGAAGAGACAGAGTGAGCCCTCGGGCTCACTAGAAAGGAACAAGAGTAGGGACAGGAAGAAGAGACAGAGTGAGCCCTCGGGCTCACTAGAAAGGAACAAGAGTAGGGACAGGAAGAAGAGACAGAGTGAGCCCTCGGGCTCACTAGAAAGGAACAAGAGTAGGGACAGGAAGAAGAGACAGAGTGAGCCCTCGGGCTCACTAGAAAGGAACAAGAGTAGGGACAGGAAGAAGAGACAGAGTGAGCCCTCGGGCTCACTAGAAAGGAACAAGAGTAGGGACAGGAAGAAGAGACAGAGTGAGCCCTCGGGCTCACTAGAAAGGAACAAGAGTAGGGACAGGAAGAAGAGACAGAGTGAGCCCTCGGGCTCACTAGAAAGGAACAAGAGTAGGGACAGGAAGAAGAGACAGAGTGAGCCCTCGGGCTCACTAGAAAGGAACAAGAGTAGGGACAGGAAGAAGAGACAGAGTGAGCCCTCGGGCTCACTAGAAAGGAACAAGAGTAGGGACAGGAAGAAGAGACAGAGTGAGCCCTCGGGCTCACTAGAAAGGAACAAGAGTAGGGACAGGAAGAAGAGACAGAGTGAGCCCTCGGGCTCACTAGAAAGGAACAAGAGTAGGGACAGGAAGAAGAGACAGAGTGAGCCCTCGGGCTCACTAGAAAGGAACAAGAGTAGGGACAGGAAGAAGAGACAGAGTGAGCCCTCGGGCTCACTAGAAAGGAACAAGAGTAGGGACAGGAAGAAGAGACAGAGTGAGCCCTCGGGCTCACTAGAAAGGAACAAGAGTAGGGACAGGAAGAAGAGACAGAGTGAGCCCTCGGGCTCACTAGAAAGGAACAAGAGTAGGGACAGGAAGAAGAGACAGAGTGAGCCCTCGGGCTCACTAGAAAGGAACAAGAGTAGGGACAGGAAGAAGAGACAGAGTGAGCCCTCGGGCTCACTAGAAAGGAACAAGAGTAGGGACAGGAAGAAGAGACAGAGTGAGCCCTCGGGCTCACTAGAAAGGAACAAGAGTAGGGACAGGAAGAAGAGACAGAGTGAGCCCTCGGGCTCACTAGAAAGGAACAAGAGTAGGGACAGGAAGAAGAGACAGAGTGAGCCCTCGGGCTCACTAGAAAGGAACAAGAGTAGGGACAGGAAGAAGAGACAGAGTGAGCCCTCGGGCTCACTAGAAAGGAACAAGAGTAGGGACAGGAAGAAGAGACAGAGTGAGCCCTCGGGCTCACTAGAAAGGAACAAGAGTAGGGACAGGAAGAAGAGACAGAGTGAGCCCTCGGGCTCACTAGAAAGGAACAAGAGTAGGGACAGGAAGAAGAGACAGAGTGAGCCCTCGGGCTCACTAGAAAGGAACAAGAGTAGGGACAGGAAGAAGAGACAGAGTGAGCCCTCGGGCTCACTAGAAAGGAACAAGAGTAGGGACAGGAAGAAGAGACAGAGTGAGCCCTCGGGCTCACTAGAAAGGAACAAGAGTAGGGACAGGAAGAAGAGACAGAGTGAGCCCTCGGGCTCACTAGAAAGGAACAAGAGTAGGGACAGGAAGAAGAGACAGAGTGAGCCCTCGGGCTCACTAGAAAGGAACAAGAGTAGGGACAGGAAGAAGAGACAGAGTGAGCCCTCGGGCTCACTAGAAAGGAACAAGAGTAGGGACAGGAAGAAGAGACAGAGTGAGCCCTCGGGCTCACTAGAAAGGAACAAGAGTAGGGACAGGAAGAAGAGACAGAGTGAGCCCTCGGGCTCACTAGAAAGGAACAAGAGTAGGGACAGGAAGAAGAGACAGAGTGAGCCCTCGGGCTCACTAGAAAGGAACAAGAGTAGGGACAGGAAGAAGAGACAGAGTGAGCCCTCGGGCTCACTAGAAAGGAACAAGAGTAGGGACAGGAAGAAGAGACAGAGTGAGCCCTCGGGCTCACTAGAAAGGAACAAGAGTAGGGACAGGAAGAAGAGACAGAGTGAGCCCTCGGGCTCACTAGAAAGGAACAAGAGTAGGGACAGGAAGAAGAGACAGAGTGAGCCCTCGGGCTCACTAGAAAGGAACAAGAGTAGGGACAGGAAGAAGAGACAGAGTGAGCCCTCGGGCTCACTAGAAAGGAACAAGAGTAGGGACAGGAAGAAGAGACAGAGTGAGCCCTCGGGCTCACTAGAAAGGAACAAGAGTAGGGACAGGAAGAAGAGACAGAGTGAGCCCTCGGGCTCACTAGAAAGGAACAAGAGTAGGGACAGGAAGAAGAGACAGAGTGAGCCCTCGGGCTCACTAGAAAGGAACAAGAGTAGGGACAGGAAGAAGAGACAGAGTGAGCCCTCGGGCTCACTAGAAAGGAACAAGAGTAGGGACAGGAAGAAGAGACAGAGTGAGCCCTCGGGCTCACTAGAAAGGAACAAGAGTAGGGACAGGAAGAAGAGACAGAGTGAGCCCTCGGGCTCACTAGAAAGGAACAAGAGTAGGGACAGGAAGAAGAGACAGAGTGAGCCCTCGGGCTCACTAGAAAGGAACAAGAGTAGGGACAGGAAGAAGAGACAGAGTGAGCCCTCGGGCTCACTAGAAAGGAACAAGAGTAGGGACAGGAAGAAGAGACAGAGTGAGCCCTCGGGCTCACTAGAAAGGAACAAGAGTAGGGACAGGAAGAAGAGACAGAGTGAGCCCTCGGGCTCACTAGAAAGGAACAAGAGTAGGGACAGGAAGAAGAGACAGAGTGAGCCCTCGGGCTCACTAGAAAGGAACAAGAGTAGGGACAGGAAGAAGAGACAGAGTGAGCCCTCGGGCTCACTAGAAAGGAACAAGAGTAGGGACAGGAAGAAGAGACAGAGTGAGCCCTCGGGCTCACTAGAAAGGAACAAGAGTAGGGACAGGAAGAAGAGACAGAGTGAGCCCTCGGGCTCACTAGAAAGGAACAAGAGTAGGGACAGGAAGAAGAGACCAGAGTGAGCCCTCGGGCTCACTAGAAAGGAACAAGAGTAGGGACAGGAAGAAGAGACAGAGTGAGCCCTCGGGCTCACTAGAAAGGAACAAGAGTAGGGACAGGAAGAAGAGACAGAGTGAGCCTCGGGCTCACTAGAAAGGAACAAGAGTCGGGACAGGAAGAAGAGACAGAGTGAGCCCTCGGGCTCACTAGAAAGGAACAAGAGTAGGGACAGGAAGAAGAGACAGAGTGAGCCCTCGGGCTCACTAGAAAGGAACAAGAGTAGGGACAGGAAGAAGAGACAGAGTGAGCCCTCGGGCTCACTAGAAAGGAACAAGAGTAGGGACAGGAAGAAGAGACAGAGTGAGCCCTCGGGCTCACTAGAAAGGAACAAGAGTAGGGACAGGAAGAAGAGACAGAGTGAGCCCTCGGGCTCACTAGAAAGGAACAAGAGTAGGGACAGGAAGAAGAGACAGAGTGAGCCCTCGGGCTCACTAGAAAGGAACAAGAGTAGGGACAGGAAGAAGAGACAGAGTGAGCCCTCGGGCTCACTAGAAAGGAACAAGAGTAGGGACAGGAAGAAGAGACAGAGTGAGCCCTCGGCTCACTAGAAAGGAACAAGAGTAGGGACAGGAAGAAGAGACCAGAGTGAGCCCTCGGGCTCACTAGAAAGGAACAAGAGTAGGGACAGAAAGAAGAGGACAGGTGAGCCCTCGGGCTCACTAGAAAGGAACAAGAGTAGGGACAGGAAGAAGAGACAGAGTGAGCCCTCGGGCTCACTAGAAAGGAACAAGAGTAGGGACAGGAAGAAGAGACAGAGTGAGCCCTCGGGCTCACTAGAAAGGAACAAGAGTAGGGACAGGAAGAGAGACAGAGTGAGCCCTCGGGCTCACTAGAAAGGAACAAGAGTAGGGACAGGAAGAAGAGACAGAGTGAGCCCTCGGGCTCACTAGAAAGGAACAAGAGTAGGGACAGGAAGAAGAGACAGAGTGAGCCCTCGGGCTCACTAAGAAGGAACAAGAGTTAGGGACCGGAAGAAGAGACAGGGAGTGAGCCCTCGGGCTCACTAGATACGGAACAAGAGTAGGGACAGGAAGAAGAGACAGAGTGAGCCCATCGGGCTCACTAGGAAAGGAACAAGAGTTAGGGACAGGAAGAAGAGGACAGAGTGAGCACTCTGGCTCACTAGAAAAGGAACAAGAGTAGGGACAGGAGAAGAGACGAGTTGAGACTCGGGCTCACTAGAAAGGAACAAGAGTAGGGACAGGAGAAGCGACAGGTGAGCTCGGCTTACTAGGAAAGGAACAAGAGTAGGGACGGAGAAGAGACAGAGTGAGCCCTCGGGCTCACTAGAAAGGAACAAGAGTAGGGGACAGGAAGAAGAGACAGAGTGAGCCCTCGGGCTCACTAGAAAGGAACAAGAGTAGGGACAGGAAGAAGAGACAGAGTGAGCCCTCGGGCTCACTAGAAAGGAACAAGAGTAGGGACAGGAAGAAGAGACAGAGTGAGCCTCGGGCTCACTAGAAAGGAACA